>CAUDMG010002056.1:112500-677500 GCA_958450375.1 Homarus gammarus
GAGGAACATTTTCCCTCCCTTATTACGAGTGTAGTTTAATGGTTTCTAGATAATTTTGATAATATTGTTTTGAATGTTTGTGCCATCAAGTGGAACCAGTGATACTGTGATTTGATTCTTTTAATGCCTCTGATTGTTCTTCATAATTCTGATCTCATGTATAACCTTGTTCCCCAGAGTAGTGGTTAGGTTAGGTTAGGAAGTGTGCATCTGTTGGGGTGCTATAATTTTGTTGAGTGCCCTTAAGGCCGGTTCATTGTGCAAGCAACATTTCTTAACACTCCAAATTTATTGTTGCCTGAGTTTCTAATAATTTCTAGATCCTGTATAACTTTTATTCCCCAGAGTAGTGTTTAAGTTCAAGTTAAGAGGTGCGCATATTGGTGTACCATTATTTGATTGTGTTTGTAGTGTTGGAGGGAATATAAGTGTCTAAATTTTACAGTGTGTCTCATTCATCCCAGTCACAGACGCTATCCTTCCACGGGTCACAGACAATTCATTTTGTTTAGTAGATTTAAGTGTTCTTGTGCTGGTTCGGGATTTTTCTCAAAGGGGCGCTTCCACTGCCATTACCATCTATTAATCTTTAATAAACCCCAAGTCAAGTGAGAAATTAAAGTCCAGTAAATTCCGACCGGTTACATATATGTATATATATATATATATATATATATATATATATATATATATATATATATATATATATATATATATATATATATATATATATATATATATATATATATATATATATATATATATATATATGCAAGTAAATCACTGTAGGTGCGCGTGATCTAGGTATATGCTGAAAACCACAAGGAAAGAAGAAAATACGAAGTTCCCAAGCGCTTTCATGTAATTCACATCTTCAGGGGTGAGTACAGACTGTACTCACCCCTGAAGATGTGAATTACACGAAAGCGCTTGGGAACTTCGTGTTTTCTTCTTTCCTTGTGGTTATCAGCATATATATATATATACATATATATATATATACGCACACACGCACACACATATATATATATATATATATATATATATATATATATATATATATATATATATATATTTATATATATATATATATATATATATATATTATATATATATATATATATATATATATATATATATATATATATATATATATATTATATATATATATATATATATATACAGTTGTACCCCACTTAACGCGGTCAATAGAACCCAGAGGGTCCTGTGTTAAGTGAAATCCGGGTTAAGTGAACAAAAGAACATATGGGATTAATTCCAATAGAAACCAGCCCGACCCCCAAACTCCACTTTTTGAAGGCACATAACTATGTTGTAGTGAAAATAACATCTTAATTTTATGATGGTGCATGCACACAATTAATACTTAAGAGAAATAGAGAAATACAGTCGCCAAGTTAATGTCCATTCAAATAATGGACTCAACTCCCTCCCCCTCGTCTCACACTACACTGCTGGCTCTTCCCTCTCTGAGAAATTTTTGGGGGAAAACCACTAAATTTTAATAAATAATACCTCAAACTAAAGTTAGGATAATACAATTGACATTGCTGGATTCCTTGTAAGACCAGGAATATTTTGAATATAAATGTCATATATTTTGCACAAAAGATAACATATGTACTTAGAGAAAACATTTTATCTAAAATTTGTATGTCTAATGCAAAATATATGATGTTTATATTCAAAATGATCACCAAATTGTAAGAATTCCAGCAATGTAAATTATATTCTGGCCGGGTAATTTGTATGAATTTTATGAGCTAAAACAAATATCTTCAGTTAATAAAAAAAAAATATTCTTCAGGACACTACCTGTCAATCAAAGTACCCCACCTTGCCTCCCCCCCTCTTCCAACCGCGCGGTCAGTCCCAACCCTCCCCCCACCTGATATTGCAGGAGTCGTAGACCCTCAGCAATTTGGCAACATGAAAACTTCCTCCACCACTCACTGTCTTGTCAGCTTTCTCGATTACATATACCGCCATCTCGAGAAACGAAAAACGTCTGTAGCTGTCGCCTTCATTGATTTCACTAAAGAGTTCGACCTAGTCGACCACAATATAATCATCAACAAAGCTATTGACCTCGGGCTTCGAAGAAGCCTCATACCATGGCTTACAGACTTCCTCAGTGACCGACGCCAAGCTGTACGCTTCCGAGGGGCTGTCTCCACCTTTCAGTCACTCACCTGTGGCGTCCCCCAAGGCTCCAAGATGGGACCACTCTGCTTCCTTATGCTCATCAATGATGCCCTAAGAGAAACCCCTGCTCGCTGGAAATATGTCGACGACTCCACCATTGGGATCACCGTCAACAATTCTGCTCCCAACTATACCGCCCTTCAGGATTTGTTGAACAGTCTCCAAAACTGGGCTACCAATAACCATGTCACCATCAACCATACCAAGACCATGGTTATGCACATCAACCTCTCCTCCGACATTGTCCCACCTCCTTCCATCACTCTAGGTCCGAACACACTCCAGGTTGTAGATTCCACGAAGCTCCTCGGCGTCACCATAGACAACAAACTAAATTGGAAACCACACGTCAATGAAGTTGTCAAATCCTCCAGTTTCCGTCTCCACCTCCTCCGCCGACTCAAGTCCCTCGGAGTTCCTGCACACGAGCTCCTCAGTGTTTACTCAACATTCATACTTCCCAAGCTCACCTATGCCTCCCCCACCTGGTCTTCCTCCCTAAATGCCACACAACGTAAACACCTAGAAAAAGTGCAAAAGAGGGCATGCAAGATTATTCTCTCCACCTCCTACTCCACATATCAAGAAGCGCTCAACACACTGACCCTTTCGACTCTCACTGACCATCACCACGACCTCATCTGCAAATTTGGTAAGAAGCTTCTACACCATCCCCGACACCGGCTCCTACTACCACCCGAGGTCCCTTGTCCGAGAATTGCTGTTCGACACCACAACCGCATCCAGCCCATACGTGCACGAACTGATCGCTATAAGAACAGCCCAGTCCCAACCATTGTAAAAATTATCAATAACTTGTAATACTGTAACACTGTCACTATGTTGAAATGAACTGTAGTTTGAGCTTTTCCCCATCTAAGTTATTATATGTCTTATTTGTGTCACTTATGTTACTTGTATATTATTTGTAATTCGTAACTCATTCCCCAAATATGTAACTGTATATTTTCAGCCTTCTGGCTGCCAAGCTCTTTCAATAAACCGTTAATTTAGAGAAGAGTGGGTGAAAAAAATAAATTTTAACATTTTGTATTAAATAATACCTCATATTAAAGTTAGGATAATATAATTGACATTGCTGGATTCCTTGTAAGACCAGGAATATTTTGAATATAAATGTCATATATTTTGCACAAAAGAGAACATATTTACTAGAGAAAACATTTTATCTAAAATTTGTATGTCTAATGCAAAATATATGATGTTTATATTCAAAATGATCACCAAATTATAAGAATTCCAGCAATGTAAATTATATTCTGACCGGGTAATTTGTATGAATTTTATGAGCTAAAACAAATATCTTCAGTTAATAAAAAAAAAAATATTCTTCACGGGGCAACAGATGGTCGGTCGGTCCCTCCCTCCCCCCAACCCCCCACCAACCGTCCCAAGGAGATGTGTGGGGAAACCAGAATATTTAACTTTAGTAATAAATAATACCTCAAACTAAAGTTAGGATAATATAATTGACATTGCTGGATTCCTTGTAAG
Source organism: Homarus gammarus (assembly GCA_958450375.1). Lineage (NCBI taxonomy): Eukaryota > Metazoa > Arthropoda > Malacostraca > Decapoda > Nephropidae > Homarus > Homarus gammarus. The sequence goes on from CAUDMG010002056.1 coordinate 116,242, forward strand.
ACCAGGAATATTTTGAATATACAGTGGGGTATGCTATAACGAACGGATCCTACTACGAATATTCCTATAACGAACGGTTTTACCTATAAAATTGAGAATGCTATAACGAACGCAACTCCTACAACGAACGCGGATGAATACGGGACTACTTCACCTGGCGCATGAATATTGTTGTACCGCGACCCACAACAAGAGCGTCAGGCGCCATATTCGTCTCATTGTGCACCCCTGTTATTGTTGAAATTTCGTCTTTTGATGTGGAAATTCGCGTTATTTGTAAAACTATTTTGTTATACAAGTACCGTATACAATTGTAACAATGAGTCGTCCAAAGCGAGTGAGAAAGCTAATAACCCTTGAAACTAAGAAAGAAATTATAAAGAAACGTGAGAATGGAAGAAGAAGCATTGCGAAACTTAGTGATGAATATGGGATGGCTAAATCGACTATATGTACGATTTTGAAGAATAAAGAGGAGTTAAAAACTGTGCAAGTGGCTAAGGGAATCTTTAGACTTAGCAAAGCAAAGTGTAATGTGATTGAAGAGATGGAGAATTTACTCTTAGTGTGGATAAAGGAGAAAGAAATGGCAGGTGGTAACATTAGTGAAGCTATAATTTGTGAGAAGGCCAGACAATTGTTTGAGGACCTTAAAGCCAAGACTCCCAGTGGAAGTGTTAGTGATGTGCCAGTGTTTAGGGGTACCTGCATGCTGAATAACACTAAGGTAAGATAAAGTACCGTATTTTTTACATTTTCCACAAAAATTTTTCAGTGTTAAGTGGTTGTATTTGGGGGCCTGGAACGGATTAATCCTATAACGAACGAATGCTATAACGAACGAGGTTCTGGAACCAATTACGTTCGTTATAGCATACCCCACTGTAAATGTCATATATTTTGCACAAAAGATAACATATTTACTCCAGAGAAAACATTTTATCTAAAATTTGTATGTCTAATGCAAAATATATGATGTTTATATTCAAAATGATCACCAAATTAAAAGAATTCCAGCAATGCAAATTATATTCTGGCCGGGTAATTTGTATGAATTTTATGAGCTAAAACAGGCAGTCAGGCAGGGTGGCGGGTGGGGCAAATCTAAAAATAGCGTCTCGAACCGGACACTCACCGCATATATGTGGAAAAAATCCGTGTTAAGTGAAAGTTCAGCTCTGGCGAGGCACCGCGTGTATGGTAAAACGTGTTAAGTGAAACCGCGTTAAGCGGGGTACTACTGTGTGTATATATATATGTGTATATATATATATATATATATATATATATATATATATATATATATATATATATATATATATATATATATATATATATATATATATACAGAGCTAAAACCCGACTTAGGACTACGTGGACTTACGTCCATTGGTACTTACGACCTGCTTTGACCGTACGTCCATACGGGACATAGGACTGCGACCGTCGTGACCAAAATTTTTTTCAAATGACGCGCGCATTTTCTATACCGAAACGTTTCCGTCCCGGGCGAGAGGGAGGGGTGTCTTGGGTCGCCTCGTGGGTACATTCACTCAGTGGAGCGCTTTGTTTGTGTTTGGCTATCGTATCCTATACTGATCGCGCTGTGAACTTTCGTTATTATCGTATTTAATTGACTTTATAATGACTGGAAAGCGTAAAAGTGAGAGTGCTGGTGGTGCTCCAAGGAAAAGGAGACAGGCAATTACTTTTGAGATGAAACTGAAGATAATAACACAGTATGAGAATGGAAAAACAGTAGCAACAATCTCACGCGACCTAGGTTTCTCACACTCGACTATATCCACTATTCTGAAGGACAAGGAACGTATTCGTGAAGTAGTGAAAGGAACAACACCTATAAAGGGAACTATAATATCAAAGAAAAGACAAGGTCCTATCCACGATATGGAAAAATTATTGGTGATATGGATAGAAGACCAGATACAGAAGCGTGTACCCTTAAGTGTTCTAACCATACAGGCTAAAGCAAGAAGCCTGTTCCAAAGCCTGAAGGAGCAGGCAGGAGATGAATGTGAGGAAACCTTTACAGGAAGTCATGGGTGGTTTGATAGATTTAAAAAACGCTACAGTGTACACAATGTTAAGGTGAGTGGAGAGGCAGCTAGTGCCGATGTTGGTGCTGCCAAAGCTTTCAAGGAGGAGTTAGATGATGTGATTGTGGAAGGGAATCATTTCCCTGAGCAAATATTCAATGTGGATGAGACTGGATTATTGTGGAAACGCATGCCTGAAGTTAAGGGACTATTATTGAATTTGAAATTATTATGGATCGTTTATCAGTCCTGAATAATGTTACGGGTGTCCCAAAGAGTTATTAGTTAGGCGGAAAATATGTCACGTAGGCCTAAGCTAGCACCTTGGAGAGACGCGGCGCTGGCTCTCCCTCAGTCACGGAGAAGCATTCAGACAAACAAGACGTCCCTGCGCGTCCGTCACAGAAATAGTCACGTGGCCTAGTCACCTGTGTTGCACTATTGCAGTATAACACGTAAGTCTCATTCGGTCTCAGACAGGGTTAGATAGGGCAGTGGTAAAGTTAACAAGAGCTAACAGTGAGTTCATTTCAGGGTTTCCGTCAGAACCCACTTGACCGGAGTTGACCGGAGTGACCGGAGTTTGACTGCGAGAGATTGACTGCCGTTTGAGACTGCCGTTGATGATTGAGGGTGGCGATTGTCGCCATTGGACCGATCAGTGTAGGCCTGTCACTGTTTAGCGGGGTATCAAAGGATCTCTTGAGGGAATCTAGCGGTCTGGGTGCCCAGCTGACGACGGGACGATCGTTGGGGTCATCAGCCCTCCTTTACCTCGGCTCACAACACCACATGTCTCGAGCAGCTTAGTGAAACCCTCTTGCTAACGGGAAGCTAAAGCTTCTCTCAACTGTACAAGGTCTGATTGGCTCACTCCCTTCCGTTTCATGGATGTACTGGGGGCAAAGTGAGGCCAGCTGAGTGATACAGGGTCGCACACTGAGACCATGAGTCTAGGAGATACCTAGAGGAACATTTTATCTCCCTTATTACGGGTGTATGTTGAGTTGGGTGGAGCATGGTTCACGAGTATTGGTGGACCCAGTAACAAGTCAATAATAGTGACTATATTTGTGTGTAGTTAATACCATTTCTCAGTTACTGATGTTATCTTGACGTGTGTGGTTTAATATTTCTTAAATAATTTTGATAGTATTGTTGTTTGAATGTTTGTGTCACTAAGTGGAACCAGAGTGATACTGTGATTTGATTCTTTTAATGCATCTAATTTTTCTTCATAATCCCGACCTCAGGTATAACCTTTGTTCCCCAGAGTAGTGTTTAAGTTAGGTTAGGAATTGTGCATCTGTTGGGGTAATATAATTATATTGAGTGCCCTTTAGGCCTATTCATGGTGGAATTATTAATTTCTTATTTTTGAATACCATTTTCTCAGTGCTGGATATTATTTTGTTGAAAGCCCTTAAGGCCTGTTTCATGTGTGCAAGCAACATTTCTTAATACTTCAAATTTATTGTTGCCTGAGTTTCTAATAATTTCTATATCATGTATAACTTTTATTCCCCAGAGTAGTGTTTTAAGTTCAAGTTAAGAGGTGCGCATATTGGTGTACCATTATTTGATTGTGTTTGTAGTGTTGGAGGGAATATAAGTGTCTAAATTTTACAGTGTGTCTCATTCATCCCAGTCACAGACGCTATCCTTCCACGGGTCACAGACAATTCATTTTGTTTAGTAGATTTAAGTGTTCTTGTGCTGGTTCGGGATTTTTCTCAAAGGGGCGCTTCCACTGCCATTACCATCTATTAATCTTTAATAAACCCCAAGTCAAGTGAGAAATTAAAGTCCAGTAAATTCCGACCGGTTATATATATATATATATATATATATATATATATATATATATATATATATATATATATATATATATATATATATATATATATATATATATATATATATATATCTGAAAGTACAGTTTAAAAAATAACCATAACACCTCATAGCCCGGTAAGGTTAGCCTACTATAAGCATGTCTGGCAGCTACAATAATGTTCACCATAAAAGTGTGGTAAATTATAAATTCCACCACCGTACTGTCAGGACCGTCAGAGGTTCTGGACCAGTGATCGCCAGAAAATCGGTGGTCAACCTGTACTTCACTAAAAGATGAAAGCGAGTATCATAGATCCTCATACTGTATGAATATGGATAGTGAGACACAACTGAGTTCAGTCACAGCGGTCGTTACCATCGTTTCCACCCCTCGCCCGCTACTCCCCGCATGCATGGCGGTGGGAAATTTTAAATTTAATTCTCTTCCAAATGCAGTTAAGGCATATTTGATGTGATTAAATGTTTCAGGCACAATAAAGCACTTAAGTCAGAATAAAATAGTCACTGCAGAGTATGTAAACTAGTGTTTACAGGATGAGTCCGTTCTTATTTTCTCTAACAGACCCTAGTCCACAATATATGAACCTGGTCCAAATGGGTCAAAGGGTCCATTAAACCCGAGACCCATTATAGACAGCGTCTGTTATATCAGGGGCTTACTGTATTTTTTCGTTTAGCCTATCCTTTGATCATAAATTACTTGTTAGTGGACAGGGCATGAAAGAGGAACACTGATCCTATGGCAGTAATTTCATGTCTCTATATGCCTTGTAAGCGAAGAAATAAATTATTTACCTTAATTATAGCACTGTCAGATCTCCCGTGGCGACCATGTTTTGGTTCACATCGTCTGCTATACGGGAACGTCTGCGGTCATTGTTTATATGTTTAGAAATGAACGATGATTTCATTGGGTGCTTTTATTACGAGTTGTATTGAATTGCCTTGACTAATTTTTTCTAGAGATGGTTTGGATGACAGTAATAAAATCGAAACGACGATGCACAGGTTAGAAAGTTTAGTACGTTAGGCAAAGTTAGGTAAATTAGGTTAAGCAAGGTTAAGTAAGGTTAGGTAGGTTAAGCAAGGTTAAGTATGGTTAGGTAAGGTTCTGTGCATTCTAATTTCCATTTTTATGTTCAGTATCATGCAAACAGTAGAAATTTTGGTTAAATTCCATAGGTTGTTTCTGGGGCTAACTGTCTCCTCCACCTTTGTTTCACTTTGCATTTCTAGTTTATTGTGGAGGCTTTGAGGGAGAGACGATGCACAAGGCTCCAGGTTTACTGTTGTTAATCGTAGCCTGCCCTCTCGCAGTCAGTAAACAAAACATTCACTTTGGCGGAGCATCTTTAAAAAATTAACACATTATACATCTTTCAACATTCACTTTCTAATAATGTAGCACATTACAATAGCATATTGTAACAACCTTTACTGTGTTGGTTTACTTCCTGTTTACCAAAAAGTAAAGCAAAATCCAGATAAAACTTGGTTGGTGCTGGTGGTACAGTGGCTACACGCATATTTTTCATCAATATGTCAAGCGTTCAAGCCTCGGCCTAGACACACATGGGAATGGTTTTATCCAGTGTGACCTTCCCAAACATCACAGGTTTTCCAGTCTCCGGTTTCATCCTGTACTAACACTGGATAGACCAACCGCCCAAACGACTAGTGAGCTGATAAGTAGTAAAAATTTAAATAAATAAATAAATCAACATTATAAATACTGTAACATCAATGGCAGCACTCAAGAATATCTAAAATGTCATGTTGACATGGTTAATAATTATGACAGTAATAGAAGGGCAGGAACAGTTAATATTCCTTAGAAACCATTCATAGAATTTTATATTGATTCTTATACATTATTTTAGGGAGATAGAGCAATAAAAAATAAGTACTGTACATAAGAATGAAGGAAACTGCAGCAAGCCGATTGACCCATACTGGGCAGTCCCATTTACACCCAACCCCAATTGCTCATATATCCATCCAACCTATGTTTGAAGCTATCCAGTGTATTCGAGTCAATAATGATGTTTGGAAACTTGTTCCACTCATCCACTACTCTATTTCCAAACCAGTGTTTACTTATTTCGCGCTTAAATCTAAATTTGTCTAATTTAAAACCATTGTTACGAGTTCGCTCCCAGTTGGATAGTTTGAGTACCTTTGTAATGTCCCCTTTGTTTAGCCCTGACTTCCATTTATACACCTCGATCATATCGCCCCTCACTATGTCTCTCGAGGGAGTGCAAATTAAGATGCTTTAACCTGTCTCTATACTCAACGTTCCTAAAACCCGGGATTAGTCTTGTCTTTCTCCCCTGAATTCTTTCTCGGGATTCTATACCCATTCTGTAGTACAGTGACCAGAATTTAACTGCGTAATCCAAGTGAGGTCTCACAAGTGCAAGATATAGTTTTAGCATGACCTTGCTAGTCTTGTAACTAACACTCTTCTGTATGAGCCCAAATACTTTGTTAGCCTTGTTTCGAGCAAATACACATTGTTTACATGGCTTAAGATTCCAAATTACCATTACTCCTAAATCTTTCTCACAGTTGGATTTCTCTATAACATTGTTGTTCATCTGATATGTGGTTTCTCTGTTTACATCTCCTAGACTATGTACTTTACATTTTTCCACATTGAATTTCATCTGCCATTTTTCAGACCATTCAAACAATTTTTAAGTCTTCCTGTAGTTTAGCGGAGTTCTCGTCAGATTTAATTACTCGCCTTATTTTAGTGTCATCAGCAAATTTATTTATGTTGCTGTCAATGCCTATATCTATGTTGTTTATGTATATAATAATTAATAATGGTCCCAGTACTGAGCCTTGGGTTAATCCACTAGTGACATTACTCCAATCAGATTAACTGCCATTAAAGCTCACTCGCTGCTTCCTGTCTATAACCACGCCCTAATTCCATTTTAGAATATCTCCTCCAATGCCATGAGCCTCCACTTTTCTTATAAGTCTTCCGTGGGGGACTCTGTGGAAGGTTTTGCTAAAGTCAAGATATACCACATCATAGTCGTGCCTGTCGTCCATTGATTCGAAAACAGCTGAAAAGAATGTTAATAGACATGAACGCCCGCGTGCAAAGCCATGTTGGGAGTTAGAGATCAACTTGCGCTTCTCCAGGTTCTTATATATTACTGTACAAATAATTGTATAAAGGAATAATTTATATTATTACAGCAACAACTGGAATTATTTACTTTAAATGTTGATTGTTTATATGTAGATTCACTGTATGGAGGTGGATTTATATGCAGACTCACTGTAAAGGGAGCAGGAAACAAACATTGGATTTAGAAGACTGTGCCTCTATCTCTCCTACATAAATACATTAAATAGCCTGAAGAAGTGAAGACACCACAGAATTTGTCGATGAGGATGGGATTGCTTTGTACAGTAAGGCTTACAGTATTACCAGAGTCACTTTATATAAGTGAATTAAAGTACAGTAGTACCCCGATTTACGCGGTCAACTGAACCCACAGGGTACCGCGGAAAGTGAAAACCACGTAAAGTGAGCAACAGAACCTACGGGATTAATTGCAATAGAGACTGGCCCGACCCCAAAACTCCACTTTTTGACAACACAAAACTATGTTGCAGTAAAAATATTATCTTAACTTTATGATGGTATGCACACACATTTAATATAGAAGACGTTAGGTTAGAAAAAATAAAGGTTAGGTTTAACACTTACGTTAGTAGAAGAGATGGGTCGGCATACGGGGATGGAGGCTGGTTCCTAGGCACAGGTCAGATTACTGGCCCTCAGGTGAATCACCATCACCAGGTGAATCACTATCACTATCCGCCATAGTTGTCAGGGCCTCCCTGACAAATCCCTCAAAGTCACCTTAACTGTCACTGGCTCGGGCTGGCTGTGGTGGGTTGCGGGCGAAGAACTCGGTAATGCTTTTTTGACGGCTACTGTTGATGTTGTCTTGATACACCTTGATGTACGGCTCCATAGCCTGCACCAGCCGGGTATGGAAGACTTCATTGCGGTCATCGTCATGGTCGTTAGAAAGGAAGAGCTTCAATTTCTCTGCACACTCAATGGCACCCTTAACATTACTATGCGTTAACTTATGTTCTTCTGGGGTTGACGCACCACCTGCCTCTCACTGACGTGATCATCTTCCAACATCTCGTCGGCAGTCATTCCAGGATCTCTGATCACCTCCAGGATGTCTTCGTTGGTGGTCTCGGAGAAGCCTTCAGCTGTAATACTGTGCGCAGCTTCTCTTGCTAAGTCCAATGCCACTGTAACAGACTGAACCTCACCAGTCACAGGTTGACTCCACCTATCACCTGGGATACCATGCAACACATGCCTCCATGCGTGACGAATCATAGCTACAGACAGCTGATCCCATGCCTCCACCAAGAAGTCCACAGCTTGTTTGAAGTTAAATTTTTTCCAAAACTGTTTGACGAGAACTTCTTGATTCACCACCTGTTGTTCCTTGTCCTCGTCCTCGTCGCTTTTGCTCTCGCTATTGGTGTCACCCAGCTTACGCAACTCATCCTTGGTGTTAGTACAGTCGTTCAGGAGCTTAAACTTCTTTGCAGAGAAAGCAGCTTTCACATTGCAGATTAATTCTTGGTCCATGGGCTGGATTAATGTCGTAGTGTTGGGAGGAAGGAAGACCACTTTTACGTTGGGGTGACGATCCATAAGTAGTGGCGAGTGTCCTGGTGCGTTGTCAAGGAGCAACAGAATGTTTCATTCAATATTCTGTTGCTCGCAGAATTTCTTCACGTCGGGGAACGAAAGTCATCAAGCCAGGAGAATGACAGAGCAGAGAAAACATCCACGCCTTACGTGAGGTCAGCCAGTGGTCATTAATCTTGTTCAGGTCCACGTTCTTGTAGGCGTGTGGCTTGCGGGCTGTGTGGATCACCGATAACTTGAGTTTACAGATACCAGAGGCATTGACTGTAAAGAGGGGGGTGATGCGCTCCTTCCGCAACTTCCGTCCCGAATCTTGCTGGCAGACTGGACAACGAAGGTCTTGGTAGGCAGCTTTTTCCAAAATAGACCGGATTCGTCCATGTTGAACACCTGGTCGTCGGAGTACTGTCCTTCCTCCATAACCTCACGTAAGAACGGAGGAAAATCTCTAGCCGCCGCACGGTCAGCACTCGCTTCTTCACCACCAATGTTGATGTTGGTGATCTTGTTCCTCTTCTTAAACCTATGCAGCCAACCAGAGGAAGCAATGAAGGGTTTGGGCTCTGCAATTCCCATCTTACGTGTCGCTGCTGCGTACAGTTCACGGGCGTATTCTTGAACGGATCACGTGTCCACCGCCATGTTGCGTCGCACCTGACGAATTAAGTAACTCATCAGCAAATTTTCAACCTTTAGCAGTACAGTAAAAGTCCAAAAATCCGGATGCCAGGAATCCGGACTACCTGAGAATCCGGACTTTTCGAAAACTCAAACTTTTTAAATTTAGCGGGGGCTTTTGTGGGTTATGTGAATGAATGGAGTTGCTTTAAAAAATTAATTTACATAATTCTAATAATAAAAGTAATTGTAAATTATAGATAGCTAATTTTGTTAGTTTTGTAATTAGCTTGAACTGAAATGTAAAATTTGAGGCACTATAAATCTTTTGTGTGTATGTGTACATGCGTGAATGCCACAGCTGCACAGCGACAACAAACGACCACACGATCAACACTTTAAAACAAGCAATCAAACTGTGACAACGTATGTAATTTTGAGTCCTACTCTTTCCATGTACAGAGTACAAGCCCATAATAATGGCCCCTAAAGTAGATAAACTTCGTTGTGTGAAGAGAAAGAAGAACACATTGAAATTGAGTGACGAACTTTAAATAATTAAGAAACTAGAATGTAATGTGAGCAATGCTGTTCTAATGGAAACATACAACATTGGAAAGTCTACAATTTATGATATAAAAAAGGCAAAGAATAAAATTCTAGAATTCACAGCTTCTTCTGAGCCTTACATTAAAATTGCTGAAAGAAAAAGTTTACATTGGCCCAAATTAGAAAATCTTGATAAAGTGTTGCACGAATGTTTTTTGTTAAAACGATCAGGAGGTATGGCAATTTCTGGGCCGATACTTTTGCCAAAGCAAAGTCTTTCAAGGAGCAAATGAACATTGAATCAGAGTGCGCATTTAGTGATGGATGGCTTAGGAATTTCAAGACTCGTCATGGTATTGGACAGTTTGTTTACATTTTTGTCTAGTTTTGACTTAATATTTCTTTAAAACTGCTCGTTTTGATAAATGAAGCATGCTTTATTTGCTAATGAATAAACTATCAAAAGGTACCTGTTCATCTCTTCTTTATTCCTCCTTAAATTTTAATTTTAAAAGTACTGCCTGAGAATCCGGAAAATCCGAAAATCCGGACCGACCCAATCCCCAAGCAGTCCGGATTTTTGGACTTCTACTGTACCTTGTTCTGGCAATACTTTATCATTGAAGCACCTGCAGACTTTGTGATTCTCATGTTTTTTGATCTTGGCTGCATCCTTCTTAATAGTACGAATCGTAGATTCGTTGACTCCATGCTGGAGCGCGAGATCAGCTTGACATGTTCCTTTCTCCAAATCTTGAATGATCTTGTATTTCACTTCGTAGCTTAGGGAACGTCGTATCTTCTTTGGCTTAGAGCCGCTGGGTCCAGGTAAGGAAAGGTCTCTCTCTGGGGGCGGTGGTCCGGCGGAAGCCATTTTACAGAACAAAGGATGCTGGTTTACACGGTGTGGCCTGGAGGGATGAAACTGACTCGGCTTGGTCAAGCGTTGTCTTTCCTCCCTCCCGCGGGTGGACACGTCATATTACTTTAAACCAATCACAGCTAGCAGCGGATGGAGGTAAGGATGCATGGCCCAATCCCAGTCCGATACGTCATATGACGTCACTGATAACGCAACAGAGACATCCACTGCACAACCTTACCGCGCGGCTTGCCCAAGCGGGAGAAGGCGGGAGGGTCGAATCTAAAAATAGCGTCGCGCCAGACACTCTGCGCGTATATGGGTAGATGCATCGCGTAAAGTGAAAATCCGGTTCTGGCGAGGTACCGCGTAAATGCGAAATCGAGGAAAGTGAAACCACGTAAAGTGGGGTATTACAGGTAGTCGTCGACTTACGACCTATGCGACTTACGTCTGTTCGACTTTACGACCGGCGGTACGACAGTTTTGGCCCCAGCCTCCTGGCGCTGCCGGGAGCTGGAGCCGCGCGCATCCCCGCGCTCAATTACAAACACGCTCGCTGGTACAGCACACTTACCTCCGTGTCTGTTTGCCTTGTGCCTTTCTTTTGTCTTGGAAATTTTTCTTGAACCACCACCCCCCCAAGATGTCTACCAAGAGGAAACTGTCTTCATCTACTCCTCAACCTGCCACTAAGGGATTATCAGAAGGTTTATCTCTACTGAATAAACTTCTTGCCCATTTTGAAGGAATGGACCCAAACATCGAACGATTTGCAAGGATTGAGCGGATGGCACGCAATTCGTTTCGTCCGTATCAAGAAATTTACGAGGAGAAGAAGAAACGAACAATTCAGACAAAGCTCACCATGTTCATGAAAAAAACAACTCCTCCGGCTACCCCAAAGGCTGCCCCAGCTGACGACATCGACGATCCACAGCCAAGCACCAGCGACCAATAAGATGTTTTTTGTATGTTTGTATGTGTTTGTATGTTTTGCAACTAAAATGTTTTATATGTTTTGCACCTGTATTTTTTTTTTTTGTATGTTGTGTAAATAATAAACCAATTGTACTGTAGTATGCAGTGATTTACTTAAACCTGACGACCGTAACAATAATGAACAAAGAAAATGTTGATAAAATATGACTTAAAGATGATTATATTATCATTACACATTATAATATACGTAAGGTAATTATAACATAGGCCGACTTACGACCAGATCAACTTACGACCGGGCGGCCGTAACCAATCTAGGTCGTAAGTCGACGACTACCTGTACTGTATATTAGAGAGAAGGGTGAGTTAGAAGAATCAGCCTGATTCAAAACATCTGTGCTACCCCAAAATGGCAGTTCAGGGCTTGCTTGTCCATATTGATTCTTTTGATCCTTCCACAGAGGATTTCACAAGTTACAATGAGAGATTAGAGCAATATTTCTGTGCAAATGAGATTGGCACTTATCCAGCTGATGCCACAATTCAGGCTGCTAGTAAAAGAAAAGTTGCTGTCCTGGGTAAGAGTACCTATAAATTACAAGATTTATGCAGTCCAAAGTTACCCAATGAACAGACTTTTGATGAATTAATTAAGTTACTGACAGACCACTACAAGCCCAAAAGACTTAACATTGCTGAAACTTTTAAATTCCACAGATGCAAATGAGTCCATTGCAGATTACAGTGCTAGGCTAAGACACATAGTTGCAACATGTGGTTTTGGCCAGTTCCTCACCAGAGCATTGAGGGATCAGTTTGTAAGCGGGATCCACAGTGCTGAGACCCAAAAGAAGCTGAATACCGCTGAAAGATCTTTTGAAGAATGTCTGAAAATAGCCCAAGCTCATGAAGTTGCTGCTGTTGAGACGCAGCAGTTCCATTATCAAAATGCACCTGTTCACCAAGTTCAAGCAGCAGATAGTGATGAAGAAGTTTCGGTGCATCAAGTCCAGCATTCAAGAAAGTCACCACAGCCGGTGCGCAAGGCAAGGGCCATGCCCAAGCAGAATAACCACTCTACTGTTAGGGAAAGAAATTCTTCAGGTCAAGCCTTCTACACATACAAGTGCTTCTCGTACAAAACCCGGGCATCAGTGAGGAAATTGCCAGTTCTGCTGTAATGACCACGGTCAGACACGTCAGTTAACGTAAAAAAAGACGATTCACATTACGTTCAATAGCCCACAAAACATGTAGCTATGCTTTCTTTATTTGTGTACCGCGTCTGGAGTCCATTTTCTCATCCCTTCAGGAAGCCTGAGTCCTCCGTTTTCCCTCAAACTTAGAGTGCACCCGAGACTTCGTTATTCCTTAATAATGACACAGAATTTGATATTGCAACTGGAGTTGCATATGTTGAGGCAACTTAGATATGTCTGAATACAGGTGGAACAATCAAGATCCATTGTGAGTGATGTTGAAAGCTTCAACTGTCCTTATTGTTGGTAAAACTTGTCAAGTAAGTGAGTGTCAAGTTTGTCAGTATGAGTGGCACATCCTTATATCATCCTTGTGGATAACCATTTGTTCCAAGTGCTACTGAAGTTAGATTATTTTGATGCCCAAACATCAGAGAATCTGATGTTCATAGTTTAGTTAGTGTCAGTTGTCTATTTTAGAAAGTTAATAATCTCCTGAAAAGATTCCATCAAACTCAAAATTTCCAAGACCTAACAGCGCTTCTCGGGAACAATTCCTTGGCTGTGGTTTGTGGTTTCCTGTAAGTAAAGTTGTTAGTGCGTGTTTAATGTCCATTTCACTTTTTCCTGACAGACTCAATCTCTGATTACATTATAGGGATAGACGTGGAAAATTCACCTGACCCATGACAGTGCTTTTCATAAGTTGAGTGTACAGCGACCGAGTTGAATATAATTTCTGTTGTTGGTGAGATTAACCTTTCTGGGATGTATGCGTGGGCCGGAACTGCCCCAGGCTCACGTATATGCGGATGCACAAGGAAAAATCACACATTCGTGACTCTTCCTCAACGCATCTCCAAGTATGTGAACGATTGTTTCCCGCCGCCATGTTAAGTCAGTTTAACTTAGTCGAGTTTGTGAATATCAGTGCTCATGTTTTAACATAGTGAAATAATCATGTGCCAAGTAATTCGAGTAAAGTAAGTGTCGTCTGTATTGCTGCCAGACGTATAGTTATGAGTATTTGAGTTAGACATTTACATGTTTGTGTCTCTTCCTCAACGCATCTCCAGGCACTGCCTGTGTTGGCACCATTACCGAGGTTCGGTAGCCGCCTATGGGCAAGATGGTTCTTGAAGGATCCTTAATATGGCGAGATAAGAATCCGAGGATAAGATTACCCAGAGGACGCCATGCGGAGACACTGCACGAGTTTACCCCCCCCGCCCCCCCCGGGCGCTCCTTGCGAGCGAGCTTCGGCTGTCAGTGGCGTAAACAACTCCCGTCACTAGTGGACGCAGTTGTGTCCGTCCATTGATCTTGGCTATATGTACTGAGCAGTATTGGTATCTATGACTGGGGATTAACTAGCAGAAATATAGTTATCCCAGGTTAATTATTGAACCCATGAATGTTGGTGTTACCAGCGGTACTGTTTATTATCGGAGTTGAGTCCACCAACCAGGTGTACCACCACTGAATGCGAGTTAAAGTGCCATGTTGCTCATTCCGAACTAACAGAATGTGTTTGATAATATCTTAATTTTGGATCTTGTCGAGTGAATTATATAATCATCTGTATTGACAATGAAGTAATATAATGAGTGTGTAATGTTGTAATCAAGAAATTAATATCCATTTTGTTACTTGTAAAGTAAGACCTGAGGGTCCAGTCTTGTCTGAACGTGTAAAGTAACCAGCTTATTTGTCAAAGAAATATTACAACAATTGTTTAATTATGTAATAAGAATTGAAGAATTAATTTGTTACTTGTAAAGTAAGACTTAAGTGGTCCAGTCTGGTCAGAGTGAGCTTAATTAACATCTTATTCACTCCTTGTGTTAATAAATATTAAATTAGTAAACTACAAGTATCGCCACTCTATTCCTCCTACACATTGGTTCTCAGAAAATAACTTTGTAACTCAGGTGCCTAGAAGCTCGCTAGCACGCTACCTAACAGTTCCATGAGATATGTTATATTCCAATACAGGTTGTACCTCTCTAGTCCGGCAACCTCGGGACCTGACTGGTGCCGGACCATGGAAATTCACCCTTTTCCTGGATAGATAGTGACTTGTGCTTATGCTTGGAAGCACTAGCATCACTTTCTCTGCATCATGGTCTCTTTGAAGACATATTGAAGGGTTAAATGTCGTATAGTAGCTTCTCAAATTTCGTGAGTTTTTAATTCTTAATGTATTTTATTGGAACACACAAAAAATAAATAAAAAAAATTTTGACGGCGGAAACTTGCATTTCGACGGGTTTGAACGGCCCGCCAATGTGCAGACAACGTGCATAAACGTGTAAACAGTGTCATTTCTCTTATGTACAAAAGAGTCATTATTGTTTATTACTGAATGTCTTTTTTATTGAATTAACGTTTATGTGTGCAAAATGAGCAATACAATTCATTAATAATACGTAGAATATTAAAACACACAAGGAAATGACACAGCATTCTTTTCGTTGATTACAAAGCCAGTGACTGACTGGTTCTACATATAAAACTAAAGAAATTAAGACCTTGGTTGTAGCTGTAGTAAAATTAATATGGTTGTTTTAAGTAATGTTATTTAATGTTAATAAATGGAACAATAGAAGTAGCTAACGATAATGGTAAAGAAAAAAGAGAGATCGCGTATGTAAGTGCGCAAGCGCACACGTGAAAACATATCGTCATTACTTTGCATAAGAATATGAAAGCAACACTTATTTACTGATCATATATATTTTAATTAATGTTTCTGAATTTGTTTTTATTGAATTAATGTACGTGTGTGCAAAATTAACAATACAATTTATAAATAATACGTGGAATATTAGAGGAGACGAGACGACTGCTGGCATTGTTTATGTTAAAGCTTACGAAACCAGTGACTGATTGGTTCTACATATAAAAGTGAAGAAAATAAGACCCTGATTTTAGCTGTAGTAAAATTAATGTAAAAAAATTAATATGGTTGTTTGAAGTACCTGTAATGTTATTTAGTGTTAATAAATGGAACAATATAAGTAGCTAACCATTAATGGCAAAAAAAAAAGTGAGACTGCGCGTATGTGAAAACATATCGTCATTACTCTACATAAGAATATGAAAGCAACACTTATTTACTGCTCATATATATTGAAGGGTTAAATGTTGTACTCTGTATAGACAAGCAGAGAGAGAGAGAGCAGCCGAACTGCAGGATGTAAACAAACCTTAATTTCCCGCGGCTTTGGTTTTTTTTTTTTTAAGGGGATTAGCCCACCCGGGCATAGGTCACTGACCCACATTGGGGCCTGAGGGGCATAAATTTAATAATCCTGTAATAACAATTCAGATAAGTAAAAAAAAAAAAAAAAAAATCTGCCTATCTACCTATTGGACAAACTAAAATCGTTCCGGACCACAGGAGTTTCCGGACCACAGAATGCCGGACTACAGAGGTACAACCTGTAATATATAACACTATCCCCCTTTTTAAAACAAAAAATGTCAGAAACTTAATCAAATGGAAACATATCCTAAATAATATAAACTAAACTATCATCTAATAAGGAACGTTAACAAATAAAATCACAACAATACTGTATAGGAAACTACAATAATTGAGGTGACTGCATACAAGGCTCCGCTGATTTAGGTCCAGGTTATGTTATAAACCGTTTAGAATATTTCCAAAATTAGGAACATTTACCTGAAGGTAAAATGTTAATTTACTCAAAAAGAATACTCACTTTATTCTGATGAGGAAGAAGGTCCTGGTCGTGGAGATTGACTCGGTGGGGGAGGGGAACCCAGCACCACCACATTTGAAGCAACTTTCAGAAATAGATGAAGATAGCTGTCTTTGAAAGTTTTTGAAGATCTCCAAAAGTCCATTTCCTTGATCTGACTGAGACTCATATGCCACAGAAAGGCCACAGACCCTGCATATATCCTAGTGTCATGTGCCAAAAATTTCTTGCCAGGGTCTGCTTGATTCATTAATTGAGATAAGGATTTTGTCATTTGACTAGCAGATAATTTCTTACCATCCCGTGATGAGAAAACATAGGGGCCTTGATTAGGGAATCTGGTTAACCATTCCTGAAGATTTTTAACTGGGCACAATATATGAAGAACCCTTGTTTCATCCATTAGACATTTTACCCTAATAGGTTGAGCTTGCAAATCTTCCCTTTCATTTTTTCTTAGGATCTCCGTAGGAAAAAGGGTAAGATCCTCATCAGAAAATACCAATAAAGATGGATTATTGGAAATTGAAATCCGTTCACTGATGCTCATACCTGTTGCTATTGCTAGAAGGAAGGCTGCCTTCTGGAGTAATTCATCCCTGTTCAGATTTATATTATAATTAGGCCTCATAAGAAGTTTAGTAAAATTTTCCAGAGACCAAGGTGGGATTCTCTTGGGGCAAGGAGGTCTCTGCATGAAAAAGGACGATCTTAGCATTTGATAAATCCTTGGGTTCAAAGTAATATTAAAACCTCAAGCCAGAGGGTCGATCAATGCTGATTTATAAGATGCAATTGTCGATCCTTGAAGGCCTTTAACTCTGAACAGAAATTCTAAAAAATCCTAACACAACTGTTTCCGATAATGATTCTGGAGTTGTTAACTTGATAAATTGTTGAAAAAGATTCCAAGCTTTCTCATATTGAATAGAAATTTGGGGTCTATGACCTGCTAATACTTGGTTAGCTATGTTGGGATTACCCAACAACCTATTTAAACTTTTTTTTTTCTTTTTTTTTGAGAAACTCCAAGCATGAAGTGCCAAGGATATCTCGAACTGAAAATGTAGTACCTGGTCTAGACATCCTTGTTGCAATTGTAGCAGATTCGGGCCAGTCCAGCAGATCCAGGCACCAAGGTTGTAGGATCCAACATGGCGCAATTAAAAGGACCTTGCCTCTGAAGGATCTGAGTTTGTGAACCACTTTGGGCAATATTTTCACAGGTGGGAACAGATAGGTTGAATTCCAAAGGTTCCAATCTAAGAGTAGGGCATTTCCCAAAAGATTCGACCCCTCTAGAGATGCATAAAGTGGCATCTTGTGAATCTTTAGGGAGGCAAAAAGATCTATCTGTGGAGTTCCAAACTTCTTCACTAGACTCGAGAACTCCGATACCTTTAGGGACCATTCTGTTCTGTCGATACTGGCTGGAGACGGGACAGCGCATCTGCCCAATTGTTTTGTACTCCCGGTATATAATTTGCTTTAAGGTAAAGTGTTTGTGTTACACAAATACTGAGCGTTACACAAATAATGACAAAATTTTCTGACAGTTGTAGAAGGGACCAAGACCTTGTTGATCCTTGATGATTGAGACAAAACACTGCAGTTTTGTTGTCCATGGCAAACAGGATCATCATATTTTGTAAATTTGGGTTTGCTGACAAAAAGAATTGGACCACTGCTAATTCTTTTATATTTATGTGTTTGTCCCAAAGGAAGTTGCTCCACTTCCCTTTACTGAATTCCCCTTTTGGAGAATGGTATCCCCATCCTATTTTGGATGCATCCGTACAAACGACCAAACATGTTTGAGGCGGAACCCAGGGAGAGGGACCGATTAGATTGTCCAACTTTGTCCACCATAACAGATGATTCTTATCTGAATAGGGAGAGAAGAAGCAACATTTCTGTTTCTGTGGTGCAACTTCGAGCCCAGATGAGATAGTTGCTTTTTCCTTAACTTTCCCAATGGAACCACTGCTATTGTGGCAAAATTCAACAGACCCAGAAGTTTTCCCAATCGTGCCAAGAAACCTTGTGCTTTACACAAAAGGCTTCTACTTTGTTTATCAAATCTGTTACTTTTGTTTTTGGTAAACTGACTGACTGGTGATTTGTATCCCACTGGAGACCTAACCAATCCAACTTTTGACATGGTATTAAATTTGATTTGACCTGGTTTATCTTTAAACCAAGGTTTTGAAATAGTACTAGCGTACGTTGGGTCGCCCTTTGACAATCTTCGAAAGAGTTTCCCATTATCAGCCAATCATCTAGATAAGCAAAGGTTCTTATGCCCTCCTTCACAAGGATCTTTCTGGGAATGTTCGCCAGTTTTGTAAAGGCTTTTGGCGCAATTGTCAGGCCAAATGGCATCACTGTGAAATGATAACTTACATCCCCTACTTTGAACGCCAGAAATTTTCTGTACCTGGGAGCAACAGGAACGTGATAATATGCATCTTCAAGATCCACTTTTGAGATCGAAGCATTGGGCGGAAGTGGATGCCTCAGATGGTCGTAAGAGAGCATCTTGAAACTTCTTTTGGCAATAAATTTGTTTAGGACTGAAAGATCCAAAATCCACCTGAATTTGTTGCTGCCTTTCCTGGGGATTGGGAATAGGCGAGACATGAAACATTTCTCTGATTGTAACAGTTCTATGACACCTCTGTTTAGTAGTTGAATTACAAATCCTGTAAGTAGGGGGGTTGGTTTTTTACCTTTTTTTTGGGGGGGGAAAGGCTAGGGGAGGGAGCCTCAACCAAGTCTCGTAAGCCCATATGGAAGAAGTCCATCTGTTCTCTCAACCCCTTAGACGACCCAGCTGTCTGGCTTCATTGGGAGGGAGTAGTTGCTGAGGTGGTGGAATAAGGTCTCCTGCCGCTTCTGAACAAACGGCCACCTCTATTACGTCTTTGATTATTTCCTCCTCTAAAATTTCCTCTAGGTTGATAACTGACCCGGGCAGCTGGTCCTGTTCCCCTGTAAAACCTTCCTCTCCTAGGTTTCCGAAAAGTCTGAGGACTCCTGGGGACATTAATATTAATAGTATTCTCAAAAGATGATCTATATTTAACCATTGATTGTTCATCAAACAAAGCAGGAGAAAGAGGAGAAGAACGTAACAACAAATAAGCGCTTCCACTTGAAGCATTATTTGCTGCTTGATTCCTTAGCTGGACTTTCAGGTTTAGGGCATTCAACAAATTATCTAAAAATGAGTTGTACAGGGAATATGGGATTCCTTGCAAAGCAGCAGCAAAACATTTGTCCACTTCTGAATTTTCTTCATAGTCCAGCAAAAACTTAGTTAATAACTGTTCAAAGTAGGGGATGTAAGTTATCATTTCACAGTGATGCCATTTGGCCTGACAATTGCACCAAAAGCCTTTACAAAACTGGCGAACATTCCCAGAAAGATCCTTGCGAAGGAGGGCATAAGAACCTTTGCTTATCTAGATGATTGGCTGATAATGGGAAACTCTTTCGAAGATTGTCAAAGGGCGACCCAACGTACACTAGTACTATTTCAAAACCTTGGTTTAAAGATAAACCAGGTCAAATAAAATTTAATACCATGTCAAAAGTTGGATTGGTTAGGTCTCCAGTGGTATACAAATCACCAGTCAGTCAGTTTACCAAAAACAAAAGTAACAGATTTGATAAACAAAGTAGAAGCCTTTTGTGTAAAGCACAAGGTTTCTTGGCACGATTGGGAAAACTTCTGGGTCTGTTGAATTTTGCCACAATAGCAGTGGTTCCATTGGGAAAGTTAAGGAAAAAGCAACTATCTCACCTGGGCTCGAAGTTGCACCACAGAAACAGAAATGTTGCTTCTTCTCTCCCTATTCAGATAAGAATCATCTGTTATGGTGGACAAAGTTGGACAATCTAATCGGTCCCTCTCCCTGGGTTCCGCCTCAAACATGTTTGGTCGTTTGTACGGATGCATCCAAAATAGGATGGGGATACCATTCTCCAAAAGGGGAATTCAGTAAAGGGAAGTGGAGCAACTTCCTTTGGGACAAACACATAAATATAAAAGAATTAGCAGTGGTCCAATTCTTTTTGTCAGCAAACCCAAATTTACAAAATATGATGATCCTGTTTGCCATAGACAACAAAACTGCAGTGTTTTGTCTCAATCATCAAGGATCAACAAGGTCTTGGTCCCTTCTACAACTGTCAGAAAATTTTTTCATTATTTGTGTAACGCTCAGTATTTGTGTAACACAAACACTTTACCTTAAAGCAAATTATATACCGGGAGTACAAAACAATTGGGCAGATGCGCTGTCCCGTCTCCAGCCAGTATCGACAGAACAGAATGGTCCCTAAAGGTATCGGAGTTCAAGAGTCTAGTGAAGAAGTTTGCAACTCCACAGATAGATCTTTTTGCCTCCCTAAAGATTCACAAGATGCCACTTTATGCATCTCTAGAGGGGTCAAATCTTTTGGGAAATGCCCTACTCTTAGATTGGAACCTTTGGAATTCAATCTATCTGTTCCCACCTGTGAAAATATTGCCCAAAGTGGTTCACAAACTCAGATCCTTCAGAGGCAAGGTCCTTTTAATTGCGCCATGTTGGATCCTACAACCTTGGTGCCTGGATCTGCTGGACTGGTGCCCGAATCTGCTACAATTGCAACAAGGATGTCTAGACCAGGTACTACATTTTCAGTTCGAGATATCCTTGGCGCTTCATGCTTGGAGTTTCTCAAAAAAAAAAAAAAAAAAAAAAAAAAGTTTAAATAGGTTGTTGGGTAATCCCAATATAGCTAACCAAGTATTAGCAGGTCATAGACCCCAAATTTCTATTCAATATGAGAAAGCTTGGAATCTTTTTCAACAATTTATCAAGTTAACAACTCCAGAATCATTATCGGAAACAGTTGTGCTAGGATTTTTTAGAATTTCTGTTCAGAGTTAAAGGCCTTCAAGGATCGACAATTGCATCTTATAAATCAGCATTGATCGACCCTATGGCTTGAGGTTTTAATATTACTTTGAACCCAAGGATTTATCAAATGCTAAGATCGTCCTTTTTCATGCAGAGACCTCCTCGCCCCAAGAGAATCCCACCTTGGTCTCTGGAAAATTTTACTAAACTTCTTATGAGGCCTAATTATAATATAAATCTGAACAGGGATGAATTACTCCAGAAGGCAGCCTTCCTTCTAGCAATAGCAACAGGTATGAGCATCAGTGAACGGATTTCAATTTCCAATAATCCATCTTTATTGGTATTTTCTGATGAGGATCTTACTCTTTTTCCTACGGAGATCCTAAGAAAACATGAAAGGGAAGATTTCCAAGCTCAACCTATTAGGGTAAAATGTCTAATGGATGAAACAAGGGTGCTTCATATATTGTGCCCAGTTAAAAATCTTCAGGAATGGTTAACCAGATTCCCTAATCAAGGCCCCTATGTTTTCTCATCACGGGATGGTAAGAAATTATCTGCTAGTCAAATGACAAAATCCTTATCTCAATTAGTGAATCAAGCAGACCCTGGCAAGAAATTTTTGGCACATGACACTAGGATATATGCAGGGTCTGTGGCCTTTCTGTGGCATATGAGTCTCAGTCAGATCAAGGAAATGGGCTTTTGGAGATCTTCAAAAACTTTCAAAGACAGCTATCTTCATCTATTTCTGAAAGATGCTTCAAATGTGGTGGTGCTGGGTTCCCCTCCCCCACCGAGTCAATCTCCACAACCAGGACCTTCTTCCTCATCAGAATAAAGTGAGTATTCTTTTTGAGCAAATTAACATTTTACCTTCCGGTAAATGTTCCTAATTTTGGAAATATTCTAAACGGTTTATAACATAACCTGGACCTAAATCAGCAGAGCCTTGGATGCAGTCACCTCCCTCTCCACCTCCTGCTCGGGTATTCATGCTGAAGCGTCGCATTCCAACTTGAACAAAAAGCCGTTATTTTTCTAAAAACCAGTTTTTGTGATATAGCTCGGAATGTGTCGCCGATAACCCACCCATCTCCACCCCTCGGGTGTTGACTTTTGTTTACTGCTCGGTCTGAGGCAAGAGATGAAGGTCATGATGCACATGGTGGGGTGTGAAGGAGAGGGTTTTGAGAACTGCAATTAAATGCCAGGTAGTGACGTGTCCTCCTAATATTACTTATTAAGTAATTATTAGATGTTTTAATTGCCTATATGTTGGACTGGCGAGTTGGTGAGGAATTAACATACCTAGGTAACATGCTGAAGCGTCGCATTCTGAGCTATATCACAAAACCTGGTTTTTAGAAAAAAAATGGCTTATTGAATTTTTAATTTTGTATTTTTTATAAATTTAATTCCTATGAATTATTATTATTACAAATATTATTATTATTATTACAAATATTATTATTATTATTATTATTATTATACAGTAATATCTCCGTTAGCCGGAGTCCCTCAAACCTGGAACTCTCCGATAACTGGAATTGAAATTTTCTCGGAAAATAGTTTCCAAAGCCAGAATTTTCCAGAAAATTACGGCTTTGGGAATGATTTTCCGAGGGGCACATTTTCCGTAAAATTCTGAGAAAAATTTCCCAGTACAGTCGACCCTCGTTAATTCGGACCCCTTCAATCCGGATTTCGGATAATTCGGACAAAATCTAAACTAAGCGAGGGACTGTTCGTATCAAATTTCTGGTTCTGGGATTGTCCAATAGATGGCGCGAGCGCCAAACCGCCAGTCATTGTTGACTTAGCGCCATATTCGAGTATCAGTGTTGTGTTGCCCTGCAATTTTCATTGATATTTCAGTGATTAGGGATCTTTCAGCCTTGTATTTTACATTATGTCTTCAAGGGGGAGCAATACGCTGAAGAGGAAGTATGTGACCATTTCTGTGAACCAGAAACTGGAACTTATAAGGAAGTTAGAGGCTGGTGCTTCGGTGGCTAGAGTTTGTGACGAGTATGGTGTTAAAAAGCAAACAGTTTCGGACATATTCAAGGCTAAGGACAAACTCACTGCATTTTCTTTGAAATATAATGCAATATTATGCAATATTAACCCCTAAATCGGTTAATTCGGACAATCGGCTAAAACGGACACCCTTCCCCCCCTATTAGTCCGTTTTAAAGAGGGTCGACTGTACAGTACCCGGAAAATTACGAGGATGAGGGATTTTTTTCCAGCTTTGCACCAAATGTTCCGGCTAACGGAGATGTCACTGTATTACATTTTTGCACCCCCCAGGCCCTGATGTGGGTCAGTTACCTGTGCCCAGTTGGGCTAATCCCCATAAAAAAAAAAAATAAAAATAAAAAAAAATTAAAAAATAAATAACTAAATAAAATTAAAACATAAAAAAATAGTGTAAATCAAACTTAATTATCCCATAAGAATTAAAGGAGATGGCAGGCAGGGTTTGGGGAAATGTTCCCTAAAAACTAATTTGTTTACAGTGATCCCTCAGTTAAAGAGCGCCTCGGTTAACGAGATTTCAGTTAACAAGTTACCTCCCATAAGATTCTTGACTTCGGTTAACGAGCAATCCCTCGGTTAACAAGTTTCTTACGAGCCGACCTCAACATGTTTTCGCTTGCACTTGGCGGTCAACCAGCTGTAGTATTAGTCCGCCAATACAGTAATCGGTTCTAGGGCTTAAATTCCTTACTATTTTAGTAAATATCAAGAAGTTTATACTATTCAATAATTTTAAGTTTAATATTAAATTTTTTAGTCATTTTAACAATTATTGAACATAAATGAAGGTAAAGTCACTAGTTTTATGCACGCCATCCAGCCTTTTAACACACCAAACAAGGGTTAGTCTCTCTCTGTTTTCAGTGGAGGTAACATCTTGCTTGAGACTCTCTTTTACCAAACGCTTTTTTTCTGTGTTTACAAGCAAATTATTGGTCATTTTGAAATTTATTTTACCTATTGACAATATATAGCGCAGTGCAGTGTTATTTTAAAGAAATATTCTTTATTTACAGCTACAGTAGTAAACTTAAAAGATCACGTGTTGACATTGTTTGAATCCAGCATGGGGCCTAAGAGATCAAGAAAAGCGATTTCAATCCAAACCAAGCAGGAAATTATAAAAAAAACATGAACGAGGCATTAGAACAAATGCGCTATGCAAAGAATATGGCATGTCAACATCAACTGTGTCAACAATTCTTGCACAGAAAGACAAATTTAAAGAAGTGAAAGTGAGAGACAAATCTACCAGTGTTTAAAAGTAGATCCCTAATTGCAGAAACTGAGAGGTTACTTCTCATCTCGATTAGGGAAAAACATATGAAAGGTGATTCAGTTTCTACTGAATTCATTTGTGAAATAGCCAGGGAGATTTACGAACATTTAAAGACAGATCAACCTGGTTCTTCAGGCACAGAATTTGAAGATTTTTGGGCCAGCAAAGGCTGGTTTGAAAAGTTTAAGAAAAGAAGTGACACTTTCAGTGTTGTTAGGCATGGTGAAGCTGCTAGTGCTGATAAAGAAGGGGCAGCAAAGTTTTTAGTGGAATTTAAAGAACTTATGGAAGAAGAAAATTATCTTCCACAGCAAGTGTTCAATGTGGACAAAACTAGGCTGTTCTGCAAAAAGATGCCCAAAAGAACATTCATCACCAGAGACGAAGCCTCTTTACCTGGTCATAAACCCATGAAAGACCGTCTCACTCTATTGCTTGGTGCCAATGCTTCAGGGGATTCCCAACTGAAGCCTACCGGTATGCTTGTCTACCACTCTGAAAACCCCAGGGTGTTCAAGCAACAGAAAGTGGTAAGAACAAAGCTTGGGTTTATTGGAAGTCCAACCGTAAGGCATGGGTGACAAGACAGCTCTTTAATGAATGGGCTGTTGATGTGTTTTGCCCTTCTGTCAAGAGCTACCTAACCATCAATAAACTCCCTTTAAAGGCTCTTCTTCTCATGGATAATGCTCCTGGTCATGACCCTGAACTTGCCAGAACTTTGGAGTTTCAATTTGACTTTGTGAAAGTGTTGTTTTTGCCTCCCAACACTACATCAATCATACAGCCAATGGACCAGACTGTGATCAGCAACTTCAAGAAGTTGTACATGAAGAAAATGTTTAGGAGGTGTCATCAGGCAACTTCCAATGATCCTGAACTAACACTGAAACAGTTCTGGAAGACACAATTCAACATCCTGGAGGCTGTAAAATTGATTGTGTCATCATGGCAAGAAGTCTCCACTAGATCCCTCAATTATTCATGGAAAGCACTGTGGCCATCAGTAGTCCATGATTTTGAGGGATTTGAGGAAGAAACAGAGTTGGACCAGGCGATTGTGTCCATTGGTCAGTCATTGGGCCTTGAAGTGGAAGAGGATGATGTCGAAGAGCTTGTGATGTCTCATGAGGAGGAACTTACTCCTGATGACTTGAAGCAACTGGATGAGATGTTAGAGGCTGACAGTGCTGAGGAGGAAATTGAAAATGATGACCATATGTCAACTAAAGAGTTGAAAGATGTGATTTACCACTGGGAGAAGTTCAGGGAACTGGCTTGAAAGCACCCAGATGTGGAAAAAACTGAACTAACTTTGTGTCATGTTGAGGACTCAATGGTCACCTTCTTTAAACATAAGTTAATGGTGAGGAGGAGAGATGCCCCACAGACCACAATTGACACTTTCTTCAGTAAAGGGCAGAGGGAACAAGATGCTATCCCTCAGCCTTCCACTTCAAGAAGGAGAGAGGATGTTCAAGGTGGAGAAAATGTCAGTCCAGAGGTTCCTGACATTTTCATGGAAGGTAACTCACCTTCCAAGAAGCAGTAAAATGCTTCTCCTCCACCTCCACTTCCTTCTCTTCTCCCTTCTCCTCCTCCCACTTCAAATTCACATCAGCATCCAGGAACCTTCTATATACACTCCTCAAGGTAAGTGTCAATTTCTAAAATCTTTGTTGAATTTAGGCAATTTTCGGTGAGCTGGAACCAATTACCCAAAAACCCATTGAAACAATGGTTTCGGTTAATGAGATTTTCGGTTAACGAGCAACCTGCTGGAACGGATTGTGCTCGTTAACCGAGGGACCACTGTATCTATTTCCTTCAAAATGTTTTATTTACAAAACGTACAGCAATATAACAATAATACAATAATAACAGCAAACCTAATAACACAGAACTGTTGTAAGAAAATAGATTTTAAATGAAAATTCGTTTTAACAATAATGTTGAATGATGGCTGGGATGGTGTGCAGGAATAAGTGATGGTGGAGGAGAGGTGGGGGTTTACTGGAGCAGGGTGTCATCTGGATCAGATGACAGAGTAGGTGATGGGGGAGAAGTGAGAGCTTTTCAATGCCAGATGTCAATGGCTGAGGTTCAGGTGATGTTACTTTTTCCTTTCTTGTAAAGTAGGAAGCAATGAAATAATAAACTACGCTACCTGGCACAATGGGGCTTTTTTCAAAACCATGCTATTTAAAAAAACTTTGTGTTATTTTAAAAATTGCTATTAATTTAATACTAATGTTATTTAAAAAAAAAAGTGCCTATTGAATCCGTGTAAATATATAGGTGACTGTACTGGGAAAAGTTAATCTGAATTTTCCATAAATTGTGCATTATTTCATCCTTGGAATTTGCTCCCAGACCCAAACACAAAATATTGGAGAGAGTTCCAGATTTTTCTGAGAATTTTCAGAAAATGCACCTGATTTTCAACTTAAGAATTTGTTCTCAAACCCAGAAGAAATTTCTCTAAATTTTCCAGAAACTCTGCCTCATTTTCAAAAATCATTCCTAAACCTGGATGAGAAACTTTCTTGAAAAATTACGAGTTCCTGCTAATGGAGATACTTCACTTTACTGTACTTCATAGCATTTCAACTGTAAAGTTATAGTTTTTGAGCTATTTTCACTTCTCAATTTCACTTGAGAGAGTACAAGTTGGCATGGATAATTGGATATACATTCTTTAGCTATACTTCTTACTCAACCAATCAGCGGAACTGTTGATGTCACATGAGTAGTGATATGCATGTGTATGCATTTGAGTTTTCTTCAGAAATTTTCATTTTTATTTTGTTTTTGTTTCTATTACTGTTTGATTTCAAGTTTCGGTTCTTTTAGAATCCTTTGTTTTTCTTTCTCTATTTGGGTTAGGTTAGGTTTACACACTGGGGAGTCCAGGGGGCAGAGCCCCCATGGACAGGAAGTTAGGCTAGGTCAGGTCCTTCATTTTCTCTTTTATGGGGAATAGCCCACCCGGACACAGGTCATCGACCCACAACAGGGCCGAGGGGTCAAAAATATATGAATAAAGAGAAGTTAAAAATAGAAAAGAAAAATATTATATTAATCTACACCACGAAGATGCCGGAAAACCATCTTTTTAAAGTGAGAGATTATATGAGTATGGAAACACACAAGAAGGCAGAGCATTCCATAGTTTGGCTGTGTGAGGAAAGGAGGAGGTACTATAACGGGTTATTTTAGTGTGACCAACAGCCACAAACAAGCTGTGGGCACTGCGGGCAAGACGAGTGTTATGAACCCACAGGCTTGCCGGTGGTACACCTGATGCCAAATCCATCGAACATTGCCCGTTAAAGTACCTGTAAAAGAGAGAGTGAAGCAACATTGCAGCGAAGAGAAAGGGAAGAAAGATTATCAACTAAAGGGGAAGTGCCAATACGACGAAATGCCTTTAATTCCACCCTATCTAACAGTTAGACAGAAGTGCCACCAAAAGATATTAGAGCAGTACTCCAAGTTAGGACGAATGAATCCCTTATAAACTTGAAGCAACTGTTCAGGAGTGAAGTCGCTACGGCATCTGTACAACATTCCCAGCTTTCGGGAGGCAGCTTTAGCAATGTTGTGGATGTGTGGCTTCCATGATATATTAGAGGAAATAGTGAGACCTAGCATATCTATTTCAGAACTTGGCAGAATGAGTGCGCCCTGAAATGTGATTGGTGGGAGATCATCTAATTTGGAAAGTGTAATTGGCAAATATGGAGTATTATTACTATTGAATTTAACCAAGTTTCTACCTCCCCATTTGGAGATGCTGCACAGATCCGCATGATAGATGAAATGATATCAGCTCTAGAAACAGATCTAGTTTGAGAATTAGGGGGAAGGGAAAAATGTGAAGAAGAGTGAAGAGTAGAATCATCAGCATAAGAATGGATAGAATTAGTTGTAGTGTGAAGTAAACCATTGATAAAAAGAAGGAAGAGAGTAGGTGAAAGAACAAAACCCTGTGGGACACCACTATTGATAGAGAAAGAGCAAACGGTCAATCCCTCGACAACAACTGCCATGGATATGTTCTCAAGGAAGTTAGAAATTTGAGAAAAAAGTGGGGGAGAGAAACCACAAGAGGGAAGTTTAGAAAGCAAAGACTTGTGTCATACCCTATCAAATGCTTTGGTGATGTCGAGGACCAC
Organism: Homarus gammarus; assembly: GCA_958450375.1. Taxonomy (NCBI): domain Eukaryota; kingdom Metazoa; phylum Arthropoda; class Malacostraca; order Decapoda; family Nephropidae; genus Homarus; species Homarus gammarus. The sequence continues at coordinate 145,181 of CAUDMG010002056.1, forward strand.
GACAAAAATTTTCCCATAATCTCAAAGAGAGGATGACCAAAGATGGGTGCAGTAGGAGAGCAGATCACCGGTAGATCTCGCCTGGCGAAAGCCATACTGGTGATCCGACAAAAGAGAAAAGCGTTCAAGTTGATGGAGAAAATGAGAGTTTAAGATTCCAGTTTTGAAAATCTTAGAGAGAGATGAAGTTTGGGCAATGGGGCGATAGTTAGAGGGAATAGAATAGTCACCCTTCTTTGGGATGGGCTGAACCAAGGCATGCTTCCAAGAAGAAGGAAAAGTTTGGGTTTTGAGGCAAAGGCAAAAGAGGCGAGCAAGCACAGGGGCTAGAATTTCAGTACACTCCCTCAGAACACGAGGGGGTATTCCGGCCGGTCCATGCGCCTTTCTCACATCCAACCTGGATAACACACCAGCAACCCTACGAGTGGAGATTATAGGAAAGTGCATAGGTTTAGTAGGAGGAGCAGTAGTAGGAGGGATTGAGATAGAATAGTCTAAGGTGGAGTAAGAGGAGAATAAGGTGCCAAAGAGATTGGCTTTATCAGGGGGAGAGTTGGCGATAGAGTTATCTGGTCGGAAGAGAGGAGGAAAAGAGGGAGTGCAGAAGTTAGTACAGATGTTTTTGGTTAAGGACCTGAAGGATTTACTAGAAGAAGAGTTAGTTCAGGACAGCGGTCTTTCTTTTTATAAAATTCCACTTGGTCCTACAAAGAATAGCCTTACAAAGATTCCTAGAAGTAATAAAAGAGGTGTGGGTAACAGGAGAAGGAGATAGTTTCATAGCTCGACATGCCCTATCTCTCTCCCTACATGCAAGAGAACAGGAGCGATCAAACTATGATTGTAAACTGAAAGTTTTGGTAGAAAATGGGATAAATGCACTCATACCACCGAGTATAGCCCCAGCAATGCTGTCAGCACATACCGAGGCATCCAAAGTGGAAAAGCAACATTCATCCCAAGGAAAGTCGGTGAAGAATTCTCGCAAGGACTGCCAGCTTGCCCTCCGATAGTGCCACAGATGGTGTTTAGAGGGGAGGGGAGGGGGGGGGGGGGGGAGGTGGTCGTGCCCAATTTAATAAAAATAAAATTATGATCAGACGACCCTAAGGGGGCAGAAATTGAGTATGAATAGTGTGAGGGGTTAGAGGTAACACAAAGATTAAGAATGTTAGTATGTCGATCAGGAACATGTGTAGGGTGTTTATTTATTTGTTCCAGATCATTAAGTAAGGAAAAAGAATGCCTCAATTCCACCTGGGTCATCCCTAGCAGAGCCAAGCCACTCTCTGTAATGTACATTGAAATTCCTTAGGTAGAGGATCTCGATGTTGGAGTGTGTGTGGACAACAGTTGGTTGAGTTGGGAGAAGAGTAAAGGAAAAAAAAAAAGTCATAGTTGGTAGATATATTTTGAGCCAGATGACATCATAAAAGGAAGAGTCAAGAGCCGAGAGTCGAGAATAGGTGTACGTGTGTTGCAGTAGGCGCATACACCTCCCTTAGAACGAAAAGAGGAGTAAAGGTTGTAGTTGGAGACTTGAAAAGGTTTGGGTGAAGCTGATTTGGTCAGTAAAAGGTCAGATAGTCGTAAGAGGTCGGAGGAAGAGGTTAAAAGATGGTGCTCCACAGAAGAAAATTGGATCTCAGGCAGTGAAGGTTAGAAAAATGAAGTGTGAAAAAAGCCGATCCTCCAGCAACTGCAGTGACGTCAATTGAGGCCCCAGTACAGTGAGTTCTGCTATAACGCGTGTTTTGACAACGCGAATTAGCTGTAAAGCGATTTATGAATAGAGGAACGATATTTGTATAACACGAACGCTTGTTTGCTGTAACGCAATTTTTGCTTACTATTTCTCCAATTTTGTGGTATTAACTGTGAATATGGTAAAGAAGAATATCTCCAAGAAGCGTTCTGGTGATCGCATTCCCGGTGAAGATCGTAAAAGAAAGGCTATAACCCTTGAAGAGAAGCTCGATGTTATCAACCTCAAAATCACCCTTCTCCCCATCAAGTTATATTCATATTTTTTCAAGGCAAAGTGTTACATTTACTGTATGATTTCATTATTAGATATGAACGTAACATTTATTTAGACTATGCTAACCTTTGTGTTAGGCTAACTACTAAATTTTTTCGATTTTGAGTAGTAATCTGCACCTAACCCTATTTTCTCCATAAGCCCGGTTATTTCTATTACGCGAATTTCTATAACACGATGTTTTACAAGAACACAACTATTGCGTTATAGCAGAACTGACTGTAGCTTGATGATGATCATGTCGGCCCTGGGGTTCAAAACCTTCCCGACCAGTGGGACCCATCCGAGAAGGCCCCGCTTTAATATTATTGTCAATTGATAACATATGAGAGTAAAAGAACAGAAAGAATAGAACAGATCAAGAGTGAGAAATGTGATATATGTTGTGTTGTCAATAGCAAGAGAGACAATTGAGACCCTGCAAGTGTGCATAAATGAGGGCAGAAAGTCAGATCAGCAACCTGGGACTTGGTCACAAATTTCATGAGGCCATATGGCAGCAGGATCTACCATTAGACAAAACATTATGCTTCCAATATCTTTCCAAGGGGTAGTACCTCCCTATTTGGTAGCTACCTACTGGTTTCTCTAGTTAAGTTTGGCTAGATATGTACAGTGTACTCATATTTCAGATGTTAGGTAAATAGGATGAGGGTGTGTTTGCCAGGAGCTGGGGTGGGGGATATAGTTGACAGGATGGACAATATCTTATCTGGTAATGGGAACAAACCCATTATCTGCCACAGTGCAGGAGGCAATGATATTGGCCAGTGTAGGAGTGAGGAGCTTCTTGATAAGTTCAAGGCAGCTATAGATCGTATTAGGACTAAGGGAGGGATCCCTATCATATGTGGTGTCCTGCCTAGAAGGAGAGTTGGCAATGAATGGTTGTCAAGGGCGGTTGGTGTCAATGGCCACCTTGACAGATATTGCAAGTCAATATCAGTCCCATTCACTGACAACTGGGACAACTTCTACGGCAGAAGGGTCCTTTATGCTCGGGATGGGGTGCACCTATCTAGGGATGGGGTGGCAACCCTGGCTGGGTCTCTCGAGAGGGTAGTTCAAATGACATCGAAGTCTATAAACTGCTAAGGGAACATATAAGCACGGGGGTGGAGGAGACTGCAGTGGGAGCGGGTAAACAAAGTGAAAGGTTACAAGGAAATAGTGTTAGGAATGATGACAAAACTATATTAGACGGAGTTAAAACCTAAACGCGACAAAGGGGGGACTCAGAACACGACTAACTTAAATGTCTACTACGCGAACAGTAGAAGTATGAGAAACAAAATGGATGATATTAGGGCATTAGGGATAATCTGAAGTGTGAAATAAATAAAGAAATAAACACTGAGCGGAATACAGAAACAATTTGGATAGAATTAATCAACGGTAGGGAAAAATTAATCACAGGAGTAATATATAGACATCCCAATCTTGATAGAGTTAATGAGCGACTTATTTGGGATGAAATGCGCAGGGCTTCTATACACAGCAGAGTCTGTATAGTAGGCGACTTTAACTTTAGCCAAATAGACTGGATTGACCTTACGGGCAACTCAGAAACAGAGGATTTTCTTGAAACGATCCAGGACTGTTTTCCAAGTCAACATATAACCGAACCCACCCGGGGTAATAATATACTCAACTTAGTTCTGTCGAACAGAGAAAACCTCATAAGGTATGTCGAGGTAGGGAACGAACTTGAAAACAGCGATCACAAAGAAACTAGATTCCAGTTAGATTTTCAGGGCAGCCGTAAGGATAATTCCACAAAAGTCCCAGATTTCAGAAGGGCAAACTTTGATTGTTTGAAGAGGCAGTTGAGAGAAGGGGTATCACGCTTGGGGGTGAACTACATCGACCTCACCCCACCCATGGACCTGACGGTTGAGACTGACCTGATAATGAGATCTGTGGTTGCCGAATTCCACGACAATTTAAATAATGAGTTACTTAATGCACAAAGGCAGGACATACCATACAAAAAACTCAGATCAACCAACAATGACCCTAAATGGATAAATAATTATTTAAAGAACATTATTGGTCAAAAGAAGGCTATAGGTAGGAGGATAAATCGTGGCAAAGTTTACCTCCGAGACTATTATAAGGTATTGGCCGGTAGGGTTAAGACCGAGATAAGAAAAGCTAAGAGGAATAATGAGCTGAGGATAGCAAGGGAGGCAAAGTCAAACCCCAAGGGATTCTATCAAATGTATCAAACTAAAACACGGGAAAAGATGGACCAATACAGTCAGATACCGGCGAGCTAACTGATAACGACGGAGAAATGAGCAATAATCTGAATAAATATTTTTCAACAATTTTCACAACTGAAAATTTAAACATGATACCCGAGGCACCGACTCTATTCAGAGATAGTGAAGAAAACAAAGTAAGCGAGATAGTAGTGACTTGTAACAATGTTAGTAAGCAAAGAGACAAATTAAAGCCTAATAAGTCACCTGGACTCGATGAGATATTTGCCAGAGTATTAAAGGAATGTAAGGAAGAGCTTACTATGCCCTTAGCAAAGTTGTTTAACATGTCCTTAAAAACAGGTGTAGTACCAGAATCCTGGAGGATAGCGAATGGAATACTGATTTTCAAGAACTGGGATAGACCACTATCCTCTAAGTACCGTCCAATCAGTCTAACATCAATTGTAAGCAAATTACTGGAAGCAATCATTTCAAACTCTATTCGAAATCACCTGGAGAAGCACAGATTGATCAGTGATTCCCAGTATGGCTTCACAAGCGGGCGTTCATGTCTAACTAATCTATTAACATTCTTTTCATCAGTTTTCGAATTGGTGGACGAGGGGCACAATTATGATGTGGTATATCTCGACTTTAGCAAAGCCTTCAACAGAGTCCCCCACGAAAGACTAATAAGAAAGGCTCATGGCATTAAAGGTTATATTCTAAAATGGATAGGGCATGGTTACAGGACAGGAAACAGCGAGTGAGCATTAACGGCACTAAATCCCAGTGGAGCAACGTCACTAGTGGAGTTCCCAAAGGCTCAGTACTTGGACCATTATTATTTATTATAAACATAAACGACATAGATATCGGCATAGACAGCATCATAAGTAAATTTGCTGATGACACTAAAATAGGACGTGTAATTAAATCTGACGAGGACTCCGCAAAACTACAGGAAGATCTAAACAAATTTTTTGAATGGTCTGAAAAATGGCAAATGAAATTCAATGTGGACAAATGTAAAGTACTCAGTATAGGAGATGTAAACAGGAAACCAGATACCAGATGAACAACGATGTCAATGAGAAATCCGACCGCGAGAGAGATTTAGGAGTACAGTAATGATAAGTAGGAATCTTAAGCCAATTAAACAATGTGTTTTTGCTCGTAACAAGGCTAATAAAGTACTTGGGTTCATACAAAGGAGTGTTAGTTACAAGACTAGCGAGGTCATCTGAAGACTATATCTTGCGCTTGTGAGACCTCACTTGGATTATGCAGTTCAAGTCTGGTCACGGTATTACAGAATGGATATAGAATCCTTGGAAAGAATTCAGAGGAGAATTACAAGACTAAATCCGAGCATTAGGAACCTTGAGCATAGAGACAGGTTAAAGCATCTTAATTTGCACTCCCTCGAGAGACGTAGAGCGAGGGGCGACATGATAGAGGTGTATAAATGGAAGTCAGGGCTAAACAAAGGGGACATTATAAAGGTACTCAAACTATCCAACCAGGAGCAAACTCGTAACAATGGTTTTAAATTAGACAAATTTAGATTTAGGCGCGATATAGGTAAACACTGGTTTGGAAACAGAGTAGTGGATGAATGGAACAAGTTACCAAATATCATCATTAACTCTAATACGCTGGATAGCTTCAAACATATGTTGGATGCATATATGAGCAATCGGGGTTGGGTGTAAATGGGACTGCCCAGTATGGGCCAATAGGCCCGCTGCAGTTTCCTCCATTCTTATGTTCTTATTAGGTTTGGTTTTGTCAGCTTTTTGCATGTGTATATGCAGTACAGTACTGTATACCACAATTTCCCTCTACTTCAAAGCCCTGCCCATTTTATGTGATCAAAATGCATTTCTAAATCTAAAATTTCCAATGGAAATGCTATAGAATTTTTTTTTTTGTTAGCTCTCCCTTTAAACAAATCAGGTAATAGTGGAGCAGATGGGTAACACCAGAAGTAGCAGTTAAATTTTGTTAATTTTTTTCCACAGATGTACTTTAGACGATAGTACTGTACTGTAAGTAATAAAAACGGAATGGCAACTTTTTATTATAAGAACTCATTTCTTTATTTTTTAAGTTTTCTCAATCTATGATTAAAATAAAAAATGCCACAATTTCTGTTTTATATTGATCACTCATAATTTTAGCAAATATGTTAAAAAAAGGTGGTATTTCGAAATTAAACATAACATAACCATTGTTGATAAGAAAAACTAGCGGAAGAAGTGTTGCGAGAAGACCTCACCAACCTAACCAAAGAAACCAAACTAACTTCCTTGCCATGGGGCTCCATCCCTTTCGGACACCTGGCATATTAAACATTGAAAATGGATTTAAAAATACCCGGTTTTCACTGATTTTATTAAGGGATACTGTATTATATCGGAGAAAATATAAAAATGGCTGATATCATGTGCCAACCTAATGAAACCTAACCTAACCTGAAACTCAACTCGCCTATATCTAGAAAATTAAGGAATTACACAAGAAAATTAATAGAACAAAGTAATCAGCAAACAAAACTGTGTCTAAAATGACCCTCATATTTAACAAATCGCTGACAGCCATGACCCTCATAATTACCAAACCGCTGACGGTCACCAGTTGCATATTAGTCTAAATATTAGTCTGTTGTGGGTAGGGAATGAAGGATGAGGGAAATTGTGGGGTAAAACACAGAAAAATAAATTATCATATGGAACTAAAATGACATGCCTATGTGTTTTGTATGCAAAGAAATTAATTATTTACAGTAAATATTCAGCCAAAAAATCTGCTGTGTCAGTGTGAGTTTGTTTCAGTGCAGCAACCAAGCTGCTCAGTACGAGCATACTCTCAGTCATAAAAAATTTAAAATTACACTATGCCGCTTCAAGAAAATTGCTTTCATTGGTACAGTGAGCCAAAGATGCATCGACCCCACCCTGGGTCTCGTGCTCGCGATTTTACCTGACAATACTGTACTTGGTAAAGGAAGGCTGTATGTGAAGGTGATTGTGATTGGTGGATCTGTTTTTGGCTTTATCACTGTCAGGATAATTATTAAACAAACCAAAGGTAGAATTTTTATAATATACGGTCGAACAGTAGTCAAGGCTGAAACCGCAAATTTACCAGCATAGCTAGGTTAAATTAGGTGCTTATCAGCTTCCATTTTTGCTCTCCCTACCCAAAAAGGTATTATTATCATTTCAGTATAACTACAGCTTCGGACAATCTGGAATGTGAGTTGAGCAATGTGATTTTCCGAAGGTTTAGAGAATTTTATGACACTTTTCTTCTATGACGTTTCCCTCGCAAATTACTTAAATATACTTGGGGATCCAGGGAGGCGGAGGCCCCCCCCCCCAGTTAGGAGGGTATGTTAAGTAATTTTAGGTCATCAGAGAAGAAAAGTTTCTTAAAATTGCGTAAAGTATCGGAAAAACACATTACTCAACTACTCCTGAGTATTTTCCGAAACTGCAGTATTACCATCGTTCCAGTCATGCAAAAATTTTTAGGATTTTAAGTTTAGGTTGTGTTTACATTAATTTAGGTTAGGTTAAAATTATGGTTTTCCAATAGTTTTGGGCTAATATGGAGGACTTCACAGTAACAGTAAGTTCACAGCAGGTGTTAAGTTATGCTAGGTTAGGTTAGGTTAACCTAAACTTTTAAAAAAACCCTTTTTAACATATTTGCCATAACTACAGCAGTATCCACTATAAAACAGTTTTCTATGAAAAAATCAGCAGCTGTGAAATCGTAAATAATTACCGGATTTTGGTGTGTTTTGATCGATTCTGGCCTACTTCCTAATAGGTGCATGATCGAAATGTTAATTTTATCCCCAAAAATCAGGATTACCATGAATCCCCCAAGAATATTGGAGGGGTGGGTGGGGTGATAACTCAGTAACCACTGATTTGAGACAGAAATAAAAGTAAAAAAATTACGTATGAACAGTAGTTGGGGCTGAAACTACAAATTCACCTCACTGCTAGCAGTCCTGTTAAACCATGTACTGTACCATATGTTAACAACATTGGTAAATTTGCACTTCCACCACCCCATCTGTTAGAAAGTTAAAAATATATTTTTCTGGTGTATTTGTGTGTGTTTCGACCGAATATGACCTTCATTTCCGCCAGAAATTGGCCGGTTTTTTTATCGAATTTTTTCGAGACGTTTTTCGAAAAAATTAATCGCTACGTGAATAAAAAATACACCAAAACACACCTAACCTAACTGACTCTCACCATATGATGGAATCACCTATTTCTTACCTTAGTTGGCCTGGAGACCAGGTTCTTGTTCGAAGTTGGATTCTGAGATTCTTACATAACGCCACATTTGTTGGTCTTTGCGAGATTTACATTCAGTCTTGCTCTTAGTACACTTCACTGAGGTTGGAAGAACACCATACGATCGAAAAAATGCTATAGATTCTTCGTTTTTTCCCAAAAACTCGCAATCAGCTCCATATAATGTAAGCGACACCCATCGCAGACTTCCAATGGTCCGAACTGAACTTGAATTTCGAAATATGAGAGACCCAAAAGAAAGATCGATTTTGATTGACCCAAAAATACCGCGAATTAAACCCAAAATCATTTTAATTGGTTGCAAAAAAAAAAAGGCCTTTGATTGGTCGCGTGACGTGTATGGGAACGCATGCGCGTGATGATTAATGAAGGAGACACGTAGGAGACACCAGTGTGAAAGGTAAAGTGCCCGTTAAATGGCGGAAGAATATAGATAAAAAAATAGAGAAAATATTGGATTTCCTATCTCCGTTAATATACTGTACAGTTCCGGCGGTAATGTAATAGATGAAAATGATCTTATAATTAGACGTTTTATTAGAATATGATAATAAATTAGCGGTAGTAAGCTGGAATGTTTAAACGCAATAATACCACAACATTTTATGATATAGCCTCCATAAATAATTATATGCGTATAACTGGGGTCCGACTAATTACCCATATGTACCCAAATGTAGCCGCAATTAAGTCAAATAATGGTCCTACATGAATAAATCGGACTGCCAATCACTTCTCGACTAGCATTTGGTGTCACAAAGTAAAAAAAATTGCAAAACGTAATTTAATCTGAGTTTATAGATGGCGTGCATGTACCGAGGGAGCGAGTAATTACCCAAATGTACCCAAATGTAGCCGCAATGAAGTCAAATGATGGTCCTACAAGAATAAATCGGACTGCCAATCACTTCTCGACTGGTATTTGGTGTCACGAAGTCACAAAAATTGGTAAACTTAATTTAATCTGAGTTAATAGATCGAGTGCATGTACCTAACCTAACCTAACCTCGACTAGTATTTGGTGTCACGAAGTCACAAAAAATTGGTAAACTTAATTTAATCTGAGTTAATAGATCAAGTGCATGTACCGTACCTAACCTAACACAACTCAGATTAAATTAAGTTTACCAATTTTTTGTGACTTTATGACACAAAATAATAATCGAGAAGTGATTCAAAGCCCGATTTATGCTTGGAGGACCATCATTTGATTTCATTGCGACTACATTTGGGTAATTACTCGCTCCCTCGGTACATGCACGCGATCTATTAACTCAGATTAAAGTAAGTTTTCCAATTTTTTTTTACTTTGTGACACCAAATACAAGTCGAGAAGTGATTGGCAGTCCGATTTATTCATGTAGGACCATTATTTGACTTAATTGCGGCTACATTTGGGTACATTTGGGTAATTAGTCGGACAGGTATAACTATGATGTTGAAAATTTACTTAAGGTTAATATTCGTCCATAGGCTGTCCGCAGGTTTACCTGAGGTTATACTCCTCACTCAGTTTTTTCCTCCTTTCCTTTGGTATGAGAATAGGTTTACTTTGTGTGTATTTTTGCTGTTTTTCTCAAATATTACTTCCATTTTTGTGCAAATTCGCTGTTAATTAAAAATGGAAATTTTCATTTTTGGGGCAAAAACCGCTAATTTCCACAAGATATGAATGTCAGATTTAAGTAAAACACACCGAAAAACATTTACCTTACTTAATAAAGTTAAATCAAATCAACAGTTGTATTGCTTAGAGAAAGTTACCTGTGTTCCTACAACAACCTGAAGTGTAGACTGGACCCTGGTCAGCTGTTTCAGCGCGTTGGTTCTCCTGAAGTACAGTGTGTTTTGCATGGAAATGCGTTAAAACTTTTAGAGAACGCTGTTACATAAATGATAACATGATATCCTGACCGTGACAGACGATACTAGGTCTCGTTTACAGCCTGTATTTACGTAATACCCCTACTATACTGAAATACGAAAATTAATGAATCGAAAATTGAAATAAATAATAATAATAAATTAAAAAAAATCCTTTATATTATTTTTAATATATATATATATATATATATATATATATATATATATATATATATATATATGCTTATATATATATATATATGCTGATAACCACCAGGAAAGGAGAAAACACGAAGTTCCCAAGCGCTTTCGTGTAATTCACATCTTCAGGGGTGAGTACAGACTAGATAGAGTAATGCAAAACAAGATGAATATATACAGAGGAGGGTGAGACCAGGTCCACAATGGTCAGGTAATGACCCTACTAATCTTTAAATGGCACACAACGGTTGGTGGTTGGGTCAGATGGGACAGTGACCCGCCCTCTCACCTGATCACAAATCTTCTTAATTACAAAGTTGTCCAGCTTGTACATGCCGTTACTCAAATTCATGTTGAATGCTTCGGTATGTTTAATAAGACTAGATTCTATGATGTTCCTACTATCAATTGAATTACATGGTAATATTGAGGAGGCATTATCCCAGTCAATGCAATGCTTGTTATCCCTCAAATGAACAAACAGAGCATTGGATTCCTGGCCTGTCCTGACACTGTATTTGTGTTGTTTAATTCTAGTTACAAGATCTTTACCTGTCTGGCCTAAGTAAAACATATTACATTCCTTGCAAGGAACTTTATAAATGCAACCAATTGTGTTGTTGGGGGAGTTCTTGATTAACATTTGTTTAACAGTGCATGAGTTTTTAAATGCCACATTGACGTTCCAAGATTTTAGCTGTGCCGGAATGTGTGAGAAATTTTTGTGAAATGGTAATATTAAGATATTCCTATGGTCATGGGTGGGCTTGGGATCAGTTCTATAAAAAGTTTTCTTAGTAATGTTTAAGCATTTGTCTATGAAAGATCTAGGGTATTTAAGGTTTGAGCCAATATTATATATATATTTGTATTCCTCATCGATGAATTCCGGACTGCAAATTCTCAAGGCACGTAAAAACATTGTTGTAAATACTGACTGTTTGACTTTATTATGGTGGGCAGAATAATAATGAATGTATGAACACACATTGGTTGGTTTTCTATAAATACTGAACTTAAAAGTGTTACCTATTCTGTGTATCAGACAGTCTAGGAATGGCAATTTACAGTCTTGCTCTAATTAAGTAATATTTTACCACCCTCAGCAGTCTGGTTTAGATATGTTGATGATGTATTATGTCTCTGGCCATGTAATGAGGACCTAAAAGTTTTCCTACCACAACTTAACAACTTAGCCCCCTCGATCAAATTCACTGTGGAATTAGAGCAAGACTGTAAATTGCGTGACAGAAACGTGACCGATCGCCCGGGCGGCTAGCGAGCCGACCTTTTGGTGAAGAATATAAAGGAAAAGAGACGTGACCGATCGCCCAAGCGGCTAACAAGCCGATCAGTGGCGAAGAGGATAAAAGTAAAAAAGGTCCGGGCAAGCAAAGGGCCAACGCGGGTGCTCTGGTTGTCGTCTTAGCTTTGGCAGTGTTGGCAAAGCGGAGGAAGAACCTCCCGGCCACGGCGGCGGCGCAAGCCGAGAAGCGCAGGTGGACGGACGCACAGGCAACACACGATCAAAGTAACAGAGAAGGTGAAAAAATGGAAATGTAGCTAGTCGTAGGGTTGTTTGGAGAAAGATGAAGGTAAAGTCTTTGAGCTATGTCAAAGAGGAACGGAGCGAGTTGGAGGAAGGGTTTTGAATCTTTGAGCTTGAAATGTCAAAGTATTCATAGTAAGGAAGGATGAGCGTATCGTAGGAGAGTTTTTAGTAATAGCAGCAGATAGATTTGAGCTTTTTGTCAAATTATGAACGGAGACGAGAATGAGATATAGGTTGAATGGTTTCAGTCTTGAGTTAGGTCGATTTTATTGAGAATTGGATGTCACAAACGTTGGGTATGTTTGATTTGGTTCTGAGAGTTGTGGGTCTTTGAGCTATGTCAGAGAGAAATGGAGAGAGTTGGAGGAAGAGTTTTGAATCTTTGAGCTTGAAGTGTCAAAGTATTCGTAGTAAGGAAGGATGAGTGTATCGTAGGAGAGTTATTTAGTAATAGCAGGAGACAGATTTGAGCTTTGTCAAATTGTGAACGGAGATGAGAGTGAGATATAGGTTGTTTGGTTTCAGTCTTGAGTTAGGTCGATTTTGTTGACAGTGGCTGTTATAGAAGTTGGGTATGTTTGATTTGGTTCTGGAGAGTTGTAGTGTTATGAGAGGCTTTGTCTGGCGGGGGGGGGGGGGTGTTGTGTTTGGAGATTGGCTGTGGGAGGGGGGGAGTTTGTGTTTGGGGATTGGCGGGGGTGGAGGTTGTATGTTGATTTGAGCTGAATTAGAATTGCTTAAGGGGGGTTGTTGTGTGAGTGTGTATGTGTTTGTGTGGAAATGTAGTAAGGGGAGAGGGGGAGGGTTAGGATAATTGTTATAAGGTCAGGTATGGTTCAGTTATTGGGAGGAGGGGGGAGGAGAGGAGAGGAGAGGGGAAGCGAGGAGAGGAGAGGGGGGCTTTGGAGGTTGTTGGGTTAATTTATAGTATGGTAGGATTTCTTAGGGGTGATATGATTTGTGTTGCTAATGAATAGTTGTATTGAGTCATATGGTTTTTTTTTTTTTTTTTTTTTTTTTTTTTAGGAGGGTCGTAGGGGCTTGTTAGAAAGGTCTGGTATATTAAGTTTTTGTTTTGGGAGGATTAGGTGTTGATTAGTGATTGGATAGTGAGTTAGCTTCTTTTTTTTTTTTTTTTTTTTCTTTTTTTTTTAGGAGGGATTGTGAGTAAGATTGGGTGGGTTAAGTTTTTCTTTTGGGAGGATTATAGGTTTTGTTAGCGGTTGGCAGAGTTGGGTTAATTATTGCTTTCTGTCTTTCCTTTGGCTTGTAAAGGACTTCTGCAAATGCGTGGTAGGCTCTTGCAGGTATTGTGAGTTCTGGTCCCATTATTGAGGGAGAGGGTTTGTGTACAGGAACAATGCACCCCTCCCCGACCTTATTGGCTAAGGGAGGCGTTCATATCATCCGTTGATGGAACCGTTTTTAGGTACACCTCTCCGACCTTATTGGCTAAGGGAGGTGCCCATAAAGCAGTGTTGGTAACATTCTTGAGGGAGAGGGCTTGCGTACAGGTACTGTGCACCTCTCCCCGACCTTATTGGCTAAGGGAGACGTACACGTCATCTGAGTTAGTATGGGATGGGTAAGTTTGGTATTTGTTTTGGGAGGAGTGATAGGGTGTGGTTAGTTAATGGTAGAATGGCTATTTTTTATTTTGTGTGGGATTGCTAGTAACGGCTGGGTATGTTAGGTTTATATTTTGGGGGGATTGTTAGGGACTTTTCTTTCTTTTTTAGGGGGGGGGGATTGTTAGTGCAGGTTGAGTGGGTTAGTGGGTTAGTGGTTTTTTTTTTTTTTTTTTTTTTTTTTGTCGGAGTGGTCTTGAGTTTGAGTTGGGGGCGTGGGGTTTGGAGTGAGGGTATGAGGGCTGGTACTGCCCACCATTTATAAGGGCCTCTGTGAGCCAGTAACAATTCCTTTTACTCTTATACTTATCATCATTGGTAGCGTGACGATAGGAGGCTCGTGGGTAGGTGTAATGATAGTATCGAGCAATAGGGAAGAAATAACGGTAAATACTGTAGGTAATTAATAGACACAATTATACAAATACAAAGTTTATTTAACATATATATGAAATTAAAAGAAAGAATTTATTTGTACTAACAGACGGAATCTAGTACTAGGCCCTCAGGCTCAACATACTCACACTATTACTGGGTGGACATAATAACTCTTCCAACCCTACTGGGTGGACATACTCAATACACAACGTATAATCACTTAGCACCATAAAATACTAGGGCAACTGCCACTACAACACTCAGTCGTCAGGTGTGATACTCAAGCAACAGCCATGGGGTCCAGCCACCATGGAGTACTTTCCAACGACTCTGGAGATCCCAGTGGAGTAATTCCACCACATAAATAACCCTACTGAGTTAGACACTCATCCACCAATGATGGGGGCTGGTAGTGGTGCGTGGCTTGGTGACCCGGCGTCACCTCGTGGGCCGAGCGTTAGGGACAGACGAGCCAGCTATGGGGGCTATAGGTAGTCTGGAGTGTCTGACGGCCGGGTCTCACGAAGGTAAAAGATCCTACTGGACCTCGGACATCTCCCCAGACATTGTGGATGCAACATCCACCCTACAGACACGGCCTAGGCTGCGTTAGGGACCTGTATGGATGAAGGGACGGGCACTTACTAACGGTTGAAATGCCCGCTGCGCCCTCACTCAAAACAGGCCAGGGATTCCACCTACTCCTATTCTGGTGAATTAATTTACGGTACATTCTGACGTTGAAACTGAGACTATGGACTCATTTTCATTCTCTATTATTATCTCAACTAACAATGCTCTGACTCAGCTATCGAAAGCAAAATTAAATTGATTACAAAGTGTTGGATGGCAATAGGTCCCCGCATACAGCGTCTGCTCGCAGAGACAAAGGCGGTTTATCGGTGACGTCACCAAGGAACCGAGAAAACGGAGTACGTTTCCACTGGGGGACTCAAGAGGTTTTGTGGACGTTTGAGCGTAATATGAATCCTTAAGGTTTTCAGGTTAGCTCTTATCTTGACCATTACAAGGGGGGGGGGGGGGAGGAGGGAAGTTGGGTAAGTCAGGTAAGGTTAGGTGAGGTGGGAATCGTTGGGTGTGGGCTGAAGAGAGGTTAGGTTAGATTAGGTTAGGTTGATATGGTTAGGTTGGGTGGGAATCGTTGGGTGTGGGTTGAGGAGAGGTTAGGTTTAATTTGGGGGGAGTTGTTGGGTGTGGTTATAGGGAAGTTATTAATATAAGGGAGGTGGGAGGGGAGTGTTTGGTCTGTTTAGTATGGAGGGATTTCTCTCTCTGAATCTGCGTGGGAGTATGATGTTGTCGAAGCAATCCTGCCATTGAGGGTAAGTAGTGAGGAGTGATTCTATTTGTTTGTCACCTAGTTGTCTCCAGTAGATGTTAAGTGGGGGGAGGGAGCTGAGTTCATGTAGATGACTATTTGGGGTGAAGGATGACCAGTGTGTGTTATGGATGAATCTTAGTGCTTTGTTTTGTATGACTTGAAGTTTCTTGGCACTTGATGGTGGTGCTAGCTGGAGTGTGTTGGGTGCATAAGTCAATAGTGGGCGTATGAGGGCTTTGAATAGGTGTGTTTTGGTTTTGATTGATGTGGTTCTGAATCTGTATATATTCCCGAGTGTTTTGTTTGCGATCGAAGCCTTCGTTTTGGTGTGTAGTGTCATGGTGAGGGTGTCGTTGAATGTGACTCCTAGGATTGTGTTTGTTCTTTTGACAGCGTACAGAATAGAATAGAATAGAAAAATGCTAGTGACAGGGGGGGGGGGGGGAAGGAGGTTCAGGGGAAGGATAAAGGGAGGATAGAAGTGAATTTTAGAAGGAGAGAACAGGTGCAGTGGTTAAACACCGCTTGCGTGAGGGGGTAGGCAATTTGCCCTGAGGGTGCAACAATCATAATCAGGACGAGGCAGAGGGAGGGCGGGAGCAGGTCCGGGCAAGCAAAGGGCCAACGCGGGTGCTCTGGTTGTCGTCTTAGCTTAGGCAGTGTTGGCAAAGCGGAGGAAGAACCGCCCCGCCACGGCGGCGGCGCAAGTCGAGAAGCGCAGGTGGACGGACGCACAGGCAACACACGATCAAATTAACAGAGAAGGTGAAAACATGGAAATGTAGCTAGTCGTAGGGTTGTTTGGAGAAAGATGAAGGTAAAGTCTTTGAGCTATGTCAAAGAGGAACGGAGAGAGTTGGAGGAAGGGTTTTGAATCTTTGAGCTTGAAATGTCAAAGTATTCATAGTAAGGAAGGATGAGCGTATCGTAGGAGAGTTTTTAGTAATAGCAGCAGACAGATTTGAGCTTTTTTGTCAAATTATGAACGGAGACGAGAATGAGATATAGGTTGAATGGTTTCAGTCTTGAGTTAGGTCGATTTTATTGAGAATTGGATGTCACAAACGTTGGGTATGTTTGATTTGGTTCTGAGAGTTGTGGGTCTTTGAGCTATGTCAGAGAGAAATGGAGAGAGTTGGAGGAAGAGTTTTGAATCTTTGAGCTTGAAATGTCAACGTATTCGTAGTAAGGAAGGATGAGTGTATCGTAGGAGAGTTATTTAGTAATAGCAGGAGACAGATTTGAGCTTTGTCAAATTGTGAACGGAGATGAGAGTGAGATATAGGTTGTTTGGTTTCAGTCTTGAGTTAGGTCGATTTTGTTGACAGTGGCTGTTATAGAAGTTGGGTATGTTTGATTTGGTTCTGGAGAGTTGTAGTGTTATGAGAGGCTTTGTCTGGCGGTGGGGGGGGGGGGGTGTTGTGTTTGGAGATTGGCTGTGGGAGGGGGGGAGTTTGTGTTTGGGGATTGGCGGGGGTGGCGGTTGTATGTTGATTTGAGGTGATTTAGAATTGCTTAAGGGGGGGGTTGTTGTGTGAGTGTGTATGTGTTTGTGTGGAAATGTAGTAAGGGGAGAGGGGGAGGGTTAGGATAATTGTTATAAGGTCAGGTATGGTTCAGTTATTGGGAGGAGGGGGGAGGAGAGGAGAGGAGAGGGGAGGTGAGGAGAGGAGAGAGGGGCTTTGGAGGTTGTTGGGTTAATTTATAGTATGGTAGGATTTCTTAGGGGTGATATGATTTGTGTTGCTAATGAATAGTTGTATTGAGTCATATGTTTTTTTTTTTTTTTTTTTTTTTTTTTTTTTTTTTTAGGAGGGTCGTAGGGGCTTGTTAGAAAGGTCTGGTATATTAAGTTTTTGTTTTGGGAGGATTAGGTGTTGATTAGTGATTGGATAGTGAGTTAGCTTCTTTTTTTTTTTTTTTTTTTCTTTTTTTTTTAGGAGGGATTGTGAGTAAGATTGGGTGGGTTAAGTTTTTCTTTTGGGAGGATTATAGGTTTTGTTAGCGGTTGGCAGAGTTGGGTTAATTATTGCTTTCTTTCTTTCCTTTGGCTTGTAAAGGACTTCTGCAAATGCGTGGTAGGCTCTTGCAGGTATTGTGAGTTCTGGTCCCATTATTGAGGGAGAGGGTTTGTGTACAGGAACAATGCACCCCTCCCCGACCTTATTGGCTAAGGGAGGCGTTCATGTCTTCTGTATGTTGGTACCATTCTTTGTTAGGTACACCTCTCCGACCTTATTGGCTAAGGGAGGTGCCCATAAAACAGTGTTGGTAACATTCTTGAGGGAGAGGGCTTGCGTACAGGTACTGTGCACCTCTCCCCGACCTTATTGGCTAAGGGAGACTTACACGTCATCTGAGTTAGTATGGGATGGGTAAGTTAGGTATTTGTTTTGGGAGGAGTAATAGGGTGTGGTTAGTTAATGGTAGAATGGTTATTTTTTATTTTGTGTGGGATTGCTAGTAACGGCTGGGTATGTTAGGTTTTTATTTTGGGAGGATTGTTAGGGACTTTTCTTTCTTTCTTGGGGGGGGGGGGGATTGTTAGTGCAGGTTGAGTGGGTTATTTTTTTTTTTTTTTTTTTTTTTGTCGGAGTGGTCTTGAGTTTGAGTTGGGGGCGTGGGGTTTGGAGTGAGGGGGGGGGGAGGGAAGTTGGGTAAGTCAGGTAAGGTTAGGTTAGGTTGATTGGGTTAGGTTGGGTGGGAATCATTGGGTGTGGGGTTGAGGAGAGGTTAGGTTAAGGTTAAGTGAGGTTAGGTTGATTGGGTTAGGTTAGGTGGGAATCGTTGGGTGTGGGCTGAGGAGAGGTTAGGTTCTATTAGGTTAGGTTGATTTGGTTAGGTTGGGTGGGAATCGTTGGGTGAGGGTTGAGGAGAGGTTAGGTTTAATTTGGGGGGAGTTGTTGGGTGTGGTTATAGGGAAGTTATTAATATAAGGGAGGTGGGAGGGGAGTGTTTGGTCTGTTTAGTATGGAGGGATTTCTGTCTCTGAATCTGCGTGGGAGTATGATGTTGTCGAAATAATCCTGCAATTGAGGGTAAGTAGTGAGGAGTGATTCTATTTGTTTGTCACCTAGTTGTCTCCAGTAGATGTTAAGTGGGGGGAGGGAGCTGAGTTCATGTAGATGACTATTTCGGGTGAAGGATGACCAGTGTGTGTTATGGATGAATCTTAGTGCTTTGTTTTGTATGACTTGAAGTTTCTTGGCACTTGATGGTGGTGCTAGCTGGAGTGTGTTGGGTGCATAAGTCAATAGTGGGCGTATGAGGGCTTTGAATAGGTGTGTTTTGGTTTTGATTGATGCGGTTCTGAATCTGTATATATTCCCGAGTGTTTTGTTTGCGATCGAAGCCTTCGTTTTGGTGTGTAGTGTCATGGTGAGGGTGTCGTTGAATGTGACTCCTAGGATTGTGTTTGTTCGTTTGACAGTTATGGGTGAAGGGTAGGCGATGTAGGGGTTTAGGTAAATGTGACGTGGTTGTCGTCTTTTGGTGCCGAAGTAGGTGATTTGTGCTTTGTTCGGGTTGGTTTGTATTCGCCATCGGAGTTCCCATTGTGTAACTTGTTCGAGTTCCCTGTGTGCTTTGTCTGTTAGGTGATCAAGAGTGATGTGTCTGACTAGTTGGGTTACATCGTCGGCGTACTGTATTGTCAGAGAGTCGATGTGTAAGGGGTCGGGTAAGTCGTTTGTGTAAAGAATGTATAGTGTTGGGGACAGGACTGATCCTTGTGGGACTCCTGCTTGCAGTGTGAAGTGGTCAGAGTAGGCAGGTGTGAATTTTATCCTCATTTTTCTGTCTGTTAGGAAGTTACATAGTAATTGTTGTGATTTTTGAGGGAGGTTAAAATTGGTGCATATCTTATACTTTAATCCATCGTGCCAAACTGTGTCGAAGGCTTTTTGTACGTCTTTTGTAATGAGTGCTGTCTTGTATGCACCTTTGTTCATGTGGAGGTAGTTTGTCATTATATTGAGTGCGTCTTGAGTTGAGTGGTGTGCTCTGAAGCCGAACTGCTTGTAGGACAGTAGTTGTTCATCTTCAAGGTGGTATCTGAGGCGGGTGTTGTATAGTCTTTCAAAAGTTTTGCCTAAGACTTCTAGTATGCTGATCGGTCTGTAGTTTTGTGGATCTGTTGGGTTTTTGTTTGGTTTAGGTATCATGACGGCTGTGGCTGTCTTAAAGAGTTTTGGGAAGTATCCTGTAGCCAGTTGGGTGTTGTAGAGGTATGTAATGGCTGTGACTGTTTCTGGGGGCAGGTGCTTCAGGATTGCTTGACCAATATTGCTGTCACCTGGTGTTTTCTTTTTGATTTTGTCTAGTGCTTGTTTGACTTCTGTTGGGGTGAAAGGAGCAGTGAGGGTGTGGTTCTGTGTGAGTGTGGAGGTATCTATTGTGTTGTCAGGAGTTGTTCTGTCGTGAAGTGTTTGCATGTGTGTGGTGATGTTGTTTATGTGGTTTAAGATGTACCTTTATTGTGTGTGTGGGAGGGGGGGGGGGGGTGGAAAATGTGTTCCCAGTGATGTTTTAGTGTTTGTGCTACGTCGGCTGGCACATTGATTTTTCTACCATTTACTAGTAGGTGATCAAAGGGGGGTCTTGCAGTTCCTTGCAGCTTGGCGATCCTTTGCCAAAATTCTCGGGGGTTATGTGTTCTGTGTTCCTGGGCAGCCTCTACGAGTTTTGCCCAGTGAACCTCATGGTCTTGACGGAAGCTGTGGGTGATGTGTGTTTTTAGTATGGAGATGTCTGTGTAAACTGGTGCTAGGTTAAGTTTGTTTAGTTCGAATCGTGTCCTGTAGCAGTGAAGTAGGCGTCGAGTTCTTATGGAGGGTGTGAAGGAGTATTTTCTCTTGAACCGGTGTTTAGGAATGTGGGTATCTGCTATGGCGGTGATAGTGTTGAAAAGGTGTGTCCAGGTTTCCTCAATCTTCCTTGTGGGTTGGTGTTCGAGGTTGAGTGTGTATTGTTGTTCAGAGAGTGTGGTTTGGAAGGCATTCCAATCTGCGTGTTGATACTGGTATTGAGGTGTGGTTGTTGGGAGGAGGATGGGATTGTTGGAGAGGTGAAGAGTGATGGGAATGTGGTCTGAGCCTGATAGGGGACCGGGAGTGATGTAGTGTTGGAATTGGAGGGCAGGGGTGTTGGTGATGACGATGTCTGGTGTGCCTTTGCCGTGAGCAGCGTAGAATGTGGGGAAGAAAGGGCCAATGTGGTGAAGGTTTTTGTGAGTGACCAAAGCGTGTAGTTGTTGGCCATGGGGGTCGATGCGGTTGTGTTGGAATGCGGTGTGGTGTGCATTGAGGTCGGCCATTAGTATTACAGGTAGGTGTGAGTTGTTAAAGATGGAGTTTAGGTCTGTGAAGGGGATAAGCGAGTTAGGTCTTGAGTATGTTGTGCAGATGATTATCTGTCCGTGGTGAGTGTCGATCTTGGCGGCCATGAAGTGTTTGAAGGCAAAGTTGGTGATGAATTCGTGTTTCATGAAGGATCTGATGAGGATTGCAACGCCCTCGAATAGTTCGTGGGGTGATTGTCTGCTTGTTACGTTTTAAATTCAGGAAAGTGGCTTTCTTACCGTAGAACTCGGATACCTTCACACTGGTTACTCACCCAAGAGACTATGGTGTTTCACTACGTAGAATTTTGCTCTGCTTCCGGCACTCAATGCGTTATGTACTTGATAAATGATGATTTAGTGAATTCCACTAACTTCCAACATCCATCTAAGTTATTGGTTATACTTTGTCATAACCAATGAGTCATTACCCTTGGTAATAATGATAATAGAGGGATCACAGATACGGGCAGATGATTGCACTTACGTTTATTTGGCACAATTCCATGCACTGGACTTATAATTTGCATGGATAGGTCAGTCACTCACATTCACGCCACAGTACCGTAAGTTATAAGGGAGAGTTTGTCAACCTGGTGAATTAATCGTTTAGATCTATTAGGCCGGCCTGGAGTGCTCTTGTAACAAACAGGCCCTCACCATTGATCACTTCCTTTACAGGATGTGTTAACTTGTCGTTGGACTTAACAAACAAATCTCGGGGATTTGCACACACAGACCCGTAGCACTGGTAGGACTGTATGGCCCCTAATCTTAAGTCCGCAGAGCAGGAGGTCTTCTCTAACCCAAGGTCTAAAGCCCACTGGCTAAATTTTTTTTTTTTTTTGAGGCGTAAAGTGATGAACAGTACACCACTGTCTCACTGGCCTGCCCCCCCCCCCCCCTACATGTCCCAGTCATGGCTGGCCGGGTGCCTTATCTCTACCGTAAACAAACATTTGGGATGGGTTGTGCGGGAGGCCCAACGCAACCCATGACAATCGCCCCTACTAAGAAAAAAATTTTCTCTTGGAGAATAAATTTTCACCACCTGTATACAATCAAGAGAATGCCTAGCCCAGACACACAATTCGACATTCACACTGTGGTGTGTGTGTAACACTAACACTGCAACGGAATGTAGTCGCCAATCGCCACTGAGGGAAAACCTCAACATTTACTTTAGTTTTTTCTGGCTGGAGGAAAACTCCGCGGCGAGGGTGACAATTCCCGAGCAATAGTTCATGCTAAGCGTAAGCACGCTACATTTACATTAGAGCAACGTGTTGTGTGGTGTAGGGTATGTAGACATTGTTTAGGTGGCACAGGTGTTGTGTTATGTTCTCAAGTGTAGAAAGGTGTGAGAAAATTATACATAACATATGACGAGCCGCCAGACGCTTGGAGGCTCGAGTCGACTGGAGTCTAGACCAACTCCACACTCATTTGGGAAGGTGACCTCTCAATCAGTTGCTCAGGTTCCCCCACAAGTCGAGATAGGAGGTCAGCCCCCACATTCAGGCTGCCCTTGATGTACCGGAGGACGAAGTTGAACTGCTGGAGATACAGTGCCCACCGCATCAGACGAGCATTTGCATTCTTAGATGGTCGGAGACTGGTGAGCGGCATGTGGTCTGTCTCCAACACAAACTCACCTCCGTAGAGATAGTAGTAGTACTTCTTGATGCCTTCCACCACTGCCAGAAGTTCCTTCTCGACCGTGCTGTAATTCCTCTCTGCAGGTTTCAACTTGCGACTGTGATACGCAACTGGAAAAACCTCGCCGTCTGCCTCTTGTAGTAGCACTGCGCCAACCCCATCCTGTGAAGCATCGGTCCGGAGGATGAAAGGCTCTTCCTTCCTCACCAGTTGAAGGATGGGTTGCTTGCATAGCAGGTTCTTGAGGGCACTGAAAGAATCCTCTTGTTCAGGTCCCCATTGCACCTTGTTAGAGGCATGTTTCTTGAGCAGGTCGGATAAAGGGAGAGCCACCACGGCAAAGTTTGGGATGAAGTTCCGGTAGTACCCTACGAGGCCCAGAAATGACCTCACTTGTTTTTTTGTAGTGGGCCGTGGTGCATCTTGGACCTTTTTGATCTTCTCATTCTGACAGGTGCAGCGTCCTCCGCCGACAGTGTGCCCGAGGAACTGTACTGCAGCCTGACCGATCTCGCACTTGCTTGGTTTCACGGTCATGTTTTTTTGTTGGAACCTCCGGAACACCTCCTCTAAGAGTTCCAGGTGTTCCTCAAATGTTGCTGAATGGATTAACACATCGTCCACAAATGCCTCAACTCCCTTGATGCCGTTTAGGACTTGCCTCATGACACGGTTGAAGATGGCAGGGGAGTTTGTGAGACCAAAGGGAAGGACTCTGTACTGATAGAGGCCCCCTGGCGTACCAAAGGCTGTGATCTGCCGACTCTTCGGGTCCAATGGGATTTGGAAGAACCCCTTGGTCAGATCAAGTTTGGTAAATAACTTGGAACCAGCTATTCTTGAAAAAATAGTTTTCTGATCACACATAGGTTCAGCATCCACCTGGGTAATGGCATTTACTCTCCTATAATCCCCACAGATCCTG
The DNA here is from genome assembly GCA_958450375.1 of Homarus gammarus. Lineage (NCBI taxonomy): Eukaryota > Metazoa > Arthropoda > Malacostraca > Decapoda > Nephropidae > Homarus > Homarus gammarus. The sequence goes on from CAUDMG010002056.1 coordinate 168,661, forward strand.
ACACCCCCATCCTTTTTTCGGACGACTACCATAGGACTACAGTATGGAGACGATGATTTCTCGATGATTCCTACTGCTTCCATTTCCTCAATTTCTTGTTTGACAGTGTCCAGTAGTCGCATAGGTATAGGATAGGGCTTTACCCGAACAGGTGTAGGGCTGGTCAGTTCAATAGTGTGACAGTCGACCCGGGCAACTCCTGGCTTATCAGAGAAGATGTCCTTGTAGCGATGCAACAGAGAGCCAATGGCATCTCGTTCCTCTGCTGATAGATTTCCGTTCACCTCAACGTCCGTGAAAGTCTCACTCTGGCGGGAGCGTGCAGTGACAGGCCCATCCTCCTCATCACTGTCAGAGATCACTGTGGCAGCACAAGTTACCCCTGAATCACACTGGGAAGGCTCGTCCCTGTCTTCCTCAGTGGAGACTGTACCCCCGATCGGTGACTGGAAGTACTTCTTCAGCATGTTGATGTGGAACTTCTTTCGTCGAGATCCCACCTGGACGATGTAAGTCAGATCCGAGACACGCTCTGCAATGTCGAATGGACCTTTCCACTGAGCCAGTAACTTATTGCGCATCGTAGGCAACAGAACCAGGCACTGATCACCTGGCTTGAAACAACGAAGCTTGGCCTTCTTGTCATAGTAAGTCTTCTGGACCTCTTGAGCCTTTATCAGCTCTTGCTTTGCCAGTTGGCAGGTTTCTTGGAGACGATCAGCTAAGTCAATGACATATGTATAAGTGGTCTTGACTTCCGGATCTGATTCCTCATCATCCCACAGTTCCCGAAGAACCTGTAGTGGTCCCCGGACGGACCTGCCGTACATAAGCTCGAAGGGAGACACCTTGAGCGAGCTCTGTGGCGCCTCCCGGTACGCGAACAGAAGTGGGGCAATGTAGCGTGGCCACTCCTTAGGTTGTTCGGCTGCCATCCTCCTGAGCATTTTCTTCAGCGTCCCATTAAACCTCTCACAGAGTCCGTTGCACATCGGGTGATAGGGTGTTGTCTTTAGCCCCTTTACCGATAACAACCGCATCAACTCCTCCATCATGGCAGAAGTAAACTGGGTCCCCCTGTCACTGAGGACTTGTTTGGGAATACCAACCCGACAGAAGATTTCCAACATGGCTTCTGCAACAGTCGTGGCCTCAATGTTCCTCAAGGGCACAGCCTCGGGCCACCTCGTGCTAAAGTCCACCAAGGTGAGAATATACTTTGCCCCATCGCTCGCCCTTGGGTTTATCGGCCCTACAATGTCCACCGCCACCCTCTCAAAGGGTTCAGAGATCAGTGGGAGGGGCCGTAGTGGTGCAGGCGGAACTCGCCCTCGATCACTGGTTTTCTGGCACACATCACAAGAGCGGACTAGCCTGGTGATCTCCTGGCCCATCCTTGGCCAGAAGAACGCTGCACTGATGCGGTCAAAGGTCTTATTTTTACCCATATGACCGCCAAGAGCAGTGCAATGACCTAGCTTGAACACAGCCAGGCGGTACTTGGAAGGAACCACGAACTGTAGTCGTGTTTCACCCAGAGACGTCACGGTCTCTCGGTAGAGACGGTTCCTCTTCTTTACGAACCTCGTTCGATTCCCAAATGTCTCCTTGATGGTCCCAACTATCAAACTCTTGTGTACCGAAGTGAGCGTGCTGTCATCCTCTTGCTCTTGGACGACATCCTGACTATTGATGAGATCAGACGATGTGGCAATAGCCAATGGGGTGACTCGAGGTTTTGTTTGGGCCATACCCCGAGTGACTGCAGCACTGTGCAGCAGCATTAACTTGGGTCAAAGCGGCAGCATCAGTTTGGGTTGCAGCATCCACTGCACAACTGTTTCTTGCTCCCATGATATTCCCAATGATGAGATCGTATATAGGTTCCCTCATGACTGCTGCAGTGACCCAACCTGAGAAGAAGGGGTTGTCCACCTCAATCTTGGCCACTGGAACCGTTTGAATGTAACTATTGGCTAATTTAACACTTACTTGTGCTCCGGTGTATTGATGTTGCCCCACCAATTCCTTCCTGACAATACAGCCTGATGCCCCACTATCTCGCATGACAGTCGCTGGAACTCCTCCAACGTATCCAGGTTTAACAAGAAAGGTGGGGTGACCCCTCGAGGAGAGGTTGGAGGCGGCAGTTAGTCAGTAGGTGTGTTGGGGTAGACTTGATTCGGTATGAGCCCCTGCTTCAGGTTGCATGACGATCGGCCCTGCTGGAAGGTCAGGCCACTCCCCGCCCACAGTTTGAACACCGGAGGCTTCCTGCTGCTGGTCTCTTTGTGGATTATCATTGCTGGCACCTTGGCCTACGAATTGAGCCACGGCGGCTTCCTGCCGCCGGTTCCATCGTGGATTGTTGCCCAGGCGCCAACTGTCCCTCCATCTGTCCTGATACTTCGGGGGGCCTTGGTACTGCTTCTGCTGCTGTTTCTGTTGCTGTCTTTGCGGTTGTGGTCGCTGGTTATTTCCTTGTTGCCTGGGTGGGTTTGGTGGCTGTTTCTGTAGAGGTTGTTCACTTTGTTGGTTACCTGCCGACTCCCTGTTCGACCACCGCCTCCGAGTGTGGTACCCGAGAGCGCTGAAATGAGCGTCTGATTTGCTTGCCATTTCCTTCGACGTCTTAACTCCATTAGCCCTGATTTGAGCCACAAGTTCAGGGAGACAAGACCTTTCAAACTGCGTGCGCACCATTAAGTCTATAATCCCTTCCACGGACATGGGGCTTTCATCCTTACTCATCCACTGAGCCACATAGTCCCTTAAACGATCCCGGAACTGTGCAGCCATTTCATTTTCTTCCAACATTGCCCTGTTGAACTGATGCCTGGCCTGCTCAGTAGTCAGCCCATATGCCCGCAGCAGTGCAGACTTCATGTCAGGGAATTTATTTTCAGGACGCTCTAGTCGTCGAAGAATCCCTAAAGCTTTCCCATCAAATAGGCTCAGGAACTCAAATTCCTTAATGCTGTCATCAAGCTCGTAGGCTTCTGCGAGATGTTCAAACTGGGAAATGTACATTTCCATGGATTCGCCCTCCTTAAAGGTGGGCTTCTGGGGAAATTTCCTATAAGTGACGTTTTGAGTGGGAGAATTTTGGTTCCTTTCCGCTAAGGCCAGTTGGAACGCCCGTTCCCTTTGTCTCTCTTCGCGTTCCAGCTTCTTTTCTTCCTTCTGAAAGTCTAGCTGGGCTAAGAGTTCTTCATGCTCGCGTCGCTTGTCTTCTCTCTCCGCAGCCTTGTCTTCTCTCTCCTCAGCCTTCTCCATGTATGCAACCGCCTCAGCCCCCTCCAGCCCGAGGGCACGTGCTTCCTCAAAAGCCGCTGCACGAGCTGACATGGTGTAGGTGTGGGCGAAACAAATGTGCAATCATCCACGGTCTGGGTACCTGTTCGGGCGCCAATTGTTACGTTTTAAATGCAGGAAAGTGGCTTTCTTACCGTAGAACTGGATACCTTCACACTGGTTACTCACCCAAGAGATTATGGTGTATCACTACGTAGAATTTTGCTCTGCTTCCGGCACTCAATGCGTTATGTACTTGATAAATGATGATTTAGTGAATTCCACTAACTTCCAACATCCATCTAAGTTATTGGTTATACTTTGTCAAAACCAATGAGTCATTACCCTTGGTAATAATGATAATAGAGGGATCACAGATACGGGCAGATGATTGCACTTACGTTTATTTGGCACAATTCCATACACTGGACTTATAATTTGCATGGATAGGTCAGTCACTCACATTCACGCCACAGTACCGTAAGTTATAAGGGAGAGTTTGTCAACCTTGTAGCAAACAGGCCCTCACCATTGATCACTTCCTTTACAGGATGTGTTAACTTGTCGCTGGACTTAACAAAAAAATCTCGGGGATTTGCACACACAGACCCGTAGCACTGGTAGGACTGTATGGCCCCTAATCTTAAGTCAGCGGAGCAGGAGGTCTTCTCTAGCCCAAGGTCTAAAGCCCACTGGCTAAATTGTTTTTTTTTTTGAGGCGTGAAGTGATGTACAGTACACCACTGTCTCACTGGCCTGCCCCCCCCCCCCCCCCCTACATGTCCCAGTCATGGCTGGCCGGGTGCCTTATCTCTACCGTAAACAAACATTTGGGATGGGTTGTGCGGGAGGCCCAACGCAACCCATGACACTGCTTGTGTAGCCTAAGTGCTTGATTTTGGTGTTTGTGCATGTTGGGTTGAGGAGGAGGATGTCTGGGTTGTGTTCTTGTAGGAGGAGAGAGATGGCGTGTCTGTTTGAGTGATATGCTCTACAGTTGTATTGCATAATGGTGATCATGTTGTATAATTTGTTCTTGGTTACTTATATGAGATTGAAATTCTGGGGTGCAGTGTAATGATCGTGATAAGAGCTAACCTGAAAACCTTAAGGATTCATATTACGCTCAAACGTCCACAAAACCTTCCGAGTCCCCCAGTGGAAACGTCCCCCGTTTTCTATGTTTCCCCCGTCTTGGTCTTTGGGAGTAGACGCTGTATGTTGGGACCTGTTGCCATCTAAACCTTTGTAATCAATTTAATTGTGCTTTCAATAGCTGAGTCAGAGCATTGTTAGTGAAGATGATAATAGAGAATGAAAATGAGTTCATAGTCTCAATTTCAAGGTCAGAGTGTACAGTAAATTAATTCATCGGAATAGAAGTAGGTGGACTCCCTGGTCTGTTTTGAGTGAGGGCGCCGCGGGCATGTCAACGGTTAGTAAGTGCCCGTCCGTTCATCCATACAGGTATGCATTCCACTCTGTGTTGTAATTTGCCCTTCTTTAAGTGATTTGACCCAATTAATAGTTGATAGTGCAAGTGTTACAGTAACGTAGTTGATATGCTCTGAGTGAAGTCATATTTACGTCTTTAACGTCCCCTGAAACGTGATGTTGTTGTCACAGTTAGTAAGTGCCCGTCCCTTCATCCATACAGGTCCCCTGACGCTGATTCCCGTTTGTCTCCCGATCCCATTGTGATTCTTGAATCGCTCTACCATCCAACAACGGCCTCGGATGTATTAGATGTCCAGCCGGGATCATATATGAGAAGATGGCACCGATGCGGCCGGATTAATGTGCCCCAAGGCTTCGTTGGGCCAGACCCCAGACCCGCCATGTGTCTGGCTACCCCATCTCGGGTCGGAGTGTAACCGACCACAACAGCAGTTGTAGAGGCGCCAGTGCTATACCCTGTGACAGGCCTTGGAATTATGGTCCACAGTGTGGTTGTAGGTGTTGTTAATACTTACCCATGTTGTGGGGGACCCATGTCGGGGTTTGTATCAGTATTAGTGTCTTGGGAGGAAAGACAAGGAGCTGGTCCTACGATATAATGTAAGGTGACATCAGGTATTGGGTGCACGGTAAGAGTGTAATGTCCGAATAATTGCTGTTGAGTAAATAGGAAAACAAGGAAACCAGTACATAGGACATAGAGAGTTTGCAATAGGCCCAGGAGCTGAGCCTGGTAGTTATGTGTTAATAACATCTATTTTCCCCTTTGATTTTATTAATAAACTTGTTCTTTGAGAATTTTAGGGGTATTCATTTCTCCCACAGTATTTTACCTTTATTTCCATCCAAGTGACCTGATACCAAAATTACCATACTCACGTGCCTAGACCCTCGCCCATGCTACCCAAGAATAGGTGACGGAACTGAGTAGAGTAAGAACTAAGAGAAGTAAATAAGATGAGGGTGGTGTAGAAGCAGAGAGGGAGTCGGGCCCCCTCACATTGGTGACAGATCAAGAATCCGCCCCCTCACATTGGTGGCAGCTAGAGAACCCGCCCCCTCACAGCAGGGATGAGGTCTAAATTGTCGAGTGACTGTGAGCGTGGTCTGAGTGTGGTGTATGCAGGTGAGGGATGGGTGGTTACGTGACTGTGTGTGGGGGAGTCGGGAGGATGAGGGGAGTGTGCTAGGTTCGTGTCAGGGTTGTTTCTGTTTCCTTTGGGGTAGTGCCGAATAGATTTACTTTGATTATAGATTTAGTTGGATGTGTGTATTGTATAATTCTTTTGCTGTCATGTGTGTAGGAAGAAAGGGGGGAGGTGTTCTTCCTCTTTGGTCTAGAGGTCTTGACCACTAGTTCTGTGGGGGGATGGGCTGCCATTTTATTCTTGGGAGTCTGAGGTGTTAGGGGAGGATTGGGTTTGGTTTGGATGTTTGTGGTCCGGGAGGTCATCGTAGTCGTGTGGGAGAAGTCAGGTGTTGGCAAGGTCAAGGTGGAGGGGCCGGGAGGTTTTGGACTGATTACTCTGGGGGGTGAGATAATAGTAGATTGGTGAGATAAGTCAGGTGTGGGCATGGCAGAAGTGGAGGGGCGGAGGGAGATTGCAGTGGTTTCTCTGGGGGGTGGGGGGGGGGGCATGTTGGTCCGGTCGGAGATGGGGGCAGTGGGGAAGTGGAGGCCGGGACCGGTTCTGAAGGAATCAGGAATGTGTATGGTAGGGAGGCCGTTCGCCTTCAAACCATCAATTGCCAATTTCAGAAAAAGTGACCTGTTTCCGTTGCTTAGGGTATGTGCCAAAAGTATGATGGTGGTGATTTTTGCGTCAGTGTCGGGGGAGGGTGGGGGGGCGGTCAGGTTGTTGGTCCAGCAAGTGCGGGTGGGGTGGGTCGTGGGAGTAGGGAGTGAGTGGTGGGGAGGTGCTGTGGGAGGTGAGGGTCGGCGGGGAGGGAGTGGTGTTGTGCTGTTGTCGAGTCTGATTTTGCACTTGTTTCTGATGGCAGAGTGTGGGCCTTTACAGTTGCAGCATTTTGTTACAGTGGCAGTGCAGTTTCGGTAGGAGTGGCCTTGATTGGCACACTTTGAGCAAGTTTGTGTGTTACTGCAACGGTTGGTGTTGTGTCCGAATTTGTAGCAATTAAAACATTGGTGAACTTGTATGTAGTGTTGGAACTCAATGTCTCGTGAGGGGATGATGTTGTTGCCGATTTTTATGCCGTTAGATTTTAATTTGATGTCGTCTGTTTGTGTAGCTGTGGTGATTTTTAGCATGGGGAGAGTTCCCATCCGGGCTGCTGATGTCATTTGGTTGGTGTTCTGCGAGTTGAGTTCATTCAGTAGGTTAGGGTTGTCAAGAATAGAAGGGATGACTTTCCTGCATAAGAGGGTGCATTTTGCACGGTACTCAGGTGAACTGAGGACCGTTAAGCCATTGTCTTTCAATTTTTTGTTCACTGCTGGGGAGTGAAACTGGTCGGCGTCTTCGTCAGTCTGTACAAATATTTTGATGATATCATCATTGGTGAAGGAACGGATTTGAAAGATCAAGGTCAGCTGAAAAATGAGTGAGGTGAGGTCTGAGCATAGTTGGATGGTGCGGTCCACTTTAATTTTAATTGAAGGCATGTTTACTGTTTCAATTTTGGAGATTTATGGAGATCTCCCCTAACAATGTCCCTGATTTCCTGCGCCCCTTACGTAGGGGAGACCCTGCACTATCACAGAGGTCCCCAGGTGAATCGGCAGGCTGTGCTGACCCTCCACCCTTCACACTAACACGCACTAGCGAGGTGTGGGGACAGAGGGCGTTTTCAGACGAATACTCCCCTATACGTCAACTGTACAGGGGAATAGGTCCTTTAACGGCACGGAAGAGAAGAGTTAGAGTGGTAGAAAAAGGTCTGAAAACTCACTGATGACTCTCTCTTCACACCAAGCCCCTCAGCAGCATTTGGGGTTCCTAAGGGAGGTCTGATACTGTAGGAGAGGCTCAATGTGTCGATCGAATCAACAGATTTGTCAGTTGTGGAGAATTGAAGTCAGGTGCTTGTGTTTTCCAGGGTAAGTGGGAAGGTGGGAGAGATCTAAGGACTAGCCAATCAGCTGTGTCTGTTCGTTCTCCGTCGTCCCCGTCGCTCTGTGTATCTGCTAACTGTGGTGTGTCCTGACTGACTTGTGATGCTGGTAATGATGTACGTACAGCCAGAAGAACAGAAAAATGCTAGTGACAGGGGGGAAGAAGGTTCAGAGGAAGAGTAAAGAGAGGATGGAAGTGAATTTTAGAAGGAGAGAACAGGTGCAGTGGCTAAACACCGCTTGCGTGAGGGGGTAGGCAATGCCCTGATGGTGCAACAATCACAATCAGGACGAGGCAGAGGGAGGGCGGGAGCAGGTCCGGGCAAGCAAAGGGCCAACGCGGGTGCTCATGGTTGTCGTCTAGCCCAGGCAGTGTCGTCAAAGCGGAGGAAGAACCGCCCCGCCACGGCGGCGGCGCAAGCCGAGAAGCGCAGGTGGACGGACGCACAGGCCACACACGAACAAATTAACAGAGAAGGTGAAAACATGAAAATTTGCTAGTCGTAGGGTTGTTTGGAGAAAGAAGAAGGTAAAATCTTTGAGCTATGTCAAAGTGGAGCAGAGCGAGTTGGAGGAAGGGTTTTGAATCTTTGAACTTGAAATGTCAAAGTATTCATAGTAAGGAAGGATGAGCGTATCGTAGGAGAGTTTTTAGTAATAGCAGCAGACAGATTTGAGCTTTTTTGTCAAATTATGAATGGAGACGAGAATGAGAGATAGGCTGAATGGTTTCAGTCTTGAGTTAGGTCGATTATAATAAGAATTGGATGACACAGACGTTGGGTAAGTTTTGATTTGTTTCTGAGAGTTATGGGTCTTTCAGCTATGTCAGAGAGAAATGGAGAGAGTTAGAGGAAGAGTTTTGAATCTTTGAGCTTGAAATGTCAAAGAATTCGTAGTAAGGAAGGATGAGTGTATCGTAGGAGAGTTATTTAGTAATAGTAGGGGACAGATTTGAGGTTTGTCAAATTGTGAACGGAGATGAGAGTGAGATATAGGTTGTTTGGTTTCAGTCTTGAGTTAGGTCGATAATGTTGACAGTAGTTGGCATAGAGGTTGGGTATGTTTAATTTGGTTTTGGAGAGTTGTGGTCTTATGAGAGGCTTTGTCTGGCTGGGGGGGGGGGGATGTGTTTGGAGATTGGTTGTGGGAGGGGGGGGAGTTTGTGTTTGGGGATTGGCGGGGGTGGAGGTTGTATGTTGATTTGAGGTGAATTAGAATTACTTAAGGGGGGTTGTTGTGTGTGTGTGTATGCTTTTGCGTGGAAATGTAGTAAGGGGAGAGGGGGAGGGTTAGGATAATTGTTATAAGGTCAGGTATGGTTCGGATGATGGGAGGAGGGGGGAGGAGAGGAGAGGAGAGGCGAGGAGAGGAGAGGGGGGCTTTGGAGGTTGTTGGGTTAATTTATAGTATGGAAGGATTCCTTAGGTGTGATATGATTTGTGTTGCTAATGAATAGTTGTATTGAGTCATAGGTTTATATAGGAGGGTCGAAGGGGCTTGTTAGAAAGGTCGAGTATATTAAGTTTTTCTTTTGGGGGGATTGAAGGTGTTGATTAGTGATTGGATGTAGAGTAGCATTTTTTTTTTTTTTTTTTTTTTTTTTTTTTTTTAGGAGGGATTGTGAGTAAGGTTGGGTGGGTTAAGTTTTTCTTTTGGGAGGATTATAGGTTTTGTTGGTGGTTGGCAGAGTTGTGTTAATTTGCATTCAATCTTTCCTTTGGCTAGTAGGCTCTAGCAGGTATTGTGGTTCTGGTCCCATTATTGAGGGAGAGGGTGTATGTACAGGAACAATGCACCCCTCCCCGACCTTATTGGCTAAGGGAGGCGTTCATATCATCCGTTGATGGTACCGTTTTTAGGTACACCTCTCCGACCTTATTGGCTAAGGGAGGTGCCCATAAAACAGTGTTGGTAACATTCTAGAGGGAGAGGGCTTGCTGCAGGTACTGCGCAACTCTCCTCGACCTTATTGGCTAAGGGAAACATACATGTCATCCGAGTTAGTATGGGATGGGTAAGTTAGGTATTTGTTTTGGGAGGAGTGATAGGGTGTGGTTAGTTAATGGTAGAATGGTTATTTTTTATTTTGTGTGGGATTGCTAGTAACGGCTGGGTGTGTTAGGTTTTTATTTTGGGGGGATTGTTAGGGTCTTTTTTTTTTCTTTTTTTTTTAGGGCGGGGGGGAGTGTTAGTGCAGGTTGAGTGGGTTAGTTTTTTTTTTTTTTTTTTTTTTTTTTTTTTTTTTTGTCGGAGTGGTCTTGAGTTTGAGTTGGTGGCGTGGGGTTTGGAGTGAGGGGGGGGGGAGTTAGGTTAGGTTGGGTGGGAATCATTGGGTGTGGGGTTGAGAAGAGGTTAGGTTAAGCTTAAGTTAGGTTAGGTTGATTGGGTTAGGTTAGGGTGAGGGTTAAGGAGAGGTTAGGTATAATTTGGGGGGAAATTGCCGGGTGTGGTTATTAATACAAGGGAGGTGGGAGGAGAGTGTTTGGTCTGTTTAGTATGGAGGGATTTCTGTCTCTGAATCTGCGTGGGAGTATGATGTTGTCGAAGTAATCCTGCCATTGAGGGTAATTAGTGAGGAGAGTTTCTATTTGTTTGTCACCTAGTTGTCTCCAGTAGATGTTAAGTGGGGGGAGGGAGCTGAGTTCATGTAGATGACTATTTCGGGTGAAGGATGACCAGTGTGTGTTATGGATGAATCTTAGTGCTTTGTTTTGTATGACTTGAAGTTTCTTGGCGCTTGATGGTGGTGCTAGCTGGAGTGTGTTGGGTGCATAAGTCAATAGTGGGCGTATGAGGGCTTTGAATAGGTGTGTTTTGGTTTTGATTGATGCGGTTCTGAATCTGTATATTTTCCCGAGTGTTTTGTTTGCGATCAAAGCTTTCATTTTGGTGTGTGGTGTCATGGTGAGGGTGTCGTTGAATGTGACTCCTAGGATTGTGTTTGTTCGTTTGACAGTTATAGGTGAAGGGTAGGCGATGTAGGGGTTTAGGTAAATGTGACGTGGTTGTCGTCTTTTGGTGCCGAAGTAGGTGATTTGTGCTTTGTTCGGGTTGGTTTGGATTCGCCATCGGAGTTCCCATTGTGTAACTTGTTCGAGTTCCCTGTGTGCTTTGCCTGTTAGGTGGTCAAGAGTTCTGTATCTGACTAGTTGGGTTACATCGTCGGCGTACTGTATTGTCAGAGAGTCAATGTGTAAGGGGTCGGGTAAGTCATTTGTGTAAAGAATGTATAGTGTTGGGGACAGGACTGATCTTTGTGGGACTCCTGCGTGCAGTGTGAAGTGGTCAGAGAAGGCAGGTGTGACTTTTATCCTCATTTTTCTGTCTGTTAGGAAGTTACATAGTAATTGTTGTGATTTTTGAGGGAGGTTAAAATTGGTGCATATCTTGTACTTTAATCCTTCGTGCCAAACTGTGTCGAAGGCTTTTTGTACGTCTTTTGTGATGAGTGCTATCTTGTATGCATCTTTGTTCATGTGGAGGTAGTTTGTCATTATATTGAGTGCGTCTTGGGTTGAGTGGTGTGCTCTGAAGCCGAACTGCTTGTAGGACAGTAGTTGTTCATCTTCAAGGTGGTATCTGAGGCGGGTGTTGTATAGTCTTTCAAAAGTTTTTCCTAAGACTTCTAGTATGCTGATCGGTCTGTAGTTTTGAGGATCTGTTGGGTTTTTGTTTGGTTTAGGTATCATGACGGCTGTGGCTGTCTTAAAGAGTTTTGGGAAGTAACCTGTAGCCAGTTGGGTGTTGTAGAGGTATGTAATGGCTGTGACTGTTTCTGAGGGCAGGTGCTTCAGGATTGCTTGACCAATATTGCTGTCACCCGGTGTTTTCTTTTTGGTTTTGTCCAGTGCTTGTTTGACTTCTGTTGGGGTGAAAGGAGCAGTGAGGGTGTGGTCCTGTGTGAGAGTGGAGGTATCTATTGTGTTGTCAGGAGTTGTTCTGTCGTGAAGTGTTTGCATGTGTGTGGTGATGTTGTTTATGTGGTTTAAGATGTACCTTTGTTGTGTGGGGGGGTGTGGGTGGAAAATGTGTTCCCAGTGTTGTTTTAGTGTTTGTGCTACGTCGGCTGGCTCTTTGATTTTCCTACCATTTACTAGCAGGTGATCAAAGGGGGGTCTTGCAGTTCCTTGCAGCTTGGCGATCCTTTGCCAAAATTCTCGGGGGTTATGTGTTCTGTGTTCCTGGGCAGCCTCTACGAGTTTTGCCCAGTGAACCTCATGGTCTTGAAGGAGGCTGTGGATGATGTGTGTTCTTAGTGTGGTGATGTCTGTGTAAACTGGTGCTAGGTTAAGTTTGTTTAGTTCGAATCGTGTCCTGTAGCAGTGAAGTAGGCGTTGAGTTCTTATGGAGGGTGTGAAGGAGTATTTTCTCTTGAACCGGTGTTTAGGAATGTGGGTATCTGCTATGGCGGTGATAGTGTTGAAAAGGTGAGTCCAGGTTTCCTCAATCATCCTAGTGGGTTGGTGTTCGAGGTTGAGTGTGTATTGTTGTTCAGAGAGTGTGGTTTTGAAGGCATCCCAATCTGCGTGTTGATACTGGTATTGAGGTGAGGCTGTTGGGAGGAGGATGGGATTGTTGGAGAGGTGAAGAGTGATGGGAATGTGGTCTGAGCCTGATAGGGGGCCGGGAGTGATGTAGTGCTGGAATTGGAGGGCAGGGGTGTTGGTGATGACGATGTCTGGAGTGCCTTTGCTGTGAGCGTAGAATGTGGGGAAGAAAGGGCCAATGTGGTGAAGGTTTTTGTGAGTGACCAAAGCGTGTAGTTGTTGGCCAAGGGGGTCGATGCGGTTGTGTTGGAATGCGGTGTGGTGTGCATTGAGGTCGCCCATTAGTATTACAGGTAGGTGTGAGTTGTTAAAGATGGAGTTTAGGTCTGTGAAGGGGATACGCGAGTTAGGTCTTGAGTATGTTGTGCAGATGATAATCTGTCCGTGTTGAGTGTCGATCTTGGCGGCCATGAAGTGTTTGAAGGCAAAGTTGGTGATGAATTCGTGTTTCATGGAGGATCTGATGAGGATTGCAACGCCCTCGTATAGTTCGTGGGGTGATTGTCTGCTCGTGTAGCCGAAGTGCTTGATTTTGGTGTCTGTGCATGTTGAGTTGAGGAGGAGGATGTCTGGGTTGTGTTCTTGTATGAGGAGAGAGATGGCGTGTCTGTTTGAGTGATATGCTCTACAGTTGTATTGCATAATGGTGATCATGTTGTATAATTGTTACTTATATGATATTGAAATTCTGGGGTGCAGGGATGAGGTCTAACTTGTCGAGTGACTGTGAGCGAGGTCTGAGTGTGGTGTATGCAGGTGAGGGATGGGCGGTTACGTGACTGTGTGTGTGGGGGAGTCGGGATGATGAGTGGAGTGTGCTAGGTTCGTGTCGGGGTTGTTTCCTGTTTTCTTAGGGGTAGTGCCGAATAGATTTACTTTAATTATAGATTTAGTTGGATGAGTGTATTTTATAATTCTTTTGCTGTCATGTGTGTAGGAAGAAAGGGGGGAGGTGTTCTTCCTCTTAGGTCTAGTGGTCTTGACCACCAGTTCTGTGGGGGGATGGGCTGCCATTTTATTCTTGGGAGTCTGAGGTGTCAGGGGAAGATTGGGTTTGGTTCGGGTTTTTGTGGTCCGGGAGGTCATCGTAGTCGTGTGGGAAAAGTCAGGTGTTGGCAAGGTCAAGGTGGAGGGGCCGGGAGGTTTTGGACTGATTACTCTGGGGGGTGAGATAGAAGTAGATTGGTGAGATAAGTCAGGTGTGGGCATGGCAGAAGTGGAGGGGCAGACGGAGATTGCAGTGGTTTCTCTGGGGGGAGGGGGTGGCATGCTGGTCCGGTCGGAGATGGGGGCAGTGGGGAAGATGAGGTCGGGACCGGTTCTGAAGGAATCAGGAATGAGTATGGTAGGGAGGCCGTTCGCCTTCAAACCATCAATTGCCAGTTTCAGAAAAAGAGACCTGTTTCCGTTGCTTAGGGTATGTGCCAGAAGTATGATGGTGGTGATTTTTGCATCCATGTCGGGGGAGGGTAGGGGGGCGGTCACGTTGTTGGTCCAGCAAGTGCGGGTGGGGAGGGTCGTGGCAGTAGGGAGTGAGTGGTGGGGAGGTGGAGGTAGTGCCGTGGGAGGTGCTGTAGGAGGTGAAGGTCGGCGGGGAGGGAGTGGTGTTGTGCTATTGTCGAGTCTGATTTTACACTTGTTGCTGATGGCAGCGTGAGGGCCTTTACAATTGCAGCATTTAGTTACCGTGGCAGTGCAGTTTCGGTATGAGTGGCCTTGATTGGCACACTTTGAGCAAGTTATTGTGTTACTGCATCTGTTGGTGTTGTGGCCGAATTGATAGCAGTTGAAACATTGGTGGACCTGTATGAAGTGTTGGAATTCTATGTCTCTTGAGGGGATGATATTGCTGCCGATTTTTATTCCGTATGATTTTAATTTTATGGCGTCAGTTTGAGTAGCCGTAGTGATTTTTAACATGGGGAGAGTTCCCATCCGGGCTGCATATGTCATTTGGGGGGTGTTTTGTGAATTGAGTTCAGTCAATAGGCTAGGGTTGTCCAGGATATGAGGGATAACTTTCCTACATATGAGGGTGCACTTTGCGCGGTATTCTGGTGAGCTCAGGACTGTTAGGCCATTGTTTTTTAGTTTGTTGTACATTGCTGGGGAGTGGAATAGGTCGGCATCTTCATCAGTTTGTACAAATATCTTGATAGTGTCGTCATTAGTGAAGGATCGGATCTGAAATATACATGTCAGCTGGAAAATAATTGAGGCGAGGTCCGTGCACGGTTGGATGTTTCGGTCCACTTTAATTTTAATGGAAGGCATGTTAACGGTCTGAAATGGAGATTTATGGAGATCTCCCCTAACAGTCCCTGATTTCCTGCGCCCCTCACGTAGGGGAGACCCTGCACTATCACAGAGGTCCCCAGGCGAATTGGCAGGCTGTGCTGTCCCTCCACCCTTCACACAAACACGCACTAGCGAGGTGTGGGGACAGAGGGCGTTTCCGGACGAATACTCCCCTGTACGTCAGCTGACAGGGGAATAGGTCCTTTCACGGCACGGAAGATAAAGGTTAAAGTCGAAGAAAAAGGTCTGAAAACTTACTGAAGACTCTTTCTTCACACCAAGCCCCTCAGCAGCATACGGGGTTCCTAAGCGAGGTCCGATACTGTAGGAGAGGCTCAATGTGTCGATCGAGTCAACAGAATTGTCAGAAGGAGAATCAGGATAGGAGCTTGGGTTTTCCAGGGTACGTGGGAAGGTGGGATTGGTCCAGTGACTAGCCAATCAGCTGTGACTGATCCTTCTCCGGCTTCCACTTCGTTCTGCGCTGACTGTTACTGCTCCTGATTGCGACTCCCGACTGCGACTGGCGTGTGTGTCGCGTACAGCCAGAACAGAAAAACAGAAAAATGCTAGTGACAGGGGGGAAGGAGGTTCAGAGGAAGAGTAAAGAGAGGATGGAAGTGAATTTTAGAAGGAGAGAACAGGTGCAGTGGCTAAACACCGCTTGCGTGAGGGGGTAGGCAATGCCCTGATGGTGCAATAATCACAAACAGGACGAGGCAGAGGGAGGGCGGGAGCAGGTCCGGGCAAGCAAAGGGCCAAGTCGGGTGCTCATGGTTGTCGTCTAGCCCAGGCAGTGTTATCAAAGCGGAGGAAGAACCGCCCCGCCACGGCGGCGGCGCAAGCCGAGAAGCGCAGGTGGACGGACGCACAGGCCACACACGAACAAATTAACAGAGAAGGTGAAAACATGAAAATTTGCTAGTCGTAGGGTTGTTTGGAGAAAGAAGAAGGTAAAGTCTTTGAGCTATGTCAAAGAGGAGCAGAGCGAGTTGGAGGAAGGGTTTTGAATCTTTGAGCTTAAAATGTCAAAGTATTCATAGTAAGGAAGGATGAGCGTATCGTAGGAGAGTTTTTAGTAATAGCAGCAGACAGATTTGAGCTTTTTTGTCAAATTATGAACGGAGACGAGAATGAGAGATAGGCTCAATGGTCCCCCCCCTCCCACAGCCAATCTCCAAACACAACACCCCCCCCCCCCCCGCCAGACAAAGCCTCTCATAACACTACAACTCTCCAAAACCAAATTAAACATACCCAACCTCTATACCAGCCACTGTCAGCAATATCGACCTAACTCAAGTCTGAAACCAACCAACCTATATCTCACTCTCATCTCCGTTCGCAATTTGACAAAGCTCAAATCTGTCCCCTGCTATTACTAAATAACTCTCCTACGATACACTCATCCTTCCTTACTACGAATACTTTGACACTTCAAGCTCAAAGATTCAAAACTCTTCCTCCAACTCTCTCCATTTCTCTCTGACATAGCTCAAAGACCCACAACTCTCAGAACCAAATCCAAACATACCCAACGTCTGTGACATCCAATTCTCAATAAAATCGACCTAACTCAAGACTGAAACCATTCAGCCTATATCTCATTCTCGTCTCCGTTCATAATTTGACAAAAAGCTCAAATCTGTCTGCTGCTATTACTAAAAACTCTCCTACGATACGCTCATCCTTCCTTACTATGAATACTTTGACATTTCAAGCTCAAAGATTCAAAACCCTTCCTCCAACTCGCTCTGTTCGTCTTTGACATAGCTCAAAGACTTTACCTTCATCTTTCTCCAAACAACCCTACGACTAGCTAAATTTCCATGTTTTCACCTTCTCTGTTACTTTGATCGTTTGTGGCCTGTGCGTCCGTCCACCTGCGCTTCTCGGCTTGCGCCGCCGCCGTGGCGGGGCGGTTCTTCCTCCGCTTTGCCAACACTGCCTGAGCTAAGACGACAACCAGAGCACCCGCGTTGGCCCTTTGCTTGCCCGGACCTGCTCCCGCCCTCCCTCTGCCTCGTCCTGATTGTGATTGTTGCACCCTCAGGGCATTTTGCCTACCCCCTCACGCAAGCGGTGTTTAGCCACTGCACCTGTTCTCTCCTTTTAAAATTCACTTCTCTCCTCCCTTTATCCTTCCTCTGAACCTCCTTCCCCCCTGTCACTAGCATTTTTCTGTTCTGTTCTGGCTGTACGCTGATTGGCTGGTAGGCGCCCGGCCGGGGCTCAGTTGGGAGTTGTAGGGGAGAGGAGCCACTACAAGCTCTCTGAGGAAGCTGGGCGGTGAGGTGCTGGAGAGAGATCTTGGTGGTCCAGTAGGTCTACAGACTTGACGTCTGTAGATAAGGTAGAAGGCTATTTCTTGTAATGCTGCGTGGGAGGGGCGGGATTAGGATTGGGAGTTTTTTGGTGGCAATTTGGCGGAGAGGGGATTGGTTTAGGATCAAGGAAAAGAGGGAGGAAATTTGAAGGAAAGTAAGAGATTGACAGTATCCTGGCTCAACCAGATATGCTGAGGTTATAATAATTACATTTGAACTAACATCTTGCGTGATTAGGTTCTTGTGTAGTGGATTTCTCCCCTACAAACGCTGTTTGTCGCTGAGTAGCCGATCCCGCGAATTCCCCAGTGTATGCCTCGTGGTTTAGGTCAGCCAGCGCCGCCTTACGTGACGGGGGTCAACTATTAAGCCACGCCTACCTCCGCTATAAAAGACCTGACCTCGTGGTGACCGCTCTCTTTTCTACCTACACCAACCAGCCAGCAACACCTCCTCCTCCTCCGCCGCTGCCTGGCGGCCCTCGCTCCCGCCGGCGAGCATGGCGACCCACAAGCTGTCCTTCTCTGAGCATCCTCACCAACCAGTTCTCTCTACATCACGCTTGTAACCACGCTGCCACTTCCCCGCACCAAGCTACATTGTACATCCAATACAACATGTATACAGAGAGCACATTGTGAGTTTCCTTTCTCCCTCCCATCCTGAGTCTGAACCAAACATCCCATACCCCACACTAGCTCTCAAGCCTTTTTCATTTAGTTAAAATTATGTTTATTTTGAGATAGCCATTGTTTTAAGGAAGGGGTGACGACCTCTGGCCAGGTTCTTGTGGAGCTGGCTGAGCAACGTATCTTTTGTTTTAATAAGAGTGGAAGGAAGGGGCAAAAAGACGAGGGTTGGTTAGAGAGGCCAAGGATAGTGTAGTGGACGTCTCCCCTTCAACTGCGTAGCTGCATCCCACCTGCTACGTCTTCCCTAGCAACCAAACTAGCGGCCCAAGGGGGGGGTGGGGCGTCACCAGATGCCACAGTATCCTAGCAACAGAGCCAAAAAACCGGCTACTTCCCGGGTTTTCCCACCATGACTCACAGATGACTCACGGCTACTGTATATATAAGCTCTGTCTCTCCATTGAGATTCATTCTGCTCTCGGTTCCTGAACAAGCAACACCTCCTCCAGCAAGCTCCTCGCTGTCCCGTTCTCATTCAACCTGGAGGTCAGCAACAGGCAACATCTTCTCTAACGAAGCTCCTGCACATCTACCTCCTTCAACACGCAACCCACCGAACGTGCCTACTGAGCAGCTCCTCACCACACGGCACCTCCAGCACCAGACTGTCTATCATATAACTTATATTATACAAGAAAACCACCTTAGAGTTTCCATCCATCCTGAGTGCTAGACAACATTATATCACGAAACCCTACAATAGTGTCCTTTGGTCACTCTCATCTTTTTAATGAAACATTTTTCTGTTGCAGTAGCCATTGTTTCAAGGAAGGGGTGACGACCTCTGGCCAGGTTCTTGTGGAGCTGGCTGAGCAACGTATCTTTTGTTTTTAATAAGAGTGGAAGGAAGGGGAAAGAAAACAATATACTGCCAGACTGGGGTCACTAATTCTTAGGGTAAATACTTAACTCCAATCTTAATTTCTAAGGGTCGTTGCCACCAGACCCCCTCTGGACAGCATGTAGCTCGTTAGGTAGCGTGCAGAGTGGACTAGGCATTGGGTTAGGTTTTCCATTGACCAGATCGATAAGGGGAAAGAAGGGTGAAACCATAACATGTCTTAATTAATTTATTCCTTATAAAGCATACTGGTAAAAAACATACAAATGAATTGGCCTTCCTCAGAAGAACAACGAAAATGTTGGTTACCCAGATCGGCACCAGACGTCTTACATTAATGGCGTGTCATCCACATACTTATTGCATAACAATCTGTGACCACCTTACCTCGGTCATTCCTTCTTACACTACCCCTTAACACATCAGACTGCTCCACCTGTATGGAATATAGCACCATCGGTTTTCATACATAGTAGCACCATCTCGACACACCTGTTACACTCCACACCTGCAGGTATGGGACTCCTTGTAACTTTTAGGTATACATAACAGGCACCTTGTTCAATCACCGTCCTCGGTGGGTAAAGACGAGAGCTTCACCAAGAGACATACCAGTACTATTTCTACGCCTGGTAGTATAGGTTGCTCCAAGTGACGACCGCGGAGTTTCTCACGGTCTTCTTATTTGTTTCTACTCGTTTGGAGTGGTGTGCTGGGAATCCACAGGTTCACAGTGGATTGGCATAGCTGGGAGTAGTCACCACCTGGGGGGACGCTCACAGGAATAATGGCTGCAGCGCAGCAAGGCACTACGACCGCATGGGATCTGAGGTGACGGTAGAACGGAGGGTACTGAGAAATAACGCCTGACGGGCAGTTGTCACACACCCTAACACATTACTATTACACTTATACATCAGGCAAAGCTTTAAACTGTAATAACTTCTATATAAGCCTTAATTATAGGGCGGGATATAGCCCGATAGGACACTGACCTGAGGTGACGGTAGAACGGAGGGTACTGAGTGCAGTGCCCCTGTCATGGTTTTGGGGTGGATCAGTGGTAGTAGGAGTGGATTATATTATATAAAGATAATAATATGTCGTATTTCTTATTTCTTACCGTAGAGTCCGATACCTTCACACTGATTACTTACAGGAGATTATGGCGTATCTACGTAGAAGTTCACTCCACCACTCGACATTCCATGATTTATACTTGATAAATGATGATTTAATGAATTCATTTAATTTTCAACATCCATCTAAGTTATTGGTTATACTATGTCATAACCAATCAGTCATTACCTTTAGTAATAATAAGATAGGATCACAGATACGGGCAGATAATTGCACTTACATTTATTTGTCAAGCTTTCATACAATGATTTACAATTTGCATGGATATATGATTTACTCACGTTCACGCTGTAATAAAATTAATCTTCTAAAACAGGGAATTTTCAACTTGGGGACACATGTGGTTACTCTACTGTGGGTATGACTTAACAGAGCCTTAATTCTTCAAGTGATACATTTACTGCCAGCCTGGATTGCTTTTGTTGCAACCAGGCTTCATCACAAGAACTTCTTCCCACGGCCATAACAACAAAAAGGTACTCTTGGGTTACCACACACAGTCTCGCGTCACTGACAGTCACTGTGGACGGTTGTCGCGGCAAGTAGAACTGGTAAGCGTGACTTGAATTAACCATTAGGTGCAATAGACCAGCCAGGATTGCTTTTGTCGCAACCAGGCTTCCACACGTGATATTTCCACGGGGATAACAAACCTAGGTTAACACACTTAGTCTCGTGTCGATCACGGTCACGGTAGACGGGTGTCGTGCAGGAGAACTCTGTAAGCGTGAATTAATTAACCATTTACTGTAGGTTTGATAGGCCAGCCTGGATTGCTCTTGTCGCAACCAGGCATCCACACGTGATATTTCCACGGGGATAACAAACCTAGGTTAACACGCTTAGTCTCGTGTCGACGACGGTTCACAGGACGGAGTGCGGTGGAGGACTCTGTGTGGTGTGGTGTCCCGCTCCCCCTCCAGGAGGGAGATGCTGGAGGCGACGTCTTAACTAACCCATGGCTCAGGGGATACTACTTAAAATGAGGTTTTTGGGTGTGAAGCGATGAACAGTACAACACTGTTTCACTGCCCACCCCCCTAAAGGCTGGCTAACATACACTAATGGAAAAATACATGTCCCAGTTATGCCTCGCCGGGCGTCTTATCTCTGGTAAAACAAACTTTGGAGTTGGTTGCGTGGGTAAGCCTAACGCAACCCATGACAGCCCCGCCGCTCGTCACTGCGTAGTGCGTAGGCCTACAGTTTCCAATCTTTAATTTTTACTTTTATTTCTTACAGTTCTCACCTGAACACTTTTCGGCATATTGTCACTCATGCCTTATAAACACATATTTTAACCCTAAAGTACAAACTAAGGTAAGGTTCTGGTTTGCTAATTCGTGGTAACATTGGGTTATAATATCAACACGGCACACTCAAGGCGGGTACAGGACGCGCCCTAAAACAAAGGCCGAATGTTCATGACGGGGGTGTATCCACTTCACTTAAAACTGTAATTAGGGATCCTCCTCTCACACACTGCACTATTTGAACACAGACATAAGATTCTCTGATCACTGTACATGTCGTGGGTATATGTCACGTGAAGATACGAGGTGTATTAAGTTCAAACCAATGCATACAAGATATTTCCTTTCAAGTATAGCTTCTGGGTCACTTCCAACACCTCACATAGCACTGATACATTTATCCTTTTTCCAGATCATTGTTCTCATGTATTTTCATATGATATCTGTGGAAGTTATGTTCGCTACACGTTCACAGACGTAAATAGTATGACCCTCAAACCATGATCCACACTTAGTCCTACAGTACACTAGTCCGGCTCAACTGGACTTTAACATTCATCTTATGGATACCCTGAGTTCTCCTTAATGCTATGAATACATACAATTAATATTATATAACTGTACCTGGGTACAATACAACACATGGTCTAGTAACATTGAGTACTAGGTGAGTTATCCTTTATCAATTTTTCCCGTTTTCTGAGATTCTACAAGCGCGGTGGATTTGAATGTTATATAGCGCAATATGAATTAAATAGGGTTTTTAGGAATGACAATGATGTGCGTAGTACATAGCCTTTCCCTCCCAAAGATTCATATTATGCCGAATAATATGCAAAAGCTCTAGCTCTGTAGTGTACATACATTTTACAACATCCTAACAGTTCGTGATTACAGTACCTTAAAACATCAAACAAAACATAAGGAGACTTAAACGTTTCCCACGAGCGCCTCCGCTACCATATACATCGGACAACCGTTTATACACAATATATTATTAAAAAGAAAATTAAAAGGAGACAAACTTTTCATACTCGAGTCTCCGTTACTTATACATGCAATAACTTTTCAACTCTTATTTCAGTACAATATAGTATAGGGAACATGCCCCTAACAGTTCATTAGAGTATTACCTCAACATACTTTTGGCACGAACACATAAACAGTGACTCTTTGACATTACATATACAACAAATTTCTCTGCATGAAATTACATATACTAAGGAATTTAAATTCTTGTCTATGAATGGGGAATTTGTTGCATTAGACACTTCTTCAGATTACTACTATATTTCAATAATAATTCACCTTTTCAACACAAAACCGTGGTTCTATACGTACACATTGGGGCTCATAACACAAAACACGTATTTTCTATCTAACAGTTCAGAAGAACTGGTATTTCAAGGTCGGGGTGACTCCCTCACCCGGAGCGAGTCAACAACCCAAAAAAACTTCTGACACACATAAAAACTGAGATTTCTCCCTTCGACAACATAGGCAGCAACTGGATCTCCGGACTTCAGTTCGTAAGAACTGGGATTTCAAAGTCGGGGTGACTCCCTCACTTGGAGTGAGTCAACAATCCCCCCAAAAAATCTTCCGATACACATAAACTGAGATTTTTCCTTTCGACAACATAGGCAGCAACTGGATCTCCGGACTTCAGTTCGTAAGAACTGGGATTTACAATGTTGGGGTGACTTCATTTCCACTGACGAGATCAACACCCACAAAAAATATTAATCTGACAAGCCACCTGAGCAACCGTCTCCCCCACCAAAAACTTTATAACTCAACAAATCAACCTAACCAACTGGAAAGCCAAAAATATTCAATTGAAGCAACATCCAGGATCTATATTTCCTACAAATCCATTCTAACTACTGGTCTCCTCTGCCTCACAGGGAATCTACTGCAGGTTGACCTTCCACATTTCCGTCATCACTTTCCTCATCTGTTTCGTCTGAACCTGAGTCCGAGGCAGAATCATAAGGTGGAAGTAGGAGCTCATTCAGCTGAACAAACATGTGTCTCCTTACATACCTCTTTACTTTCTCAGCCGCCCTCTTTATCACCTCACTTTCATCTAAGGGGTTAGTCAACTCATGCGCGGCACCATCTCGTATAATTTCTGTTATAGTGTACGGACCCTTCCACTTGGTATTCAACTTCCTACTGGTCCCAGGGCTGGGCCATTCATTCCTCACCCATTCTGTTTCTCCTAACTGCATAGTTTGATTCGTTCTTGATCTATTTGCTCTCTCTCTGGTCTCTCGTGACATTCTGGCACACGTCTCTTTTATCAACCTATGGGCTTCTTTCAACTCTTGACTGCTCTCATTCTCTATTATAGGTAAGTCAATTCCTACTTGTCTTTGTACATGCCTCGAAAAAAAAAGCAAAATGAGGCTGTACCCCAATTGTGGCATGGACAGACGTGTTCAGAGCAGACTGCACGGGAGTGAAATTTTGGCCACTGAAGTGGATTATCCTCACACATGATTGCAAGTGTTGTTTTAAAGGCCCTGTGCATTCTCTCTGTGACACTATTACCTCTAGGGTGGTAAGGCAATGTAAAATAGTTCTTAATGCCAGTTACTTTACATAATTCTCTAAACTGTGTTGCTGTAAATTCACCTCCATTATCTGCAATGACTACTCCAGGGCTACCAAAAACATTAATGAATTTACCATTCACACTATTATGTAAGTCTGTCAAGTCCACAGATACTCTCTACAAAGGTTTAGTTACTTCTGACATCCCCTGCCATTGCTGTTCTAACCCTTTTGTCCCTTTGAATCTTTGACACACTTCACATGATTCTACAAATTTCACACAGTCTCTGCGATAATTGGGCCAACAAAAAAAAGGCCTTCTACTGTGGCTATAGTCTTCCATTGTCCTAAGTGACCTGATGTCTCTCTGTTATGTGCCCACTCTAATGCTTCTCTACGCAAATGATCAGGTATTACAAGGCAGTACATCAATGCTTTATGAATTTGTTCCTTCACTAAATACAATACCCCTTCCGCTACTTCAAATTTGTCAATAGTCGTCTGGGGATATTTATGTTTGGGGACCTGTCCTCCTTCTAAATAACTAGCCAATGCTTCCCATCTCTCTTCTTTTCTTTGTTCTATTCCTAACTGCCTGTGCGTTAACCCGTCTAGCTGAGGGAACTGACCTGCCGTCCTACTCCTGGCTACTTTCCTTAGGGCCCCTACCGGCCTACTCAATGCGTCCACGACTAGATTTGCCTTTCCAGGTTTGTACTCTATCTTATAGGTGTAATCCCTCATTTCCAACATCCATCTATTCATTCTTTGACTTTTAGTTTTCTTGTTAAAAACAGACGTTACCGGCTGGTGATCAGTTTTGATGGTGAATTGGGAACCCCACAAAAAATGATGGAAAAATCTACAGGCTAACACTATTCTTAATGCTTCTTGGTCAGTGGTAGAATACCGGGTTTCCTCGGGCTTTAGCTTCTGAGAGAAATACCCAACAGGGCGCAAAGAACCGTCAACAGCCAAAATGGTTCACATATGAGATCATGCTCACACAACTAGTTTCATATTGCTGAATTCGAATCTGATATTTGTTTTGTTCTATCAGACCAGGTTTTATAAAAAAATCAATAGGTACAAATAATTAATATTTCATCACGTGTCGTGCAAAAGATGAGATTATCTCATGTGACTGTGCTTTCATGACTAATTTCATACTAATGAATATTAATTGGATGTTTCATTCTACCATCAGACCTACTTTCTTAAAGAATAAAAAAAATAGTAAATATAGTAACATTATCGCGTCATGCAAGATACAATTTTAAACCTATCACAGATAAGCTCATAAAAAATTGTACTAAAAAACATAAGTTCAAATCCTTTTTGTTGCGTGTGCTATTGGGACATATGGAAGCCGATTGCCATTGTGTAAAAGAACAGCTTTCAGAGAGTCTTTTCCTGAGTCTATAAACAGCCTCCAATCCTCTGTCTTGTATGTTTCAGACTTGCAGAGTTGTTGCATGAGAGATACTGCGTCCTCGCAATAACAAAGGTTGTTTGCCATCTTGAAAAATGCAGACAGCTGTCTATGTCGGTAACGCGCTGTAGTGATATGCACTCCATCTTCTAGCAGGTTACGCTGCTTTACTCTGGATCCCAAAACTTCAGCCTTTTCTTTTGATAAGTTTAGGTCCCTGATGAGATCATGAAGTGCTTCTTGAGTGAATAGTTTAGGCCTGGTATTTTCAGAGTCATCCTGGTAGTCGTTTTCCATTGAGGTAGAGGTAGAATCGGAATCACTCAATTCTTGTTCAGTCGGTGGATTTGGGACTGGAAGTTCAGCACTGTGCGGTACTGGTCGGATTGCAGAAGCAATATTGGGGTACTGTACCTTGCCTCGTGTCTTGATTTTTATTCCCTTAATATTTGTGAGACAGAAGTAGCAGTCACTACTGTGGTCTTTAGGTTCACGCCATATCATTGGTACAGCAAACGGCATTCCTGAACTTCGTTTACCACACATCCACTCGCGCAGGTGGTTAACACAAGACTTACAGGCTACATGAGGTGCCCATTTCTTGTCTTGGTCACCCAAATGACATTTGAAGTAACTTTTGTAGTTCAGTCGAACAGCTTTTGTGATTGGTTTCTTGAGGCTACCAGGAGTGAAGGCACCACATATGTAGCAAAACCTGTCAGCACCGTTCACACACTTGCGACGTTCCATGTTTTGTTAATTTCAGAGTAATTACAAATCGTGCAGGTGTAGATATGCAATTTCATGAATCAGCAAACTGAAACAAACAAAAAAGCACAAATCAGGACAAAATAATTGCATAAGTGGAGCCAATGATCATATAAATTACTGTATGAATAGCATGGTACACTAAATATATAGATATGCTGGTTCTGGAAAACTGAGCCTGATACAGCTATACGAATGTCATAATTGAGTTCAGCACATACAATTACACTAGAATCAGACTGTTTTGATCCAGAACCATGAGAATTTAATTTTATGTTGACCAGTGATGCTCCTACACAAAAATTACTAGCATCACTGTGTAGCTCAAATGGTTTATCCATGTCTACTTTTACTTGTACTGGAAAGGAAGCTAATGTCCGCTTTAACGTTTCAAAAGCTGTCTGGCATTCATCTGTCCAAGCAAAGGCAGCCTGTTTCTTAGTGAGTTCTGTGATAGGATATGCAATCTTAGCAAAATTTGAAACATGCTTATGATAAAACCCGCACATCCCTAAAAATTGTCGGACTTGTTTGACATTAGTGGGTGGTTTACACTCTGTTACTGCTTTTACATTCTCTGGATCCGGCTCAATGCCTTTCTCTGAAACAATGAGTCCCAAGAATTTTACTTGTCTTTGACCAAACTGACATTTAGATAGATTTAATTTGATTCCCATTTTTACAAACCTGTCAAATACTTTAGCCAATCTGCCCATGAGGGTACTGAAATCATTAGCCCACACTATGACATCATCTAGATAGTCCCTGACCCAATCTTCTTCTGCTAAAGGAGCTAAGACCCTGTTTACTTCCCTAGTAAAAACGGCTGGGCTGGCTGACAAACCAAAAGGGAGGCTTTTGAACCGCCATAAATTATATCCATCACTGAAGGTGGTTATATCTCTACTGTGATGGTCAAGAATTACCTGATAGTAAGCATCTTTCAAATCTAAGGTGGCATAATATTTATTTCCGGCAGCCTTCTCAACTAATTCATCCAATCTTGGCAAGTGTTTGTTGACTGCTCGGAAATCGAGGCACATACGTTTCGATCAATTAGGTTTAGTTACTAACACGATAGGTGATAGCCAGACAGCGGTTGATGGTTCAGTGATGTCCCTATCTCTCATGTCTCTCATCATTTCTTTAATAGTACCCTTGGCTTTCTCGGGATACCTATACTGAGGTCCTCTTACAGGTTGTTCATTGACCAATGGGATGTAAGCTGGCAAACCCTTAAGTGTTCCAATTTCATTTGGACCTAAAACAAACAACGCATCATGATTCATTACCACCTGTTGCAACTATGTCCGCATGTCCCTATCTAAGTGTGGCCATTGCTGGGTCCTAATTAACTCCTTCAATTTGTCCTGTCTAGTTTCTCCACGCTTCACTTCATCACAGTCCGGTACCATAGAGTTCAATACTTCTTGAGCTCGTCTAATTTTCTGGACTGGGGAATTTTCCATACCCCTACAAAGTATGCATTGAGTTGGGAATTTCACATCATGAGTCAATCTTAAGGGGATTTTGTTAGACCTCTTATCATTTTCTCTGTATGGCCAGGTGATGTGGTGAGCACAGTGGTATTTCTACAGACCGGTCTACCTTACCTAACTCTTCATAAATGTGTGAGATAGTTCCGAGATTATTCCCTTCATCATCATCAAAGTAACAGACCTCATCATCATCAACTACTTCATATTCACCTAAAACAGCACCAGGACTCAAACAAACTGGCTGCTCCGAAACATTACTCATAGGAACATAAACACAGGAATCATCTTGGACTACCACACACATATCCGGTTGTTGTTTCAACCCCTTATGCATAAGTCTGATACTAAAGGTCTGACCTAACCTTACCTTCACTTTAACTGGTCTAATTTGAGAACTGTGCCCACTTATTATAGTCATCCTATCAACGTGTAAGTTAGTTAGCTCCTTGGGAGAAGATAAGATCGAAGCATTCGTGAGCTGTTTGACTTTGACAACCGTTCGCAATTTTCCTCCATGACGTGGTTTCCAATAAACTTGTTTATGACCCCCCCAAATGAACTGATTTTTTTCGTGATGCCACCCAACTCCAAATCTGCCTAAAATGTCTACTCCCAATAATACATCAGTATCCAACATGCTATCTTCCACTATTACGGCTTGGTGACGGATTGTTTTCCTATGGGACAACTGTACACTGATGACAACAGTGCCTTGGGTCTTAAACTCTTCCCCGTTAATAGCTACATATCTCTGGGTACAAGGCCTATGAGCCCCACCTTCAAGGCACTCACCAAACTATCTCTAATGATCGTAGCTTCACTACCCGTATCAACCAACGCTATACAAGTATGGCCACAGAAAGGTAACTTAATACATGGAGAACTGTGTGGGAACGGATGTCGTGGTCATTGGCCCGAAGGGGGATTCCTAGCTTGACGTCCACGACAAGTGGTAAAGAAACTCCTATAGTTCCTCCTCATGCACGCGTAACATGAACCTGGTCTGGGCCTGGAGGGGCAATTATGCGGGCTATGACTATCCCTCCTACAATACCAACACCATTCATTCCCTGTCCAACTTTGAGTGTTAGTCTCCTTCCACCTCGTGTTCTGATCCCGTCTTCCGTCAGTCTCGTTCATATGGTAGTCTACCTGAACTCTATACTTTTCAAATACTGTCGTGGGTTGTACTTGTTCCTGGCGGGATTGTCTAACGTGATATAAGTCCCTGCTATCCCCACCCAGTTATTCACTCCTACTTCGCTCTAACATTCTTGCAAATGAATCCAATGTACGGCAGTCTTGTATATAGGGGGTTAAGTCTCTCCGCATTGGTTTAGGCACAGCTCTGTACAGTCTTTGTATTATGTAAGTATCTTTAGTGGTTATTGCTCCAAATTTCTTCTCCATGACTGCCAACCTCGCTCTCATGTCACATACATAATATCGGGGGTTATCATTCACATTATACACTATTCGTTTCAACACCAACCATGCTTCATCTTCGGTGGATGGTCCTAAATTCAATCTTAACATAACCTTTCTGAAACTGTCCCAGTCCTCACTAACTGCCACTAACAATGGCCGTACCAACTTGGCCACGCTGTTTTCCATCCAACTCAGGGCAGTTGATATTCTTCCCTCATCCTCTGTCACACATCTTTCAACTTTCCGAAAAAACTTACTTTGGACCTCGTCTACCTGTAAGCTCTGCAATTCTTCCAATGTCAGCTTATCGGTATGGTTAAAGTGGCATGGAATGTTTACGCTGACGGCGCTCCTACTATTTGGTAGTGGGGTTGTGTCATCTCCTACAACTGACTCTTGCTCATTGTTTGGGTTCTTTGAATGCTGGAGTGTTTGTTTTAGTTCCTTAATCTGTTTCTGTAATTCTTCTAACTCCGAGTATTGTCTCTCATTGATCAGCAACGCCCGTTCCAATCTCTCTGCCAATGCTTCACCAACTATGGTACTTCCCTGTTCTACTGACTCATCCATTTTGACCTAAAAATGCTACCCCTCGACCAAAGACAAATACAAACCCCTTAACACAACTACTCTCCTGTACTACTACAACCTGAATTGATCAATGGTACAATACAACACTATGCAACCCCTTAACATGGCAACCAAAAATTATAACTCACATCAACTGGAGACCGGAAGTCCTATGGCATTCCATAGGTGAACCACATAACAACATCAGAGGTGAACCACTTGAGACACTTCTCTGACACAGTATGGACTCCCTTACTTCAACGCCAACAAGGTTAATCCACAACTTCTGTAATTATTAATACATATTAACACTGGATAAAACACAAACACAAAACACCTCATTGACACACATGACTTCAGTACTGTATAAATTTTCAAAACTTCTTCTTACATTTCTGTACTCAATCATTGTTATTCACATGCAAGTATCACTCAAAAATCAGATAATCCATCATTAAAATACTTGTCTATTTCTGGAACTTAAATCACAGCTTCAATTCCCAGGATTTGATCAATGATTAAAAACCATCCCACCGCTATAGCCACCAATTTATACTGCCAGACTGGGGTCACTAATTCTAAGGGTAAATACTTAACTCTAATCTTAATTTCTAAGGGTCGTTGTCACCAGACCACCTCTGGACAGCAAGAAGCTCGTTAGGTAGCGTGCAGAGTGGACTAGGCATTGGGTTAGGTTTTCCATTGACCAGATCGATAAGGGGAAAGAAGGGTGAAACCATAACATGTCTTAATTAATTTATTCCTTATAAAGCATACTGGTAAAAAACATACAAATGAATTGGCCTTCCTCAGAAGAACAACGAAAATGTTGGTTACCCAGATCGGCACCAGACGTCTTACATTAATGGCGTGTCATCCACATACTTATTGCATAACAATCTGTGACCACCTTACCTCGGTCATTCCTTCTTACACTACCCCTTAACACATCAGACTGCTCCACCTGTATGGAATATAGCACCGTCGGTTATCATACATAGTAGCACCATCTCGACACACCTGTTACACTCCACACCTGCAGGTATGGGACGCCTTGTAACTTTTAGGTATACATAACAGGCACCTCGTTCGCACACCGTCCTCGGTGGGTAAAGACGAGAGCTTCACCAAGAGACATACCAGTACTATTTCTACGCCTGGTAGTATAGGTTGCTCCAAGTGACGACCGCGGAGTTTCTCATGGTCTCCTTATTTGTTTCTACTCATTTGGAGTGGTGTGCTGGGAATCCACAGGTTCACAGTGGATTGGCATAGCTGGGAGTAGTCACCACCTGGGGGGACGCTCACAGGGATAATGGCTGCCACGCAGCAAGGCACTCCGACAGCATGGGACCTGAGGTGGCGGTAGAACGGAGGGTACTGAGAAATAATGCCTGATGGGCGGTTATCACACACCCTAACACATTTCTATTACACTTATACATCAGGCAAAGCTTTAAACTGTAATAACTTCTATATAAGCCTTAATTATAGGGAGGGATATAGCCCGATAGGACACTCACCTGAGGTTGTGAGGGCGCGGGTTCCCTCTTTATATCTACACCACCCTCATCTTACTTACTTCTCTTAGTCTTACTCTTACTCAGTTCCGTCACCTATTCTTTTGGTAGCATGGACGTTCTTTTGGTAGCATTGTCGAGGGTCTAGGCACATGGGTATGGTAATTCTGGTATCAAGTCACTTGGATGGAAATAAAAGTAAGATACTGTGGGAGAAAGGAATACACCTAAAGTACTCTAAAAACAAGTTTATTAATATGCAATCAATGGGGTAGGATATTGTGTTAATCATATAACTACCAGGCTCAACTCCTGGGCTTATTGCAGACTCAGTTCCTACATTCTTACTCTTACTCACAACATTACGGGTGTTGCATTACATGGCACTCATTGTAGATTATTTTACTCAACATATACGTTAATACTGACACTAGCATATACAGGGGTCCACTACCCAACATGGGATAATTA
Organism: Homarus gammarus; assembly: GCA_958450375.1. Taxonomy (NCBI): domain Eukaryota; kingdom Metazoa; phylum Arthropoda; class Malacostraca; order Decapoda; family Nephropidae; genus Homarus; species Homarus gammarus. The sequence continues at coordinate 199,834 of CAUDMG010002056.1, forward strand.
TTTCCAACTAATTATCCCTAACATACATGTTACAACACTCTCTGTGGACATATACTTCTAAGGAGTAACCCAGGGTAGAGCACTGGGGCTCACGACTGTTGTTATTGTGGGGTAGCCAGACACATGGCGAGTCTGGGGTCTAGCCCAACGAAGCTGTGGGGCACATTAATCAGGCCGCATCGGTGCCATCGTTTCATATATGATCCCTGTTGGTCATCTACTACATCCGAGGCCGTTGTTGAATGGTTGCAAGAATCACAATGGGATCTGAAGAAACATTGAAGCAGCGTCAGGGAACATGACAACACAAACAACTCTCTTGTCTAGACGACAGACATATTTACGTTATATTACTTCTATCCTGGGTGAATGACAATTCAACTGTTAAATCATGAACACTGGTGAACACTGATATTCACTACAATTGACTGAATTAACTGAATGGCTACACAAAACATACCTGGAGAAACATTGAAGCAGCGTCAGGGAACGCTCTCCCTGGCCCATCTTGAGTATATATACCCCTGAGTTGCCAGTGATTGCTACTCACGCAATGACAATAATTACAAACAAACTAACTTCTATCGCCCTTGGAAACTCAACTCCTGGACTTCTCTGGGAGGAGATGTGTAGGCTGAATTCCCGGCACACAGACAGACTTCCCGACTCTATCCTGCGCCAGCTTCATGCACAAAAGCTCCCCACACAAGTACGTACCATCCTGTCCGCAGTAGATTACTCGACGACACCTGAACTCTATGCAACCGCGGCAGAGAGAATATTTAATGAGTGCGTGGCTGCGTGCCTGGCAGCCGCGGACAACCCCACGCCCACACCAGTACTTACCTCCGAACTTGTAAGCCGGGTCAACACCCCTCAGCCGAGCGTTACCTCACAAGACGTCAGGGACCTACTGCAAACCTTGAGCCGCAGTATGAACACCATTGAACATTTCTGCTCCTCCATGCCTGCCTCTAGACCTGTTCCTAACCTACGCACCGCGCCCTACAATCCCCGACGTGCCCTTCCTGCCCCGGAAACCGCCGCCAGCCCCCAGCACAACGAATATACCCTCTGCTGGTATCACCGGCGTTATGGCCCCAATGCTCAACGCTGTGAGCCCCACTGCACCTACTCGGGAAACGGCAACAGCAGAGGTTGGTAGACGCCCCAGCCCCCGTCCCTTCAGGCGTCTCACTACTGCACGTCACCGATCGCACCTCCGGCACGAAATTCCTCGTCGACACAGGTTCATCGGTCAGTATCATTCCTCCCTCACGACAAGATACGTCAAGGCAACCCTCTTATGACCTGTTCGCCTCCAACAGTACTCCCATCGCCTCCTATGGCGCACGCACCCTCGCCTTAGACCTCGGTTCTCCAAGACTCTACGCTGGTCATTCGTAGTCGCAGATGTGTCTCAACCCATCCTTGGTTTCGACTTCCTCACCTTTCACAAGCTCGGAGTCGACCCAAGCTACCTTCGCTTCATCCATGAGCCTACAGCACGTAAGATCTAGGGTTCAAGTGCCAAAGACGCCGTCCAATGAGTTCTCCCCCCTGCCTGAAGAGTTCAAGGAACTTTTCTCACCCCGAGTCTCTCCACCCCTACCACCTACGTCGGGAATTTTCCACCACATCGAGACCAAAGGACCTCCAGTCTTCTCACGCCCCCGCCGCCTGCGCCCTGAGCTCCTGAACGCAGCCAAGGCGGAATTCAACAGACTACTGCAAGACGGCATCATTCGTCCTTCAAAGAGTCCCTGGGCATCGCCTCTTCACATGGTCCTTAAGCCATCATCCGGCGACTGGAGGGTGTGTGGTGACTACAGAGCCCTGAACCTCGTCGCCAAACCTGACAGGTACCCTATTCCGCATGTCCAGGACTTCCACCACAAACTTCATGGCAAGATAATCTTCTCGAAGATCGACTTGGAGCGTGCCTTCCACCAGATCCCTGTAGCACCTGCAGATACCCAGAAGACAGCCATCACCACTCCATTTGGACTCTTCGAGTATACTTTCATGAGTTTTGGCCTATGCAATGCAGCACAGACTTTCCAGAGGTACATGGACCATATGCTTCGCGACCTCGACTTTGTCACCGTCTACATAGACGACAGCCTCGTCGCATCTTCGACGCCTGCAGAGCATCATCACCGCCTACAACTCCTCCTCCATCGCCTGCAGAACAATAACATGAAAGTTCACCCTGCTAAATGTGTCTTCAGTGCCCCATCCATTGATTCCCTCGGTCACAGAGTCTCGCCTAGTGGCATCCAACTCCTACCACAGAAGATAACCGCCATCAAGGAGTTCCCCAAACCTGAAACGGCGAAGAAACTCCGAGAATTCCTGGGTTTAGTTAACTAGTACCACCGCTTCATTGCCAACGCTGCCACCGTCCTAGTTCTCCTCTACGACCTACTCAAAGGACTCCCAAAGAAGTCTCACAAGCCTCTCGTGTGGACTCAAGAGGCTGTTACGGCATTCACTACTATCAGACAACACATCACACGCCTTACCCTCCTAGCCCACCCTGCACCTAACGTCCGGATCACTCTCACAACAGACGCTTGTTCTACTGCAGTGGGCACCGTCTTACAGCAGGATATCAATGGAGTCCTCATGCCCATTGCATTCTTCTCACAATGGCTTCAACCACCACACCTCAAATACAGCGCCTTCGATCGAGAACTCCTGGCCATATACCTGGCTGTCAAGCATTTCCAGCACTTCCTCGAGGCCCGTCAGTTCACCATCTTCACTGATCACAAGCCCCTCGTCCTCACCTTTACTTCAACCTCCCAGTCACGTACACCTCGCGTCCTGGGCCACTTGGCGTATATCTCGGAGTTCTCCAGCGATGTCCAACACATTAAAGGCAGCCACAACGAGATCGCCGACGCCCTCTCTCGTTGTATATCCAACATTCTCCCCTCATCTCCACCCATTGATTATGGGCTACTTGCCACGGCTCAAGAGAATGACGAAGACCTGGCAGCATACAAGACATCTCCGTCAGGCCTCACACTCCAAGAACTCCCAATCCCCGGCACGAATATCAAATTGTGGTGGGATGTATCTTGTGGGCAGCCTAGATCGTTCGTGCCTCACGTCCACCGCTGCGCTGTTTTCGACCACATCCATGGTCTCAGGCACCCGGGTGTGCGGGCCTCCCAGCGCCTCCTCACGCAACGTGTTGTCTGGCCCGGCATCAAGACCGATACTAAGAAATCGGCTGCCCAGTGCCTGGCCTGTCAGTCCTCCAAAATACATCGTCACACACAGGCCTCTTTAGAAACCTTCCCTATACCCAAAGGACGTTTCCAAGTAGTGCACCTCGACCTAGTGGGAGCTCTTCCATTATCCTGTGGTAGCACCTACACCTTCACCTGTATCGACCGTTTCATCAGGTGGACAGAAGCCATCCCCATGTCCAATGCTACAGCAGAGTCTGCTGTCCGCGCCTTCATGTCCGGTTGGGTTTCCCGCTTCGGCCCCCCCCCGCTACCGTCATCACTGACCGAGGAGCCCAGTTTGAACCACAACTCTGGCACAGCCTCCTACAGTTCCTCGGCACGACTAGGCAACGCACCACCGCATACCACCCTCAATGCAAAGGCATGGTAGAGCGGTTTCACCGGCAGCTGAAGGACGCACTCAAAACACAGCACGACCCTTACAGCTGGACGGATGCGCTACCCTTAGTGCTCCTCGGCATCCGTGCTTCATACAAGGAGGATATGGACTGTAGCCTAGCAGATCTCACCCTAGGCGAGCCCCTTCGCCTACCCGGGGATTTCTCACTCCCTCCTGACCTGCACCAAACCACTCCTGCCGTCCGTCACGACTTACTCCAAAAGCTACGACAAGCAGTTTCTGCATTCAGAGCTACTGCTCCATGCCAGCCTCCTCGTCGCCCTGAACACATCCCTCCTGCACTACTCACAGCCGAGTATGTTTTCGTCAGGCATGATGCTCACCGCAACCCACTACAACGCCCCTACGATGGACCCTTCCAGGTTGTGACCCGTTCAGCGAAGTTCCTGACGATTATCCGGAGTGGCAGACACGAGACCGTCAGCATAGACAGAGTCAAGCCGGCCACCTTACCCGTTGAGCCCCCGACCCAGCAGCACCACCAACAAACGACGCCTGCACCAATCTACCCGCAGCTGCCACCGGCAGCAACACCGCGCCCACGACATTTTTGGGCACCCTCTTTTCACCCTCAGGTGCCCCCTGCTCCTGTCCTGGACCCTGCTGCTCCTATCATAGACCCTCCTCCTGTCGTGAACCCTGCTGCCGTCATAGAACCTGCTCGTGTTATAGAACCTGCTCCTGTCATGGACACTCCTCCTGACGTCTCCCCTGACCCAGTCAACCCAGCCAGTGGCCCTGAGGAAGCTGCCCCAGCCGCTATGGAAGCACAACGACAATTGCCTGTACAACCTCCTCTAATCCAAAACCCTCTTTCTTCCCCTGATTCCCCCACATGTTCTGTGTCACTAGACGGAGTTGTAACACGCAGCGGCTGAGTGGTACGTACACCTGCCCGATATGTATCACGTGTGGGACGTAACCCGGCTAACATCCCCGTCGCGCCCGGAGGGGAGGGGGAGTATTGTAGTGGAGTCCTCCCCTACAAACGCCGTGTGTGGCTGACTGGCCGACCCCCCGCGAATCTACCGGCGTATCCCTCGTGGTCAAGGTCAGGTAACCAGCGACGCCGAACAAAGCGGGGGCCTTCCATCAAGCCACGCCTAACGCGGTTATATAAGACCTCACCTGGCCTTCATCGCTCTCTTTCTACTTACCACCACCAACAAGCAACATCCCTCAATAGCTCCATAGACACGCTCCCTCAGAAAGTTCCTCGCCCTACAGGAACTCTGAGCAAGCTTCGCCCGACTTAGTATCTCTTTAACAATGTGCTGTGTAACAATATATATACAAGAAACACTGTGATTTTCTATTTCTACCTCTGAGTGTTGGATATATTTCATGTACGTACGTTGTGAGGCCAAATAAGAGACCCTGACAACCTGCCACGACAGTACGCTACAGGCTCTTCTATGCAGTTCTTCGTTTGTTAGTCTTTCTTCGTAACTGATGTTATATATGAATATTAGGCTTTTATTTTGTACCGTTTGAAGTTTCTTGATTCTCGTTGCCCTAAATGAGTTGGTTGGTACAGGCGGGTAGTACATAACTGATTTTATTAGTGCCGTGTATAATTTCCTTTTGTTTGGTATGTTCAGTTTTTTAAATCTTCTTATTTCTGAGAGTTTGCTACGTAGTTTGGGGAATTTTTCGTTGATAAAGCTCTGGTAATCATTTGTTGAGAGTTTCAGTCCCAGGATGCTGCCTTCGTTGGTGTATGGGTAAATTTCTCCATCTACTATTACTGGTTTGACCTTTTTCTTGGCAATTGGTATGATTTTAAATTTGTTGATGTTTGTCCGTATTTTCCATTTCTTTTCGTAGTCATTTATGTTTTTTATTGCTAAGGCCGTATGGCGTGCCATCATTGCTTTTCATTTTCCGGGATATGATATTTGTGTGATGTCATCGGCAAAGATAATGTGTTCGCTATGTTGCGTTGGTTCAGGTAAGTTGCTCGTATATATGGAGAATAGTGTTGGGGATAGGACGCCTCCTTGGGGCACTCCGCTTTCTAGGTCGAAGGGTGGACCTAAATGGTTGCCAATTTGTAGCTGTGCTGTCCTGTTTTGAAGGTAGCCACATAGGATTCTTTCTATTTCTGCAGGTAGGTCTAGTTTTAATATTTTATATGCTAGTCCGTTGTGCCACACTTTATCAAATGCCTTTGCCACATCTCTTAAGACTATGTTTACTTGGTTTCCTTGCTGTTTTTCCTTGGCTATGATTTCTGTTATTATTGCTATTGCCGTTTGGGTTCCTCTACCTTTTCTAAAGCCATGTTGTCTTGGGTTGAGTTTGTTGTGGTTAACCAGTCTGTTATTTAGTATGCGTTCCAAGAGTTTCCCGGTTATTTCCAGTAAGGATATAGGTCTGTAGTTTATGATCTGTTTTTGATCCTTGCCTTCTTTAGGAATGAAGATCATTTTTGCCCGCTTGAGGGCATCGGGAAAGTAACCAGCGGATAAGGTTGAGTTGTAAATATTCATCAGAGCTTCCATTGGTCTGCTGGGCAGGTTTAATAACATGTTTCGGGTTATGCCGCTCATTCCAAGGGATTTTTCTTTAAATTTGCGTAGGCAGTGTAATAGTTCGTCGTGATTTATGAATTTATTGGGTCTTAGTCTTTCTGGGTTTCCTGTGTGGTAGGGAGTCAATCTATTGCTTTGTTCTCTTAGCCAGTCATTAATTAACTCCTCGTGTTCTTCGTCAAAACTTTCGTTTTCTTCTTCTGATATTCTGAAGATCTTCTTCCATTCTCTTCTGAAGGCTTCTTCTTTTTCATGGTCTGTGTAGAGTTTTTGTAGTTTATTGTCTGTTTTTTCGTGCCAAGTAGTTTGTTGATGTTTTGCCAGAAGTTTTTTTAGTCCTTTGTGGTGTCTATATTTTTCATTAGATTGTTCCATTTTTTTTTATTAATTTGCCTGTACTCTTCTTGTAAGCCTTGTTGTATTTCTCTTATATTACGGAGTAGTTCTCTAGTGGGCCCTGTTTGTTCTATGAATGTCCTAATGTTACTATATTGTACTTGTAGTCTCTTTAATTCTTCCTTGGGTTTGTTACTCGGGAGGGTTCTGTATGACGTTATTGGGGTTGTCTGGTTGATAGCTTGTTTTATTGTGTTAAGTAGCTTGTCTACTTCTTCGTCAATTTCCTCGAGAGTTGCATCTTTTAGATTTATTTGAGGGTAGTTTTCCAATAACTCCTTATATTTCATCCAGTCTGTTTTGCTCATTTGGAGCCTTGGTGGTATTTTTGTTTGAATTGGGCTGGTGGAAATTGTGAATATTAGCGGAATGTGGTCGCTTGGGGTGATGGGGCCTTGCTGTATGTGGTAGTTAAGAAATGCCTGGTTGCAGAAGATTTTGTCGGGTGTTGAAACGCCGTTTGGTTCCATCCAGGTGGTGAAGTGCGGGCCCAGGTGAAGTAGTCTGCCAGTGTTGATTATACGTTCCAATGCTATGCCTTTCTGGTTACTGTTGCCGTTACTGAAAATGTGGTGTCTTGCATTGAAATCTCCTAGGATGTACATTGGAATATTACAATTTGTTAGTTTCAGTTGGTCTTCAATAGGGAGGGATGGTCTTCTTGGGGGTAGGTATATTGTTGCGATTATTATTTCGCCCTGTGTTGTTGTGAGGGCGCGTGTTTTTTTCCACACCTCTTCTCCACCCTCATCTTACTTACTTCTCTTATCTTAGTTCTTACTCTTACTCGGTTTTGTCACCTATTCTTTTGGTAGCATGGACATTCTTTTGGTAGCATGGACATTCTTTTGGTAGCATGAACATTCTTTTGGTAGCATGGACATTCTTTTGGTAGCAAGGACATTCTTTTGGTAGCTTGGTCGAGGGTTTAGGCACATCGGTATGGTAATTCTGGTATCAAGTCACTTGGACAGAAATAAAGGCAAAATACTGTGGGAGAAATGAATACACCTAAAGTACTCTAAAAACAAATTTATTAATATGAAATCAAAGGGAAAAAGATATATTATTAATCATATAACTACCAGGCTCAACTCCTGGGCTTATTGCAGACTCAGTACTTTCGTCTTTACTTATTTTCTTATTTCTTTACTCAACAGTAAATACTCAGATCTTACACTCTTAATGCACACAACCTTACTGGTGTTACATTACATGGCATAGCAGGACCAGTTCCTTGGCCCTACTCACAATACATAGTACATGGCACTCATTGTAGATTACTTTACTCAACATCCAAGTGGTACTTCTCAGTACAGCTACAAGACCTTACTCAACATACACGTTAATAATGACATCAGCAGATACCTGGGTCCACTACCCAACATGGGATAATTATTTCCAACTAATTATCCCTAACATACATGTTACAACACTCTCTGTGGACATATACTTCCAGGGTGCGTCCCAGGGTAAAACACTGAGATTCACGACCTCAGTTATTCTTTTGAGGTCCTCCTTCTGAAGGTTGGCTTTGCTATCACCTAGTTCGATGATTTTGAATGTGGCTGGTGGAGGGCTCCAAGGTGTTGGAACTACATAATCCCTGTCTCGTATGCCTTGGTTGTTCTTGACGAGTGTTTCTGCTTGCAGGTGCCCGATGACCTCGCTTGCCTCGAGCGACCAGGTGGCTCCTCGCACTCTGTGGTCGAGGTGGAGGGAGGCACTGATTCGCGTTTTGGCAGCTGTGGGCTTATGTGAACTACAGCCTTTGGCGAGGAGACCGGCTGCCACCTGCTTGACTCGTACTGCCAGGGGTGGTAGTTCGGTTTCCATTTGCAAAGTGCAAATTCTGGTCCACATGGGTGCTCCGAGCATTATTTTGGATAACTTCTTACTTAGCTATCTGGTCTTCTCTCAGTCCAATGAGCACTGGAGCACTGTAATCTACCAGCGATCTGATGGCGGCCGTGTAGTAGGCTTTGAACAGGTGTATGTTCGCTCCTGTTGTTGTCCTGGTGAACGACCTCATTATGTTATGTCTGCTCTTCGTCCTATGCCTGAGATACTCGAGTTGCGGCATGAAAGTGAGTTTTTGGTCAAACCAGATTCCAAGACACTGGTGGGTGTTGGTCCAGACTACCAGCGTGTTTTGTATGGAGAGCATCTTGTCTGGTGTGTCTGTGCAGATGGCCATCGCTTTCGACTTGGCTGGATTTATCTTGAGTCCAAGTCTGTTGCACTCCTCTTCTATAAGTTGGAGTGCGTGTTGCGTGTTGGCTAGTCTATTTGATCCTCTTACTATAAGCTGTAAGTCGTCTGCATAGCATAGGAGATTGGCTGTTTGTCTGAAAGGAAGATTGACAAGATTTTCCATCAGGACATTGAACAGCATTGGACTGAGGGTGCCTCCTTATGGGGTTCCGTTTTCATGGACCCTGTAGCTTGAGGTTGCTCCCTGAAAGCGTACTCTTGCTTCTCTCTGTGTGAGGTAGTTCTGGATCCACCCCAGCAACCTTTCTTTGACGCCGTTTTCAGCGAGCGTCTTTATAATGGCCAGTGGATTAGCTAGTTCGAAGGCCTTCTCCAAGTCGAGGAAGACCACCAGAGCTGGTTTGTAGTCCACTGTGCTGAGTATCTTGGCGATGTTGTTGCCTGTGCCGGTGTTCTCGGTGTAAGCAAAAATGTGAGGGTGTGGGCTGCCTACTTTCCATTTGAGTCGGTTGAGACCCATTCTTTCTCCCGTCTTCGCTATGCAGCTGAGAAGGGAGATGGGTCTCGGTTTGTCTGGTTCTCTGGGCTTCGGAATGGGCTGCATATCTGCCTTTTTCCATTCCGGTGGAAGTCTTTGTGCTGTCCACGAAGCATTGATGACTTGTAGCAAAGCCTCGTGTCCGGCTTTTCCGGCGTGGGAAAGCATGGAGTAGGTTATCCTGTCGGCCCCTGGTGCTGTGTCCTTGCTTCGTTTTAGCGACTTCTGGAGTTCTTGCTGGTTGAAAGGTCTGTCGGTGTCATGTTCACTGTTGCAGGCCTCTTCGATCATGTGGAGTCTGAACCTGTCGCAGATGCTGTTGTGTCTCCTCCGCCTGTCTCGGGAGGTTTTTCGTTGCTGCTCGGTCGGAGAACAGTTTTGCAAGTCTCTCGGCTCACTCTTCTGGGTTGGGATGGGTTGGTGGTGGTGGTGTTGCCTTCCCAGATGCCCTTCGGATCTGGGCCCACATTTTGCCAAGGGAGGTGTGCTCGTTCAGTTCCGATCACCACTTGAGCCAGCTTACGTTTTTTGTTTCTTCCTTCTCTTCCCTGGTATACTTAACTATGACTTGCAGGAGATGTCTGTTTCTTTCCGTGGGATGTCTCCTGTAGTTTCTTCGGGCCATGTTCATTCTGTGGTTGAGTTCTTTCACCCTCCACCAATTGGTGGTGGAGGGTTGTCTCGTCCACGGGTGCTGCGCCGGCCGGCTGTGATTTTCCGCGGCACTTATCCAGGTGTTTCTTAAAGAGTCCCCAGTCTGCCTTTTGGGTATTGTATCTCCATCTCGGGGGGGGGGGGGGGGGGGGGGGGAGGAGTGGGGAGTTTTTTCACCTTCAGCGTTGTTAGGGTGGCGAAGTGGTCGTTGGTCAGCGTGAGGTGTAGCTGCCAGGAGGCCGAAGGCTGTAGTGCACTAGAGACGAAGGGTAGATCTAGCCTTCCTCCCCTAATGTGGGTGGGCTCTCCGGTGTTCAGGAGGCAGATCTCGGGTGTGTCTTGAAAGGTGGTGTATAGGTGTAGGCCGTCTTCATTTGTGGGGCTTACCGAGCTTAGGAAGGGATGATGTGCGTTGAAATCCCCTCCTATGAGTGTGGCGTGGTCAGCGGCTGAAGCGAATAATTGAGTCACCTCCAGTGAGCCCCTTGGGTTCTTGTAGATGTTGTGAACAGTTAATTCCCGTTCTTGGAGGGTTACTTTGACGGCCTGTGTCTCGATGTTTTCCTCTCATGGAAATTGCTGCATGACATCGGCGGAGGGTATGCTTGACTTGACCAAGATCATACATCCTCTTGTTGACGCCTGCGTGAAATGCCTCCTGTATGTCTTGTAACCGCTGAATTTGAAACAGTGGTGTTCTTGTAGAAGTGTTTCTTGTAGCAGTATAATGTCAAGCTTGTCCTTGGCTGCTGCTTCTTGCAGGAGGTGTTTCTTGTTTTTGATGCCCTGAGCATTCCATGTAAGGATGTTCAGGGTGCTGATGTTTTTCACCACTGTTTCATTGGGGACTTCTGGTGGTCCTCGATGGAAATATTCACTTCCGATTCCGACTGGATAAGGTTCATATCTTCTTGTTCTGTGGTTTTTGCCTTTTGGGCCGTGGTTCGGTTCAGGGGAGTTGAAACGTCCAATTTCTTTCTTGGAGCTGTCGGTATCTTTGGTTCTCTGGTGGCCTTCTTCGGTGTAGAGTGTACCTCGGCTGTCACTCGTGTGGGGACCGGCGTGGCTTCCTCCACTGAGGTGGCTGGAGCTGTGGCGACTTGCCCGAGGACGCTCCACATGAGTATTTGGAGCTGTGTGGGTTGGATCTTGTGGCCCAGTAGTCCGGCTAGGCCCTCCGCGAAGGTTGTCAGTACCTTGGCTAGGTCTGATACGTGTATCATTCCTTCTGGTGCCTTGGTGTGTGCTTCTTTTGTCTTTTTCGTGGTTGTCGTTGTCTGCTGCTTGGGTGGCTGAGGAGTGGTCATAGTGAGGCCAGGAAACTGGGCTGCACTTTGGGTGTTGACCGGCTGAGGAGATTGGCTTTGTTGTTTTTGCCTTTGGGTTCCCCACACGAAGGTACTTGGTGGGGCTGGTGTGCAGGAGGTGAGGGCCGGTCTTGCTGCTGGTCGGTTTGCCTAGACCCTCTTTGTCCTCTCGGAGCATCCAGGGTTCCAGGCATGGTGTTTGCCCCTGCAGTTTGCACACTCGGGGGCAATTTTTTCTCCATTTTTCAATTTGGTGAGGCAAGAATGTGTGCCGTGCTTCTGCGCGCAGACTGCACAGATTTCCTTGTACGTGCACCTCGTCTGTTGGTGCCCGTATTTCTGGCATCTGAAGCACCGCAGGGGCTCTGGGACGAAGGGCCTCACTTCGTAGATCCCCCAGGTTTTGAGGTCTATGGTGCTGGGGGGTGAACCGTAGTGCGTTATGAGCACTTGTTTTGTGGTGGCCGTCTTGTCAGACGGGGGAGAGCTTCTATCAGCTTTTAGGATCTTCGGGTGGTTCTCCAGGGGTTCGAGGGGTAGTCCCTTTGGGTACCGGAGGACTACCGACTTCATCAGTTTCTGGGCGGGGTCCAGCTTGGTTGATGCAACAGTGGTGGTGTTTTGAAGGTAAGTGTCGAGGGTGATGGCGGAGTCCTTGTCTTTGGGGTGAATAATCATCAACCCCTTTAGGTTGGGCCGCACTGACAACTTGGCCAGTGGATTTAGTTCTTCCATCTCTGTGATGGCGGCATATGTCGTTTTTGTGTCCGTTTTTGAGATCAGGAATTTTGGCAGTGTCGTTGGAGGTGAGCTGGTGGTGGTGATGGGTGCCTTTTGGGCTGCTTGACGGCATTCGTTTCCCGAAAAAGCACGTCGGCGTTTTTTGTTTTCAACCTTCGTCCAGTTGTCGTCCTCAGTGGCGGTAACAGTGGTGGTGGAGTTGCTGGAGGCGGTGGCAGTGTTCTTGCTTTTCAGGGCTTCGTGGAAGGCCCATAGCTGGGCCCCTTTCTCTGTGCGGAGCCTGTCGTGGTTCGGGTCGTCAGGTTGGCGGTTCAGGCGGGGGTCGCGGTTAAGAGTGCGTACGCACTCCATAACCTGTGGTTAAGTGGTGTTTTTTTTTTTTTTTTTTTTTTTTTGAGCCTACCTATTCCGGTTGAGTAAGTAGCAGAGGAATTTTAGCACTCCCCACAGGCAATGATGGCCGGGTGGTCGTAGAGTGGTTCCTGAGCTTCTCTTCCGGAGCCCCGTTGGGGAACCTACTTCCTAGTGTATATGACCGCTCACTTATAGACATGAGCTAAGTGTGCCTATTGGGGAAGTATAAGGATTGCTACCCTCTTTCCAGGTGGACCCGCACGATCACGGTTTTCCTGGAAAGACTCGGCTGGGATGGGTTCTTGCTCCAACCCTTTTTCGTGTTCACAATCTCCTGGGAGGGAGGTGAACAGTTACAGGGGGGACCGCAGGACGAATACACTTTTGAGGGTGCAGGTCCCTAGGCCAGAGCGAAAAAAGGAAAAGAGCTCAAACCACGTCGGGAATATCGCGCTATAGCTGCTCTCCAGCTGGAGTGTGAGTCACTCACACCACCAGTGGGGAGGGCAAGCTAATGCTCGATAAGCCGAAAACGCTCATGAGAAGTTGTCGACGATGTCAGTGGTGGATGGTCCGGTCCGGGAAGACGGCCAACAATGGTTGCCAACAATGGCAGCAGAGAGGGGGCGGTCTTTTCAGTTCCGGGTCCAGCAGGAGGTCTTGTTGAGAGGTCTTCTTTGTTCAGGAGCGATGTGTGAAGTGTCTCCCTGGCTGTTGTTGTTGTTGTTGAGATTGTCGGACCGTAGTCCGACATGGGCTTTTGCCTATAGGCGGCCCGTTTGGTGGTTCCGGCTGGAGCTCCAGGAGCAGCCAGACCGGATTGGGATTGGAGGTGGTCCCACCTGCAGATTGGAAGGATACTGCAGGTTGCAAGTGTGAGCGGACCCCCGATCAGTGGACGCTTACCACCAACCCCAACTCTTGGACGTGGTCAGTTTCGGAGTGGCGTGCCCCCCGAACTGGGGTCCGCACTTGCTGGGAGAGGATGCTTTCTAAGCTATCTGGGTGGTGGGTATCGTGTGATGACCCGGAGTAGGTGGTGAATGTGGTCTGTATGGGCCTTTCGGGTTAGAGTGGCCGCTGGTGTTGTGTGTGTTTCTTGGGAGATTTGAGTTCTGTTTCGGAGGCTTTGTGTGACCTCGCAGTCGAGGAGATAGTGTTCAAGTGGGTTGGCTGCTGGCTCCTGACAGTAGGTGCAATCCATGACGTCATTTCCGATCATCTGCCAGGAGCACTTGTACCCTAGTCGTAGTCGATGAAGGCTGACTTGGGTTTGTCTTGGAGTTTTCTTGTCAGCGAAAGGTGGTTCCCCTTTTGTGGCCGCCAGGTACCATTTGGCTGATTGGGAACCAGCGTTGAGTGCATGAAGGAAGTTCTTTTTGATGTGGAGCTTGCTAGTCTTTCTGAGGTGATTCTTGATCTGTTGCACACTTGCTGGAACTTGGATGTGTACGCTACTAGAACGTGTAGCTGCCTTGGCTGCTTCGTCTGCCACGTCGTTTCCTCCGATCCCTACATGACTGGGAATCCAGTGTAAGATGACTGGTCGGTTTTGGCTTTGGAATTCCTGTAGCTGTGCGAGGATCGAGGTGATGATGTGGACGTTGTCTCTTGGTTGACTGTGTTGCAGCGCCTGCATGGCCGATTTCGAGTCCGTGTGAATTATGATGGACTTGTTGTGTTGTGTTGCAGCGTGTTGTAGGGCCTTTGAGATTGCTACCAGTTCTGTTTGTAGGGTGGAGCAGTCATTGGAAAGTCTCCATTGGAGGGTCTGACCTTGGGTGTAGAAGGCCGCTCCGGATCTATGATGTTTTGGGTCCACCGAGCCGTCTGTGAAGTATGATGCTGCATCAGCCGGTGTCTCGGTGGCTATGGCTTCGAGAGTTATTTTTTTGAGCTCCTCCTTCTGGAGGTTGGCTTTACTATCGCCTAGGTCGGTAAATTTGAATGTGGCTGTTGGAGGGCTCCATGGTGGAGGAACAGCGTAACCATTGTCTCGTGTGATCTACAGACAAATGAGAAACTTGTTCTTGGTTTTGGTAGGAAGTTTTCTATCACTCAACGGTGTGTTAATCCGCTTACTATTGCTAAAGGTTTAGTCAACCTAGAAAAGAATAAGTCGTCAGATGTTACAAATGAAGATATTTCCATAGCTAAAGGTTGTATACATAGTGTTTTAAATAAGAAATTTTCTTCAAACATTCCAAAAAGATTTGAAACAGCCTTGATAAACTTGAAAAGAAATAAGAATATCCATATTACCAAGGCTGATAAGTCTAATGCTATTGTTATTTTGGATAAAAGTGACTACAATGATAAGATGAATCCATTACTTAGTGATGAAAGCACGTATTGTGAGCTTACGAAAGATCCCCTGGAAAATATTAATAAGTTATCTAATTCCAAAATGAAGATGTTATTGAAAAAGAACCCCGATCTCACTAAACAGCTCTCTCAAATTAATCCCACTTTACCTTATATGTATGGATTGATCAAAACACACAAGCTTAATAATCCATTACGTCCTATCGTGAGTTCTGCGGGTTCTGTTACTTACAAATTATCCAAGTGGCTGGTAAAGATGATATCCCCTCTTACAGGCCAAATATCTAATTCACATATACACAATAGCAGTGATTTAATTGATAAACTCAAGAAACACAACGAACCTTGCGAATTAATAAGTTTTGATGTAAATTCACTGTTCACTAGAGTACCTGTGAAAGACTTACTTTCATTTCTTAAAGATAAATTACAACTGCTAGACTTAACTGTTGAACATGATACTTTCCTGAAATTGATAGAGTTATGCGTAACTGACAATGTGTTTAGGGCAAATGGGAAGTTCTACAAGCAAATATTTGGGATGAGCATGAAATATATATATATATATATATATATATATATATATATATATATATATATATATATATATATATATATATATATATATTATATATATATATATATATATACATATATGTATATATACATATATATATATATATATATATATAATATATATATATATATATATATATATATATATATATATATATATATATATATATATTTTATGAAAATCCACAATGAAAACGTGGATAAGATAAATCTTGATAAAATCACACGGGAAAATGGAAACAACGGAGTACCTTAGCTTTCGTCTTTATTCAAGACATCTTCAGAGGCAACTGGATTACATGGACAGAGAGAGGCTTAAATATACAGGGTGACCTAAAAAACATGAGGTCAGGTCAAAATGATGACATCCACTAATCCCCACACCAACACACACGTAGAGGAGCTTAAGAGAAGGGTGGTGACGTGACTAGTCAAGTCAGGTCAGAAAAAAGGGGACCCACAAAATAACTATCATACATCTAGATCAAAGGTTTTTAAAGCATTTTTAACCTTGGGCCACTGACAAATAAATTTATGTAACATATTATCGGTTTTGAACTGACCATCACTAAGGTTTATTGATTTTAATTCCTTAATCAAACTAGCTTCAACAAGAAGTCTTTCTGTGACACAAGATGATTTGAAAATTTCTAAGCTTTTTTCCCAAGCAATGGGGTGATTATTATTCCTAACATGAACGAACAAGGCACTGCTTTCAGATGCAGTTCTAATATTATACTTATGTTGTTTGATTCTAAGCTGCAGTGTTTTTCCTGTCTGACCTACATAATTACAATTACATTTGCTACATGGAATACAATAAACACTACCATTTACATTCAAACTTGGGCTATTCCTTATTAACATATTAGTAATGGTTGAGTCATACTTGAAAACAACATTAATATTTAGAAGCTTGAGGGACCGAACTAACGGGACAAATTCATTACGATAGGGCAGAGTCAAAATATTCTTAAGTGTAGGAACTTGTCTGGTTTGAGAGGAATGAAAGGATTTTTTAGCCCTATGAAAACAACGATCAACAAACACAGAAGGGTACCCAAGTTTATGTGCAATAGAACGAATGTGTTTCAATTCATCGTCAATAAATTCAGAGTCACAAATACGCAGACATCTTAGGAACATAACAGAAAAAACTGACATTTTGGTAGACTCAAGGTGATTCGATAAAAAGTGAATGAAACTGTCTACCTGTGTGGGCTTTCTATATACCTTGAATTTATAGTTTTGGCCATTTCTCATGATAAGCATATCAAGAAATGGAAGGGATTCATTTATTTCTCTTTCAATTTTGAACGTGATACTAGGGACAATATTATTAAGTTTGTCTAAAAATTCAAATGGGTCACTGTTTTTAGGCCAAAGACAAAGAACATCATCAACATATCTATACCATGGAGGAATAAAGTCCACTATATTGGGTAGTAATCTAGACTCAAAGAACTCCATATAAATACAGGCTAGAGGAGCAGAAAGACAATTACCCATGCTCATACCAAATATTTGCTTGTAGAACTTCCCATTTGCACTAAACACATTGTCAGTTACGCATAACTCTATCAATTTCAGGAAAGTATCAGGTTCAATAGTTAAATCTAGCAGTTGTAATTTATCTTTAAGAAATGAAAGTAAGTCTTTGACAGGTACTCTAGTGATATGCTTATCATGAGAAATGGCCAAAACTATAAATTCAAGGTATATAGAAAGCCCACACAGGTAGACAGTTTCATTCACTTTTTATCGAATCACCTTGAGTCTACCAAAATGTCAGTTTTTTCTGTTATGTTCCTAAGATGTCTGCGTATTTGTGACTCTGAATTTATTGACGATGAATTGAAACACATTCGTTCTATTGCACATAAACTTGGGTACCCTTCTGTGTTTGTTGATCGTTGTTTTAATAGGGCTAAAAAATCCTTTCATTCCTCTCAAACCAGACAAGTTCCTACACTTAAGAATATTTTGACTCTGCCCTATCGTAATGAATTTGTCCCGTTAGTTCGGTCCCTCAAGCTTCTAAATATTAATGTTGTTTTCAAGTATGACTCAACCATTACTAATATGTTAATAAGGAATAGCCCAAGTTTGAATGTAAATGGTAGTGTTTATTGTATTCCATGTAGCAAATGTAATTGTAATTATGTAGGTCAGACAGGAAAAACACTGCAGCTTAGAATCAAACAACATAAGTATAATATTAGAACTGCATCTGAAAGCAGTGCCTTGTTCGTTCATGTTAGGAATAATAATCACCCCATTGCTTGGGAAAAAAGCTTAGAAGTTTTCAAATCATCTTGTGTCACAGAAAGACTTCTTGTTGACGCTAGTTTGATTAAGGAATTAAAATCAATAAACCTTAGTGATGGTCAGTTCAAAACCGATAATATGTTACATAAATTTATTTGTCAGTGGCCCAAGGTTAAAAATGCTTTAAAAACCTTTGATCTAGATGTATGATAGTTATTTTGTGGGCCCCCTTTTTTCTGACCTGACTTGACGAGTCACGTCACCTCCCTTCTCTTAAGCTCCTCTACGTGTGTGTTGGTGTGGGGATTAGTGGATGTCATCATTTTGACCTGACCTCATGTTTTTTAGGTCACCCTGTATATTTAAGCCTCTCTCTGTCCATGTAATCCAGTTGCCTCTGAAGATGTCTTGAATAAAGACGAAAGCTAAGGTACTCCGTTGTTTCCATTTTCCCGTGTGATTTTATCAAGATATATATATATATATATATATATATATATATATATATCCAATACAGATGAGTTATTTTTTACGATGGAATATTGTTGTTATAGGCTACATATATTTCTGCAGTAGAAGTATAATATCTTAATATGAAACTTCAAGATGGAATTATATTATTTTGGTTAGTTGGTATATTTATATGTTTTTCGATTTCAGAAAGCTGGTATGCTTACAACAAGGAAATAATACTTTTTTACTTCTTTTTTTTTACTTTTATCCTCTTCACCACCGATCGGGTCGTTCTGTTATGGATTCCTCCCCTACAAGCGCCATTTGTCGCTGAGTAGCAGAACCTTCTCGAATTCCCCAGCCTACGCCTCCAGCGCCGCCTACGGAGTGGGGGTCAACAATCAACCCACGCCTACCCCCGCCTTATAAGACCTGACACCAGAGTGACAAGCCTCTTTCTACTCACTGCCGCTGGCGACCTTGGCGTCCCTCAAGCCACGTGCCCTCCTCTGGGCACCCTCACCAACCAGCTCTCTCTACTCAACACTTGTAACCATTCTGCCTACCCAGCAACGAGCTGCATTGTACATCCAATACAATATGTATACAGTGAGCACATTGTGAGTTTCCTTTCTCCATCCCATCCTGAGTGTGAACCAAAATCTCATAACCCCACAGTTCCTCTAACTCGTTAGCCGCTTGGGCGATCGGTCACTTATACTTTTTTTACTTTTATCCTCTTCACCACTGATCGGCTCGTTAGCTGCTTGGGCGATCTGTCATGTCTCTGATTACTTTTCCTTTTCTTTTATCCTCTTTTCTTTTATCCTCTTCACCAAATGATCGGCTCGCTAGCCGCCCGGGCGATCAGTCACCTCTCTGTCACGCACTGTTGGCAAGTACTGGGCATGCACCGGCTCTTCAATGTACTTGAACCCGCTCCAGTGTTGGTCAAGTCTTGTCTTGAAAGAGCTCACACTCGGTGCCGTCACATCACCTTCTGGTAGATTGTTCCAAGAGTTCACAACCCTCACTCCGGAAAAGTTTGCCCCCACAGTTTTCTGGACTTGCGGCTTCTTCAATCTTGAGCTGTGACCCCTTGTGGGGCGAGCGTCCGCCAGCTCCAAGTAAGGACACTCGACTGAGTAGTGCCCCCTGAGATACTTATAAATCTCAACTAGGTCACCCCTTGCCTGTCTGTAGTTTAAGCTAGGCAAGTTCAGGCGCTCCAATCTCTCAGGGTAGCTGAGGTACCGAAGTGCAGGCACCAGTCTGGTGGCCCTCCTTTGAACATTTTCAACCAACTGACAGTCCGTAGCATATCTTGTAAATAAATAAGTAATTAACATTGCAATACACATAATTGCCAACTAGACATAATCCTGAAAACTCTGTCCTCTTGTCCAACCTTATTACTGCACAACCCAGGTTGTACTGCTCCCCCATTATACTTATGCTTTTAACTTCCACTCTAATTATATGTGTATGTGTATGTGTGTGTGTGTGTATATGTATATATGTATGTATATGTGTATCTATATATTGTCGCGATCCCACTACCCTTTATACTTGGGGAGTGAATCCTACCCCAAGTTATTAACAAATAAAGGTACAAATAGGGAACACGGCAATAATTATCCCCACCAAATACCTACTCAACTAAATGTACTTGAAAAAGTAAGAACAGTTGAAATAAGTGAATCACAAAAGGGAAGAAAATTAATTAATTCAATTTTTGTTTTAAAGGCTGTAATGATTAGCAAACATGAATTTAAGGGAATAAGTAATTGTATAAGAAAATAAGAGTGATGCCGGAAGGGCGAAAATATACTGTAAGGAGTTAGACCAAACAAATATTACTTAACATTACTATATTACACAAGACATACGAAATATATATATACAACAATCACTACAAAATGATTATCCCTACCAAACAGGAGATTCCTTACCACCAGGATCCCTTCCTAGGCCTAACTAAACGTGTCACTAATACCTGATACCCCTAGGGCATTGCAGAAGACTGGATAAAGCACTAGACAAGGGTCAAGGCTAGAGAACGAATGGACACGTCTAACCTATGCCACGTTTTTCGCTACTGAGGAAGCGTGCCCACGCGGGGAGGAGAGCCTCTCATATCACGTGATTCAGGACATTTGCTGGATATTTTATATAATTAATTAATATTACTCTTGAGTTGACTTAACAGAGTAAGACAATGATGCATATAAATTACATACATAAATATACAATTAACCTAAGTAACTAAGAACAATAATAATATAATAAGTACAATTAACAATTTATTAATAGCTTGTATGAAATGTAGGCGTGAACATATGCCTCACGCTATGGGAGTTCCCGAGCGCTACAGGCACGTGACACCTCCCCCAAAAAAGTGAGCTTACAACTAACTGGAAGCGAAAATGGATATACAGCTTCACAGTGAAAGTAATAACTAACACAATTGGTTTAAATCAATATGAAGCAAAATAATTCATAATATAAACACAAGGTACTCAATGACAATAAAACAAAAAAATAATTTGCATATAGACATAGTTACTAAATAATCAGACTCGAGAAAGTGCATCAGCCAACACGTTCTCTTTTCCGCGGATATGGGAAATGTTCAAGTTATAGGGCTGAAGTGATAGAGCCCACCTCAAAAGTCTTTGGTTGGTATGTTTCATCTTGTCAACAAAAGTAAGTGGGTTATGATCAGCGAACACTTGAACGGGATAAGCAGTGCTGCCAATATATACTTTGAAGTTTTCTAGTGCCATGATCAGTGATAAAGCCTCCTTTTCAATGGTGGCATAGTTTCTTTGATATTTGTTAAATTTTCTAGAAAAATAGCACAACGGATGAAGCACTTGATCACTCTCACCCTTTTGCAGAAGCACAGCACCGGCGCCAATTTCACTGGAGGTCAGGTGCAAGTAGTAGAGGAGCATTTGCCAGCAGGGATTTAAGATTTTCAAAAGATTCCTGGCAAGCCGTAGTCCACTTGAAGGTTTTCTTGCCACTCAGCAGGTCAGTCATGGGAGAGGCAACGGAGGAGAAGTTTGGACAAAAACGGCGGTAGTACCCCGCCATGCCCAGCAACCTCATCACACTCTTCTTATAGCCTGGCACTGGATACTGTTGAATTGCCTCAATTTTGGCTGCTATAGGCTGGACTTCCCCTTGTCCGACCACATGCCCCAAGAAAGTGACGTGGGCATGGCCGAACTCAGTTTTGACGAGGTTCACCGTCAGCTTGCTTGCAGCCAGTACGGAGAAGAGGGCTTGTAGACGACTCATGTGATCTTCCCAGGAACTGCTGAAGACGATAAGGTCGTCTAGGTAACAGCGGACACCTTCCAGACCAGACGTGATGAAATTCATGAGGCGTTGAAAGGTTGCAGGGGCGTTCCGCATACCAAACGGAAGGACTGTGAATTGGTACAACCCCTCAGGAGTGACAAAAGCAGAGATGGCCCTGGAGCGTTCAGTCAGTCTTATCTGGTAGTAGCCCTGGAGGAGATCCAACTTGGTCACGTACCTTGCCTGTCCAAGATCGTCGATCACGTCGTCGATGCGTGGCAAGGGATAACCATCGGGTTCAGTGACAGCATTCACCTTGCGATAATCCACACACAGCCGCATTGACCCATTCGGCTTTGGAACTAGAACAACAGGGGATGCCCATGGACTGATGCTGGGTTCGACGAGGCCTAGCTCTTGAAGACGCTGTACCTCGGCTCGCACACACTCCCGCTTGAAGGCATTAAGACGGTAGGGACGCTGTCGGATTGGCTTGGCTCCCCTGGTCTCAACGTCATGCTCCAGCACTGAACAAGAGAGTGGGTAATCACCAACTATAATAAGATACTCCTGTAATAGAGACTTTATATTATTGGCTTGGTCACTAGAGAGATGACACAACTTAGCACTGGGGTCCTCCAAGATAGTCGAGTTTTCAACTTTTACACTAGACCCATTCATTATTTCAGAAAAACACTGATCTTTATCATCCTTACACTCTGGCACAATGATACAATTTGGCAAGGATTGATCAACACAAGCAACTGCTTTTCCCAGGGTTTCGTTACGAACATGATATGACTTTAAAAGATTGACATGGATAAGGCGTTTTTTCTTACGCCGTTCAGGGGTGCTAATCACATAATTCACGGACCCCTGTTTTTCTAGTACTTCATATGGACCACTGTATTTGGATTTAAAAGGGTGATCATGTAAGGGCAGGAAGGCCAACACCTGCTCCCCCACTTGGAATTCTCTAGGTTTTGCCTGATGGGCCTTATCAAAATGCAGTTTCATTTTCACCTGAGCACACCTTAAGTTGGACTGGGCAAGTTCTACAGCCAGACGCAACTTCTCCTTGAATTGGACCACATATGAAGCTAAGGGCGTCGCGCTCTGATCACTCAACCAACACTCTTTTAACACCTTAAGAGGCCCTCGCGCCTCATGTCCATAGACGAGCTGGAAGGGTGAGAATCCTAGCGACTCTTGTTTACTGTCCCGAACAGCAAACAAAAGCAGGTCAACTCCCTCGTCCCAATCCTTCCCAGTCTCCAGACAGAAGGTGCGCAACATGAGTTTTAGTGTCTGGTGAAACCTCTCTACCACCCCCTGTGACTGAGGGTGATAGGCCGAAGACCTCAACTGCCGGACTCCCAGGGTTTGCATTACCTGATTAAACAACCGGGAAGTAAAATTGGAACCCTGATCTGACTGCACCACTGTAGGAAGGCCTACTTGAGTGAAGAAGTGGGTTAAGGCTTTGATAACATTCTTCGCTGTGATGCGGCGCAAGGGAATGGCTTCAGGATAACGGGTTGCACAATCAATAATGGTTAGCAAGAACTGATGACCACGAGGGGTCTTAGGTAAGGGACCGACACAATCTATGACCACCTTACTAAAGGGCTCTTCAATGACTGGGATAGGCTGCAGAGGGAATGGTTTAACACTGGGGTTCGGTTTCCCCGCTACCTGACAATCATGGCAAGTGCGACAGTAAGAGCTGACGTCTTTCTTCATCCTAGGCCAAAAGAACTGGGATAAAATTTTTGCATAAGTCTTCCTAACTCCTAAATGACCACCCACCCCATCATGAGCGATACTAAGTATGTCCTGCCGCAAAGGTTTGGGAATAACAACTTGATGATGAACTAACCAAGGGTGATTGGCAGGAGAATTGGAGGGACGGAACTTCCGCATTAATACACCAGACCTAGTGTAGTAGCAATTTGATTCTTGCTCAGCTTCTGTCTCAGTAACTGACCTATTGAGAAAACCTACTAGCTCAGGATCCCCTGCTTGTAGCTCAATAAACTTACTCCTAGTGATGGGAGAGGAACCAAAACTAGTGACATCTGGGTTCCTATCTCCATCAGAACTACTCTGGAGGTTATCTGGTTGTGGGGAATCCTCAAAAAATTCACTGAGACCAAGATCAGTATGGTCCGGCTGGATAAGATTATCCTCGGACTTCTCACAGTCCTGGAGGGAAACTTCATCAACTTCACTAGTCTCTTCTACCTCTGTACTGCGGCTCATGCTACGGGTCACAGCACACGCAGGGAACAACCCTGGAAAGTCTACTTCTAACTGCACAGTATTATTCTCGGCAGTGGGACAAGATGAGATCACAACATTAGGGAACATCATGTCGCCAACGAGGTCATTTCCTATCAATAGAGAGACCCCTTCTACAGGTAAGCTATCTACTACTCCTAACGTGACATAACCTGACTTTATGGATGACCGCAGGTACACTTGACAAAGGGGAATACGCGACCCACCGGTCAAACCGTTCACAAGCACCCAGCTACCAGTATAGCATGAATCCAGGAATGGAGCAGCTTCTTTAGTAACAAGAGATAAGGCTGAGCCTGTGTCTCTCAAGAGTTTAACAGAAATGGGTTGACTGAATTGATCCAAAGCTAAGGAACCAGGAGAACAAAATGGTTCAAAGGTTGATATCATAGAAGAGGGGGAAGCATCCAGGGCAACAGTCTGACTGAGGGCAGTGACACAGGGCTCCAATAATTTCTCCGATTGCTCGGCCACCCTGACCAAAAGAGCGGGGGATCCTTGGTGAGAGGAATTTCTTTTCTTTAACTTGAGACAGTCGCTGATGACATGTCCTGGCTTCTTACAGTACCTGCAACTAGAGTTTCTCTCACCAGTAGGAGTGGATCCACCTGTCCCATGGACCATGGGCTCACCCGGGGTAGATGATGCAGAACCTGAGGGTCGGGTCGGTATGACAAGAGGCAGGGACCCCGATGTAGATGTTGGTGTGGGCCGCTTGAAGGAAGTGAAGGACTGGGACATGGGAGCATAAGACCTGGAATTTACATTTCTATTAGTTAAGGAATAATGGTCAGCCACTGGACCAGCATCAGCCAGGGTACAGATACCTCTCTGATCCAAGTGTGCTCGAATGTCGCCTGGGATACACTTTCTAACCTCCTCTAGCAGGATTAGTTCAACAAGCTTGTCATGTTCTACATGGGCAGACTCACTTTCAATCCACCTCCGACAAAGGACCTGTTTCTGCCTGAAGAACTCCACAAATGTTTGTTTGTCAGTCTTCCGGCAGTTACGGAACTGTTGCCGGTAGGCTTCAGGAACAAGTTTATAAGCACTCAAAACCGCGGACTTAACAAGGGCATAGTCTCGACATTGATCCTCAGAGAGGGCAGAAAACACATCTAATGCTTTACCAGTGAAAGATCTATATATAAGTTGAGACCACTGAGAAACAGGCCACTTGTTAAGACGGCAATTTTCTCAAAAAGAGAGAAGAATTTGTCTGGTTCTTCCTCATTAAATTTAGGAACACTGTTGAGACATTTGTCTACACTGAATGTTGAAGTATTACTACCTTGAGCCAAACCTCGTTGTTTGAGAGTTTCCAGCTCCACCTCGAGTCTTTTGAGTTCAACTTGTAAGGCCAAATTACTTGGTGTAACAATTTCCTCTGAATTTCCCGACGGTTGGGCTATGATTTCATTGTCAATAAGGTAGTTGAGGACAGCCTCTTCTAACCTAGCCTTATTCATGGAAGAGCGGCCTTCTACTTCATAATAAGCAGCGAGGGATTGCCACTCTGCCTTAGTAAGCCCCTTCAGTACTTCGGCTGAAGGTGAAGCCAAAAAGCTTTCCAGGTCAAACATGTTGAACTCAAAATCGAGTAGCGAAAAAAAAAGTAACCGTGGCAGCTAAGCTAACTAGCTAGCTAATTAATAATATCAAAATGCAATAAACTGTGAAACACAGCAAGGGATTAACCAAACACCTGGTACACAAGATAAGGGTTAACTCACCAGTAGCTTAAGCAATAACAGGAGCAATATAAATGAACACTGTGAACACAGCAACTTGCATCCAAAATACTTAGCGATGAAACAACACCTGGCGAGTAACAACACTTGATATGACACAACAATGCTGGTTATCTCCCGGACACAGGCCCCCACTTGTCGAGATCCCACTACCCTTTATACTTGGGGAGTGAATCCTACCCCAAGTTATTAACAAATAAAGGTACAAATAGGGAACACGGCAATAATTATCCCCACCAAATACCTACTCAACTAAATGTACTTGAAAAAGTAAGAACAGTTGAAATAAGTGAATCACAAAAGGGAAGATAATTAATTAATTCAATTTATGTTTTAAAGGGAGTAATGATTAGCAAACATGAATTTAAGGGAATAAGTAATTGTATAATAAAATAAGAGTGATGCCGGAAGGGCGAAAATATACTGTAAGGAGTTAGACCAAACAAATATTACTTAACATTACTATATTACACAAGACATACGAAATATATATATACAACAATCACTACAAAATGATTATCCCTACCAAACTGGAGATTCCTTACCACCAGGATCCCTTCCTAGGCCTAACTAAACGTGTCACTAATACCTGATACCCCTAGGGCATTGCAGAAGACTGGATAAAGCACTAGACAAGGGTCAAGGCTAGAGAACGAATGGACACGTCTAACCTATGCCAAGGTTTTTCTCTACTGCCAAAGTGTGCCCACGCGGGGAGGAGAGCGTCTCATATCACGTGATTCAGGACATTTGCTGGATATTTTATATAATTAATAAATATTACTCTTGAGTTGACTTAACAGAGTAAGACAATGATGCATATAAATTACATACATAAATTTACAATTAACCTAAGTAACTAAGAACAATAATAATATAATAAGTACAATTAACAATTTATTAATAGCTTGTATGAAATGTAGGCGTGAACATATGCCTCACGCTATGCGAGCTCCCGAGCGCTACAGGCACGTGACAATATGTATATGTATGTATTTATATAAATACATATATATATATATATATATATATATATATATATATATATATATAAATATATATAGATATATATATATATATATATATATATATATATATATAAATATATATAGTTATATATATATATATATATATATATATATATATATATATATATATATATATATATATATATATATATATATATATATATGCAAGTAAATCACTGTAGGTGCGCATGATCTAGGTGTATGATGATAACCAAAAGGAAAGAAGAAAACACGAAGTTCCCAAGCACTTTCTTGTAATTCACATCTTCAGGGGTGAGTACAGACTAGGGAAAGAAATACAAATCAAGGTGTATATATACAGAGAAGGGTGAGACCAGGTCCACAATGGTCAGGTATTAGGTAATGACCCTACTAATCTTTAAATAGCACACAACGGTTGGTGGTCAGGTCAGATGGTCAGGTGACCCGGCCTTCTCACCTGATCACAAATCTTCTTAATTACAAAATTATCCAGCTTGTACATGCCGTTACTCAAATTTCTCACACATTCCTTCACAACCAAAAACCTGGAACGTCAATGTGGCGGGTTGAGGTGTTGATTGTATGTAGAAGTCCGCGTGCTTTATTGGGCTAATGAAATATATATATTGGTCGTCGTGTTTCGAAGCCGGATTTGGTAAAACGTTACTCTGACCACCTAAGTGGTGTGGGTGGTCCCCATTAGAGGTTCACGGCGCCATAAGCTCGTTGAACAGGCTTTGTGTGAAATATAACAAAGTCTAGGAATGCTTTTAGTATCCTGGTGGTCCAGCGGTTAGCGTTCCCCGGTCACAGTCATAGGCTTGTGGGCCGTGGGTTCGAATCCTGGCGGGTTGAGGTGTTGATTGTATGTAGAAGTCCGCGTGCTTTATTGGGCTAATGAAATATATATGGATCCTCGTGTTTCGAAGCCGGATTTGGTAAAACGTTACTCTGACCACCTAAGTGGTGTGGGTGGTCCCCATTAGAGGTTCACGGCACCATAAGCTCGTTGAACAGGCTTTGTGTGAAATATAACAAAGTCTCGGA
Organism: Homarus gammarus; assembly: GCA_958450375.1. Taxonomy (NCBI): domain Eukaryota; kingdom Metazoa; phylum Arthropoda; class Malacostraca; order Decapoda; family Nephropidae; genus Homarus; species Homarus gammarus. Next base: position 227,278 of record CAUDMG010002056.1, read on the forward strand.
CTGCTTTTGCATCCTGGTGGTCTAGCGGTTAGCGTTCCCCGGTCACAGTCATAGGCTTGTGGGCCGTGGGTTCGAATCCTGGCGGGTTGAGGTGTTGATTGTATGTAGAAGTCCGCGTGCTTTATTGGGCTAATGAAATATATATATATATATATATATATTGTATGTATATTATGTATGTGCTCCATTTATATACATTATCTATTCAGCCTAGCTAGCAGCGTGTGGCAATGTAATTACCATGTCCCACATGCTTAATTAATGTGCCTGGCGACATATGGAAGCTGTTTATGTATCACTTACCATACGTCGCCTAGAGAGCAGTTGACTCCCGGACAGAGTAAGGAGCGCTACATCCCTGTGTACATATCTCTTATCCAGTAAATAGAACCTACAAAACTAGACAGGTGTTTGTGTTCGCTCCTGTATATAGAAATTAATAACTAGAACACGAACATGGCTTAGTGTGTACTTTTACTGGATAATTACGAGTGACAGTGAAAACTTTGTGGGAAGCCGGCTTATGGACCCTTCCTTCTCTGCATTAACTCACAACCGCCGCCGCTCCTCGAAGAATTTATAGCAACTTTGAGCAGTGTCAGTGACAGTGATGTTCTGTTCAGTGTTTAGTGCATTCTGTGTTTCGTGCCATAAATGTGTGACCTTGTTTTAAAGGATTCCCAAGGTAAAAGGCATGTTCTGGGCATTTGTAAGGAGTAAAGTTTTTCGCATCCTCCTCTCACCATGTCCAGGGGGTAACTGATGTGAGTCATCGTCTCCACACCCCGTCACAGTTTGAGGCTCCTCATGGCGAGACTGCTCTCACTGCCCGGGACACACACACACACACACACGTACTAACACACTGACTGAGGCCATTCCTTTATATATATTTTATATATATATAATCTACTTATCTGTGCATTTAATGAATTTTTTGTCTGAGAGCTTGTTGATACGACGGGCTGACTGGTCAACACTGATTTAAGACAGTACACAGATTAAGTAATTATGTCTCGTGCCTTATGCAGTCGTGGAGCCAACGCCGGGATGAGTCAGTTGGATGACAGCTCGGCAGAGTTGGATGACCAGGCTGACCATGACGCTCCAGCTCCCACAACATCGCGCAGCCCTTCACCTCGATATTCAGCATTGTCGCCAGAGATAATTGCTTTAATGAAGTTTATGAGAGATGAACAGCGTCACGATTTTGCTAAAAGATGTGTGGAGGACGAAGAAAGAAGACAAGCAGAAGCAGAGAGAGACCACCAACGGAGATTGGAAGACAGTGCACGGTTTGAAGCTTTGATATCTCACCTCAATGTTAACCAAGCCCCTGGCTCTAACACTGCCTCGGTACTGACTGGTTCAGATACCTCATCAATGCTTCCTTCACACCCCCCAGCCCCACCTAAAGCGGCTGCTGAAACACCGCCCGTCTTGAAGCCTGATGTGAATTTCCGGACTTTTCGTGAATGGCGGCGACGGTGGACTGATTATTCTACAATGGTGGATCTCCAGAGTTTGTCACAGCCTAAACAACTCATCCAGCTGCGTATGTGCCTGTCCTTGGAAACTCAGCGTGTCTTGGAACATATGTTGCAGGTACCTCCGACCTCTTCGTTGTCTGTAGAGGAGGTACTGGACATTCTACAATGGCACATCAAAGGACAGCAGAATGAAGCTCTGCGCAGGAGGGAATTGTTTAGCTGCAGACAGATGGAGGGTGAGACTTTTGATGCGTTTTATGTACGACTCAAGAGAGCCTCGGAAGAGGTAGATATATGCCTAGGTAACCACCAGCAGTGCGAGGAGACCCAGTTGAAGCAGGTGATCCTGATGGGTGTTAAGGATGTGTTGACGATATGTCGCTCCTATGAGGTTGCCAGGTGTGCCATCTCTGCCATCCGAGCTCCCCCTACAGTTGTACGCTCTGTGTCCCGGTACAAGAAGGGCAAAAAGTCTGCTCCTACGCCTTCGCCCACCACGTCCACGCCCGGTTCATTTTGTAACAACTGTGGTAAGCAGCACGGAACACAGGTGTGTCCTGCTGCTGAGTCTACATGCAACAGTTGTGACCGTAAGGGCCACTGGTCACTCACAGTACGGTGCCCAGCTAAGTACGTCCAGTGCAATGTGTGCGGTCGTCTGGGTCACTCTGACAAGTGTTGCCCTACCAACAAACCCAAGGGACAGCGTCGGCGGAAGCTTCAGCGCCCTTCTACCAATGAGGGCCGCCCACAGTCTTCCAATCAGAAGCATGACGACCCTGGACAACGCTCGAGCCATATTAGGAATGTGTGCTCCCGCCCGCGTCCCAGGACCAAAGTCCCACAGTACATCAGTGTCATCGTGACCTACGGCAGTGTGCCATCCCGTCTTCAGATGTTGCCTGACACCGGCGCTGATGCTACAGTCATCGGTCCCCAGCATTTGCAATGCTTGGGGCTCTCTCCAAGTGATCTAGGACCGCCCCCCAAGGATCTCCGCTTTATGGCAGATGGTTCACAGATGGCCCCAGCCCCAGGATCACTCCAAGCACAAGTCACCTTTGGCAACAGGTCGTGTCAAGCCTGGATTGATGTGCATAACGGTGTCCTGACTCCTTTGCTGTCCTACAGACATTGTCAAGAGTTGGCCATCATCTCCCAGGGCTTCCCCAAACCTCTTCTCGAGGTAAAACACGCCAATAGGGTGCAAGAAGGGAGCAGCAACGACCCTGCTGCTGCCCTACCCCTGCCTGTTGCCAGTGGCACCTCTCCTTCGGATGCTCGGTAGTACTTCCTGAAGGAATTCAGCGACGTTCTGGTGACCAAGTCCGCTCTGGAATCCAAGCCTCTCAAGAAGATGGTAGGTCCCCCCGTCACGTGCCTGAGCGCTCGGGAACTCGCATAGCGTGAGGCATATGTTCACGCCTACATTTCATACAAGCTATTAACTTGTTAATTGTACTTATTATATTATTATTGTTCTTAGTTACTTAGGTTAATTGTATATTTATGTATGTTATTAATATGCATTATTGTCTTACTCTGTTATGTCAAATCAAGAGTAGTATTAATTAATTATATAAAATATCCAGCAAATGTCCTGGATCATGTGATATGAGAAGCGCTCCTCGGCGTGCCAATGCTTCCCCAGTAGCGAAAAACCGTGACATAGGGTAGACGTGTCCATTCGTTCTCTAGCCATGACCCTTGTCTAGTGCCTTGTCCAGTCTTCTGCAATGCCCTAGGGGTATCAGGTATTAGTGACATGTTTAGTTAGGTCTAGGAAGGGATCCTGGTGGTAAGGAATCTCCTGTTTGGTAGGAATAATCATTTTGTAGTGATTGTTGTATATATATATTTCGTATGTCTGTGAAATATAGTAATGTTAAGTAATATTAGTTTGGTCTAACTCCTTACCGTATATTTTCGCCCTTCCGGCATCTTATTTTATTATACAATTACTTATTCCTTTAAATTAATGTTTGCTTGTCATTACTCCCTTTAGAACATAAATTGAATTAATTAATTATCTTCCTTTTTGTGATTCACTTATTTCAACTTGTTCATACTTATTCAAGTACATTTAGTTGAGTAGGTTTTTTTGTGGGGATAATTATTGCCGTGTTCCCTATTTGTTCCTTTATTTGTTAATAACTTGGGGTAGGTTTCACTCCCCAAGTATAAAGGATAGTGGGATCGCGACACCCCCCATGAGGATCCACTTTAGGGACGACGCGAAGCCCTTTGCTATTTACACCCCTCGACTGGTCCCCCTGGCCTTCCGCGAGCCGGTCAAAAACGAGCTGGATTCCATGGTCGCCCAAGAAATTATTGCACCAACCGGTGATGACCCGTCTCCATGGTGTCACCCTATGGTAGTCGTCGCAAAACCCAAAGGCGGTGTTCGAATCACCACTGACCTCTCCAAGCTCTACAGCCAGGTGTCTCGTCCTGTGCACCCTTCTCCCACGCCCTTTGCAGCGATACGCAGTGTGAACCCGAAGGCGCGCTTCTTCACGTCGATGGACGCCCTGTGTGGATACTGGCAGATAGAGCTTGCCGAAGAAGGCCGACCACTTACAACTTTCATCACCCCGCATGGACGTTACAGTTATTGCCGTGGCCCTATGGGATTCGCCGCTACAGGAGACGCTTTCTGTCTTCGAGGTGATATGGCTCTACAAGGTTTGGCGAACTGTGTGAAAGTGGTCGACGACATACTCGTATACGACGAGGATTATATGGATCACCTCTGCCGTATCTACGAGGTACTCAACAGGTGCCGGAAGCACAGCATCACCCTAAATGCCGACAAGTTTGTTCTGGCCAGCTCTTCAGTGGACTTTTGTGGGTACACCCTCTCAGGGAATGGTATCGCAGCTGACCCGGAAAAGGTCCGCGCCATCACGGATTTTTTCACCCCTGCTAACCACACCGACTTGAGGTCCTTCATCCGTCTCGTCAACCAGTTAGCAGAGTTTTCGCCGGACATCTCCGCAACTGCCCAATCACTTCGCCCCCTGATGAGCCCCAAGAGGACTTTCCTGTGGACCCCCGACCACGACAAGGCCTTCTAGCAAGTGAAACAGGCCCTGTCTAGTCCACCTGTCCTCGCCACGTTTGACCCAGCCTTGCCGACGGTTCTGCAGACAGATGCTTCACGCTTGTTCGGCGTGGGATACGCCCTACTGCAGGATCACGGTGGAGGGCAGTTCCGGCTCGTCCAGTGTGGCTCGCGTTTCGTCTCTGATACGGAGTCGCGCTACCCTACTATTGAGTTGGAGCTGTTGGCTGTGGTTTGGGCGATGTCCAAGTGCAGGTTTTACCTCATAGGCCTGCAACACTTTCACCTAGTGACCGACCATCGCCCGCTTGTCCCGATCCTCAACCACTACACGCTGGACGCCGTTGAGAACCCTCGCCTCCAGCGTCTGAAAGAGAAGCTCTTGGCGTACATCTTCACAGCAGTGCGGCGTTCTGGTAAGGAGCTCTGCATCCCTGGTGCCTTATCCCGCTCTCCTGTCAGCCGCCCTACTCCAGAAGACCATGTGCTTGACGCCGACCTCACTCTTTCCGTCAGGACTGTGGTCACTCTACACGCCGTCCAATCCCTTCGTTTGGACCTGTCAACAGATGACGACAAGGCAATGGAGGACCTTTGAACAGCGGCCCGAGATGACCCTTCCTACGTCCGACTCGTAGAGTGTGTGAGGAATGGATTTCCTAGCAACAGCTACGACCTCTACAACACCCTGCTCCCGTATTGGAAACTCCGCGATGAACTCTAATGCGACGGAGACCTTGTTCTGTACGGAGCACGTGTAGTTGTCCCTGCTGCATCACGTCCCCACGTCTTGGCTCGCCTTCACGACAGTCACTGTGGAGCTGAGGTCACCAAATGACGTGCACGACAGACTGTGTTCTGGCCCGGCATCAACTACGACATCCCCAATGTTGTCCGTGCGTGTGAGCCCTGCCAAGTATTACAACCCAGCCAGCAGCAGGAACCCTTCATGAGTGTCGACAACCCCACCCGCCCCTTTGAGTCTGTGTCAGGAAAGTCCTTCCTTGTTATCATCGACCGTCTCTCTGGTCGGCCGGTTGTCATTAAGTGTGGTAATGACACGACGTCTGCCGCCACCATCAGCAAGTTCCGCCACTACTTCCCTGACGTGGGCGTTCCTGTACGCCTGCGAACTGACGGAGGGCCCCAGTTCACAAGCCGGGACTTTGCTGTGTTCCTTGACCGATGGGGAGTCCGGCATGTGTTGTCATCGCCCCATTACCCGCAGTCCAACGGCCACGCTGAGGCTGCTGTCAAATCCTTGAAGCACCTCATCCTTAAGGTGGCCCCTTCTGGGAATATTGACTGCGAGGCCTTCGACCAGGATCTTCTTGAACTCTGCAACACACCTAACTACACTGGACGCTCCCCTGCCCAGGTTTTGTATGGACGCCCCCTTCGTTCTTGTGTCCCTGCTCACCCTCAATTCTTCTCCAAGGAGTGGCAGGCCAAGAAAGAGGATTGTGATCGCCGAGCCGCCGAACGTGTTCAAGACGTCGTCGCCGGCTACAACGACCGCGCCCGTTCTCTCCCCAGGTTGAGTGTCGGCACCCAAGTCCGTGTTCAGGACCCGACCTCCCTACGTTGGGACAAAGTAGGCGTAGTCATGGGTCTCGGTAGGTCACGGGACTACCAGGTGCGGTTACCCAGTGGTCGTGTGTGGTGGAGGAACCGCCGTTTTCTCCACCCTGTAACAATGCCTTCTGCTGATCCCGCCACCAGTGTTGAGTCCCATACCCTTCCCAGTGATCAAGTCCCTCGACGCTCAGAACGGATCCAAAAAAAAAGGTCCGTTCAAGACTTTGCTATGAGCGTATTGTGGGGGAGGGAGGTGTATGTATATTATGTATGCTGTATTATATATTATGTATGTATATTATGTATGTGCTCCATTTATATATATTATTTATTCAGCCTAACTAGCAGCGTGTGGCAATGTAATTACCATGTCCCACATGCTTAATTAATGTGCCTGGCGACATATGGAAGCTGTTTATGTATCACTTACCATACGTCGCCTAGAGAGCAGTTGACTCCCGGACAGAGTAAGGAACGCAATTTCCCTTGTGTACATATCTCTTATCCAGTAAATAGAACCTACAAAACTATACAGGTGTTTGTGTTCGCTTCTGTACATAGAACTTAATACCCAGAACATGAACATATATATATATATATATATATATATATATATATATATATATATATATATATATATATATATATATATATATGTGTGTGTGTGTGTGTGTGTGTGTGTGTGTGTGTCTGTGTATATGTATGAGTAAATGTATGTATAAATAAATAAATAAAAAATAAAAATATTAATAATGAAATAAATAAATATTGAAGTGATAACCGTGGTAACATTATGAGATGTACTTATTACTATCATGCTATTGTACTATTCCAGATGATACTAAGTGTTACATAATACTTCCTTGATAGAATGTATAGTATATATTAGGTCCCTCAAATAGAGCTCTGGTTCTCAACTGGCTCAGCCATGTTAATATTGTTATTTCTATCACTCTGTATCTGTATTTTTGTGGCTAAATAAAATGTTTCAATTCAATGTTTCAATTCAATATCTCGGGGACCAGACGGGGTGACAGTACTCCAGATGGGGAAACACTTCACTCCTGAAGATCGTTACGAAGGATAGACCGTCTAGATATCTGAACGACCTTCTTATAAGATCCAATAATATATTTGCCTGATTTACCTTCTTCTCGCAATGGCCCGAGAACTTCAGCTCACTGTCAACATACACACCTAGGTCCTTCTCCATTCAGTCTCAACTAGTGCAGTTTCTTCATCCCGTTGGGGCATATGATACGCCTCTTTACCGTTGGTAAACCCCAGGTGCATCCTCTTACACTTCGTGACATTGACTCTCAGCAGTCATTTCTTCAACCATACCTGGAGCCCACAGAGGTCCTTTTGCAGCTCTTCACAGTCCGCTTGATTCTTGATTTCCCGAAATAACTTGGCGTCATCGGCAAACATTTGCATGGAGGAGTGTACAACGTCAGGCATGTCATTTATGAAACAAACAAACAACAGCAGGCCCAATACACTTCCCTGTAGTACCCTACTTGTGACAGGTACGGATGGCAATTTCGTGCCATTAATCACCACACACTGCTTGCGGTCATGTAGAAAGTTTTCTATCCACGCCAGGACATTTCCTCGAATTCCGTACCCTTCCAGTTTGATTTTCAGCCTTTCATAGGGTACACTGTCGAAAGCCGTGGTAAAATCTAGGTAAATATTGTTGATATTACCACCCTTTCCAGAATATGGGTTCAAATATCCAATACCTTGATCAATTGTTTTAAGCAGGAACGCCCCGGCATAAAACTGTGTTGGCAATCCTTTACAAGTTTGTTTCGTATTAGATGTTCCATTGCGGCATCTCTGATAATACTCTCAAGTACTTTACATATTATGCTGGTCAGGCTCACCGGTCTATCGTTGTTCGTGAAGTGACGATCGCCCTCCTTGAAGATAGGACTCACATAAGCCACTTTTTATTCACTGGGGACCATTTGTTCATCCAGGCATTTACAAAACAGGTTCTTCAGGGGTCAGCAAGCTCGTTGCACAACTCTCTTAGCATCTAGGATGCACCCTGTCAGGGCCGGAACTCTTATGGACCTTTAGCTTGGACAGTTTATTTCTTACACCCTCTTCTGTGAACACAGTGTGGGTCAGTGCTGTGTCGAACCGTCTGTCCTTAAATGCAGGAAGGTTAATTGCATCCTCTCTTGTGAACACCAAGGAAAAGAAGCTATTCAATGCCTCAGCTTTATCCTGGTCAGAATCTGCGTAACTACCATATTCAAGCTTCAGGTCTGATATTCCTACTTACGTTTTCAATTTCGACTTTGCATAGCGGTAAAACGCCTTTGGGTTTGACTTGACCGCGCTTGCAACCAGCCTCTGGAACTCCTTTTCAGCCCTTCTAATGTACACTCTAACTTTGTTTGGCTTCTGGCTCTTGCATACATCCTCCTGTCTTGCTCATCGTTTGATCCAACCCACGTCTTGAATTTCTGGGTTTTCTTCTTAATTCTGTCGACCGCCGCATGGTTCATGTGTAGGGATCCCCTCATATTCCTAGAAGCACTGGGTTTGGTCTTGGGTATATATTTATCGATCAAATGGGTCACTATACTAGTTATGATATTTAGTGTAGTGTCTGCGTTCTTGTACCTTAATGAGTCAGGCCAGTTGATACCTCTCACCTCTTCTCTCATCCCGTTCTAATTCCCTTGTAATATTTGCACCTTGGCCTGGCCTTATCCTGAACTAGGTGACAGTTAAATCTGAATGACAACACTATATGGTGACTAGTGCCAACTGGGGCAAGGTGTTCCAGTTTGGCCACCATACCCTCCTCGTTTGTTATGATGAGGTCAAGTGGTTTGGGTGTTTGCTTCCCTCTGTAATATGTCGGGTCTCTAACATGTTGGAACAGAAAATTATCTCTCAGAATTTCTACAAAAAGAGTAACAGGGTTATTCAAGTCATTTGGGGTGGACTCGTTTCTCCAGTCGATGTCGCCATATTTATATTTTGTATGTATTTTATGTATGTGCTCCATTTATGTATTATTTATTTAGCCTAGCTAGTAGCGTGTGGCAATGTATTTATCAATATCCCACATGCTTAATTAATGTGCCTGGCGACGTATGGAAGCTGTTAATGTCTCACTTGCCATACGTCGTCTATAGAGCAGTTGACCAGCGGACAGGTTGAAGAGCGCTACTCCCCTTGTGTACATATCTCTTATCCAGTAAATCGAACCTACAAAATTATACAGGTGTTTGTGTTCGCTCCTGTATATTGAACTTATTACCCAGAACACGAACAATGGTAGTTACGCAGATTCTGACCAGGATAAATCTGAGGCATTGAACAGCTTCTTTTCCTCGGTGTTCACAAGAGAGGATGCGATTAACCTTCCTGCGTTTGAGGACAGACAGTTTGACACAGCACTGACCCACATTGTGTTCCCAGAAGAAGGTATTAGAAATAAACAGTCAAAGCTAAAGGTCCATAAGAGTCCCGGCCCTGACATGGTGCATTCTTGAGTGGTAAGAGAGTTGAGCAACAAGCTTTGGGAGCCCCTTGATGATCCTGTTTTGTAAATGCCTGGATGAACGAAAGGTCCCCAGTGTTACCGCTACAGTAAGATAAACTAGAAGAGAGAGAGAAAGAAAGGGATAGCCACAGTAAGATAAACGAGAAGAGAGAGTGAGCGGAGAGACAGAGTGTTGACAACGAACTTTGCTGAGGTGTTAAATGGGCGCATCGGCCACATGTTACTAAGCGAAATGGAGTTGATAGCAGCTGTGTGAATGTCTGAGGGACAATCTTATTGCCTTCTACTGTAGAGACAACATCTACCAGGAGGATATTATATTTGTTCTCGTTGGTCAAACCCTAAACCCGAAAACGTGAGTGTGATTGTGAACTGTTAAATCCTCTAAGAACTCTAATATTTATGTACTGTATATTGATCATATTATACAAACTGTGTCCTGATGTACCAGCAGTTGTAACATGAGAGTTATATTTAAGAGGTTAATAGGCTATGTACTGTATATTGATTGTACTATCCAAACTATGTGCCCTGATATACCAGCATTTGTTATATGTGAATTGTTCTTTAACAGGTTTTGACTGAATTATACTCATCGCGTCAACGACAAGGGTCTTATTCTCCTGCACAAACCAAAATCGCTCCTATGAGCGGTTAAACACAGTGAATGGAAAGTGTCTTATGTGAGTCCTATCTTCAAGAAGGGCAATCCTCACTCCACGAACAACTATAGACCGGTGAGCCTGACTAGCATATGCAAAGTACTTGAGAGTATTATCAGAGATGCCGTGATGGAACATCTACTACGAAACAACCTTGTAAAGGATTGCCAACACTGTTTTATGCCGGAGCGCTCCTGCTAAACACAATTGCTCAAGGTATTTTGTTTTTATCCTCTTCACCACTGATCAGCTCGTTAACCGCTTGGGCGATCAGTCACGTCTCTGATTACTTTTCCTTTTCTTTTATTCTCTTCACCAAAAGATCGGATCGTTAGCCGCTTGGGCGATCGGTCATGTCTCTGTTACGCACTGTTGGCAAGCACTGGGCATGCACCGGCTTCTGAATGCACCTGAACCCGCTCCAGTGTTGGTCAAGTCTTGTCTTGAAAGAGCTCAAACTTGGTGCCATCACAACACTTTCTGGTAGATTGTTCCAAACGTTCACAACTCTCACTCCGAAAAAGTTTGCCCTCACAGTTTTCTGGACTTGCGGCTTCTTCAATCTTGAGCTGTGACCCCTTGTGGGGCGAGCGTCTGCCAGCTCCAAGTAAGGACACTCGACTGAGTAATGCCCCTTGAGATGCCTATACACCTTTGTTAGGTCACCCCTTGCTTGTCTGTAGTATAAGCTAGGCAAGTTCAGGCGCTCCATTCTGTCAGGGTAGCTCAGGTACCGAAGGGCAGGCACCAGTATTGGATATTTGGTCTCATATTCTGGAATGGGGTGGTAATATCGACAATATTTACCTAGATTTTGCCACGGCTTTCGACAGTGTACCCTATGAAAGGCTGAAAATCAAACTGGAAGGGTACGGAATTCGAGGAAATGTCCTGGCGTGGATAGAAAACTTTCTACATGACCGCAAGCAGTGTGTGGTGATTAATGGCACGAAATTGCCATCCGTACCTGTCACAAGTAGGGTACTACAGGGAAGTGTATTGGGCCTGCTGTTGTTTGTTTGTTTCATAAATGACATGCCTGACGTTGTACACTCCTCCATGCAAATGTTTGCCGATGACGCCAAGTTATTTCGGGAAATCAAGAATCAAGCGGACTGTGAAGAGCTGCAAAAGGACCTCTATGGGCTCCAGGTATGGTTGAAGAAATGACTGCTGAGAGTCAATGTCACGAAGTGTAAGAGGATGCACCTGGGGTTTACCAACGGTAAAGAGGCGTATCATATGACCCAACGGGATGAAGAAACTGCACTATTTGAGACTGGATGTGAGAAGGACCTACAGTAGGTGTGTTCGTTGACAATGAGCTGAAGTTCTCGGACCATTGCGAGAAGGTAAATCAGGCAAATAAATTATTGAGTTTTATAAGAAGGTCATTCAGATGTCTAGACGGTCCGTCCCTCATAATGATTTTCAAGAGGAAAGTGCTTCCCCATCTGGAGTACTGTAACGCCGTCTGGTCCCCAAGATATGCTAGGGACTGTCAGTTGGTTGAACATGTTCAAAGGAGGGCCACCAGACTGGTGCATGCACTTCGGCACCTCAACTACCCTGAGAGATTGGAGCACCTGAACTTGCCTAGCTTATAATACAGACGGGCAAGGGGCGACCTAATTGAGGTGTATAAGCATCTCAAGGGGCACTACTCGGTCGAGTTGTACTGCGCACATCATTGTGATCCTTAAAATCTCTTTAATTAATTTTACGCTACATAACATTCAAATCCACCGCGCTTGTAGAGTCTCAGAAAACGGGAAACGTTGGTAAAGGATAACTCATCTAATGTATGTTTTTAACTACCTCTAATGTATGTTTTATACGAATTGTACCCAGGTACTGTCATGGTCACGTTGACTGCTAGTCTGTTTTAACTACTGATTCTTATTAAACTCCACGACCGCAAAACATGAGTGGGTTAGCAACCCCCGAGAAGAAGTGTTTTTCCCCATAGACTCTACATTTGTGTTCCCTCGCCTTTGTGAAGACGACAGTTGTCAATCAGTTGTTATTCCACTTTCTCCTGGGAAGCTCAATCTTGAATTAGTCTGTGTAAATCAACCCAAGTAATTCGCCAGACCTTTGTCAACTGAGGGTCATCTTTCAATGAGTAACAGTTAGTTTGTTTGTAATTATTGTCATTGCGTGAGTAGCGATCACTGGCAACTCAGGGATATATGTACCAGTGCATCACGCAGGGCGAGCGTCCTCTGACGCCCCGCTCTCCCATCTACCTCCAGATCCCCTTGTGATTCTTGCATCACTCAACAACTGCCCCGGATGTAGTAGCTACTCAACAGGGAATCATATATGAAACGATGGCACCGATGCGGCCTGATTAATATGCTCCACTGCCTCGTGGTGCCAGACCCCAGACTCGCCATGTGTCTGGTTACCACCGACCATAACAACAGTCGTGAATCTCAGTGTTCTACCCTGGGACGCACCCTGGAAGTATATGTCAAGAGAGGGTGTTGTAATATGTACGTTAGGGATAATTAGTTGGAAATAATTATCCCATGTTGGGTAGTGGACCCATGTATCGGCTGGTTTCAGTATTAACGTGTATGATGAGTAAAGTCTTGTGTACTGTAATGCTACGTACCACCAGTAGGTGTGAGAAGTACAGGAATCTACAATGAGTGCCATGGACTATGTATTGTGAGTAGGGCCAAGGAACTGGTCCTGCTATGTAAGGTAATGTAACACCAGTAAGATTGTGTGCAGTAAGAGTGTAAGATCTGAGTAATTACTGTTGAGTAAAGAAATAAGAAAATAAGTAAATAAGAAAATAAGTAAAGAAGAAAGTACTGAGTCTGCAATAAGTCCAAGAGTTGAGCCTGGTAGTTATATGCTAATAATATATCTTTTTCCCTTTGATTTCATATTAATAAATTTGTTCTTAGAGCAGGGGTTCTCAACCAGGGGGGAATTTCCCCCCTCAGGTTTTCAAGGGGGGGGGGGGAAACTGATACTAATATGGAAAAAATAAAGGATTTTCAGTATTATATGCATATTATTTGGAATGCACTTTTTGAGGCAGACAATCTTGGAAAGGAGGGGGGAATGTCATTCTGACATTTGGTGAAAGGGGTGCATGGGGCAAACAAGGTTGAGAACCACTGTCTTAGAGTATTTTAGGTTGTATTCATTTCTCCCACAGTATTTTCCCTTTATTTCCGTCCAAGTGACTTGATACCAGAATTACAATACCCCCCCTTACAGTACGGTCATGTAATATTAAGTGTATGTACTCATAGCATTAAGGAGAACTCAAGGTATCTATAGGATGACTAGGAAGGTCCAATTGATACGGACTAGTGTACTATAAGGGATAAGGGTAGAGCAAGTTTGAAGGTCATTCTATTTACGTCTGTGAACGATTAGTGAACTTAGCTACTGCAGGTATCAAATGAAAATATAAAAGAACATTGATTTGGAAAAAGGATAAATGTATCAGACCTAAGTGAAGTGTTGGAAGTGATCCAGATACTATACTTCAAAAAAAATATCTTGTATGCCTCGGTGTGAGCTTAATACACCTCGTTATCTCATGTGACGAATAACCACTAACTGTGAGATGATCAGAGAATCTTATGAATGTGTTCAACGAGTGCAATGTGTGAGGGGAGGATCCCGAAAAACAGATCGAAGTGAAGTGGATATACCCACGCCATGAAAATACGACGCTTGGCCTTTGTTCAATGTTAGTGTCTTTTCTGCCCCGGGCTACAGTTTTGAGTTACATATTACATACCAGGCAACATCTCACACGCACACACATATAGATGATCAGTAAGGAGGAGCCTCGACCTGAACCCTGACAGAACATTACAGGTGTACTATTTCGTCAGGCCGCGGTGAGGATGTATAATGATATAGCCCAATTAATTTCCCCAGGAACTGGCAAACCAGATCCTTACTTTAGTATGTAATTTAGGATTAAGATAAATAATTAAAAGGCATAAGGTCACAAGAGATAGGTAAGTGTAGATGGGAGAACCAGGCTAAAGGTCCATGAGAGTGCATCCTAGATGCTAAGAGAGTTGTGCAACGAGCTTGCAGAGCCCCTGAACATCCTGTTTTGTAAATGCCTGGATGAACAAATGGTCCCCAGTGAATGGAAAGTGGCATATGTGAGTCCTATCTTCAAGAGGGGTGATCGTCACTCCACGAAAAATATAGACCGGTGAGCTTGACCAGCATAATATGTAAAGTACTTGAGAGCATTATCAGAGATGCTGCAATGGAACATCTAATACAAAACAACCTTGTAAAGGATTGCCAACACGGTTTTATGCCGGGGCGCTCCTGCTTAACACAATTCTGGAACGGGGTGGTAATATCGACAATATTTACCTAGATTTTGTCAATGATACTATTTGTGTCAAGGGATTGTAGGACGTAGGAGGCGAGATTCAATGCATAATAATGAAAGTGAGTTTAATCTGGTTTGTCCCATGGTAGACCTCAGGTAACTTTTCACCCTAGATAAAGTAGAGAAAGACCTCTCTCCTTCACAATTTGTAATGAGGATGGTAAGGAAAATTCTTTCCAAGATACTAATGTTTGGAAAGGCAATTGTCAAAATACCATCTTTGGACCTCAGCAAAGTGGAAATGTTTGTCACTGACCTGTCAGATTCAGAAGACAAAATGTCTTTAAATTGCAAAAACTCATCTAGAACAGATGCCTCCAGGTCGCTGGAATAGGTACTGACAACCAGTTCCAGTTGGGCTTCGAGATCATCATATTTCATACTGTCATACTCCGTTAAGAAGCTAAAGAAGCTTCTTTATTTCTGAGTAGGCATTCACTCTGTGCTCTAATTCATTCCTAAGGCAATCTAATATGGTGTAGAAATTGTCCACCTTGAACTTCTCACGTGGATCAAGTTGAGTTTCAGTGCCAACTGATTCATCAAAGAAATGTTTTCTCTTTTGTTCTTTTTGTTGCCTCTGTGTAGACAGGCTCAGCAAAAGCCCTAGCCTGATCTTCTATTTCATCAAACCGACCCTGTCTCATTTATGAGACGAAAGAGATCAAACTCTCATACAGTTTTGCAACTGACAGAATGTCGGTCTCAACTTTTTGAAGTGATAAGCTGGTTGCATTAAGCCTTGTTAAGATTTTATACCATATTACAGTAAGAAGTGCTGTTTCAAATGCTTCCATTTGTCTTATGAGGCCTTCACCCTCAAGCTTTGTAGCCACAGTTTGTCTACTGTCAGAACATATGTTCTCCAGTGCTGACCTTATCTCAAGGTAATGTAAAAACACTGCTTTAACAGCATGATCAGCCCTCGCACTCCAGTGAGTTTCTGAAAGGGATTTCACTACATTCCCTTCAGCAGGTAGTGCAGCTTTCAAGTGATCCCATGTATATGTGAAGGCTGAGAAGAAGTTGTATAAGGCTTGCAAAAATCTGGAATATGAAACAGACCCAAGGCAACTGCTGGCAGCTGATGTTTCTACAAGGTTCAACGAGTGACCTGCACTTAATATGCCAGAGGGTTCATAGCCTTTATTCTGGCTTGTAGACTAGTGTAAATGCCTGACATATTGGCAGCATTGTCATAACTCTGCCTTCTCATGTCACTCAAATCAAGACCAACATCTTTAATTAACTGTACAACAGTTGAGACTATGCTCTCTGCATCATGGTCATGTATGTCTATGAACTTTAGAAATCGCTCAACAGGTTTGCCATCAGGTTTGAAATAACGAACTATGAATGTAAGTTGGTCAGTATGACTAACATCCGGTGTGGAATCTACACTAACTGAATAATATTTGGTTTGTTTCACTTCACTTATGATAATTGAGTGAATTTCTTCAGCCATCAGATTGACCATTTCCTCACAAATCGTTTTTGAGAGATATGAAGTCTTTCCACTACCTACAGCACCATACTTCTCCAGATGCTGTACAAGAAAAGGGTCAAATTTTGCCAGGAGTTCCAGTACGCTAAGGTAATTCCCATTGTTGCCGCATACACAATATAAAATATCACTGAGCTGAGGCTGAGAAGATACTGACTGGCTGAGTGAGATGTCAGCAAATCAACGGTAACTCTGACATGTACTGAACGTGAAACGATCCTGTCCTTCACACGTCAAGGCGCTGAAGGTTTATTGAACTTTACTCTCTCTCTCTCTCTCTCTCTCTCTCTCTCCAGTATATATGTATGTATAGATAGATAGATAAATAGATAGATAGAACACTACTACGGGCCTATACTTATTGTACAGGGACCCCATACTCCGGGCCCTATACTTACTGTACAGGGGCCCTTATGGTTGTGAATATATTATGGAATGAAATACTCGGTGTACACTTGAACAAGGTTATTCGCTAGCACGCTGCGCGACAAATTAGTTTCAGTGGGCCCCCAGATACCGGTGGGCCCTAGGCCAATGGCCTACTTGGCCTATTGGTAAATCCGGCCCTGGCTCCATTAGGTAATTACATGGACAGGGCCTTTTGTGGTAAAAACAAAAATAGGATGAGGGTGTGTTTGCCAGGAGCTGGGGTGGTGATATAATTGGCAGGATGGACAATATCTTGTCTGGTAATGGGAACAAACCCATTATCTGCCTCAGTGCAGGAGGCAATGATATTGGCCGGTGTAGGAGCGAGGAGCTTCTTGATAAGTTCAAGGCAGCTATAGATCGTATTAGGTCTAAGGGAGGGATCCCTATCATATGCTGTGTCCTGCCTAGAAGGAGAGTTGGCAGTGAATGGTTGTCAAGGGCGGTTGGTGTCAACGACCGTCTTGACAGATATTGCAAGTCAATATCTGTCCCATTCATTGACAACTGGGACAACTTCTACGGCAGAAGGGACCTTTATGCTAGGGATGGGGTGCACCTGTCTCGGGATGGGGTGGCAACCCTGGCTGGGTCTCTAGAGGAGGCAGTTCAAAGGATATCGAAGACTTTAAACTGCTAGGGGAACATATGGGCACGGGGGTGAGGGAAACTGCAGTGGGAGCGGGTAAACAAAGTAAAAGATTACAGGGAAATAGTGTTAGGAATGATGACAAAACTAAATTAAACAGGGAGTATAAAACTAAACGCAGTAAAGGGAGGACTCAGAATACGACTAACTTAAATGTTTACTTCGCGAACAGTAGAAGTATGAGAAACAAAATGGATGATATTAGGGCCTTGGTATGTATCGAAAAAATCGATATAATAGTATTCACTGAAACATGGATCAACCTAGACTCACGTGAGTTGCCGGTCGACTACCAAATTCCGGGTTACAAATTGTTCCATACCTATAGGCAAACCAGGAAAGGAGGCGGTGTAGCAATCTATGTTAGGGATAATCTGAAGTGTGAAATATATAAGGAAATAAAAACTGAGCGGAATACAGAAACAATTTGGATAGAATTAATCGACGGTAGGGAAAAATTAATCACATGAGTAATATATAGACCTACCACTCTTGATAGAGTCAATGAGTGACTTATCTGGGATGAAATGCGCAGGGCTTCCATACACAACAAAGTCTGTATAGTAGGTGACTTTAACCTTGGCCAAATAGATTGAACTGACCTTACGGGTAACTCAGAATCAGAGGATTTTCTCGAGACGATCCAGGACTGTTTCCTAAGTCAACATATACCCGAACCCACACGGGGTAATAATATACTCGATTTAGTTCTGTCTAACAGAGAAAACCTCATTAGCAATGTCGAGGTAGGGAACGAACTTGCAAGCAGCGATCACAAAGAAATTAGATTCCAGGTAGATTTTCAGGGCAGACATAAGGAAAATTCCACTGAAGTACTGTACCAGATTTCAGAAGGGTAAACTTTGACAGCTTAAAGAGGCAGCTGAGAGAGGGGGTGCCGTGAAGCTGACAGATGACTCCGACCCGATAACGAGATCTGAGATTGCCGAGTTCCACGACAATTTAAATAATGAGTTACTTAATGCACAAAGGCAGAACATACCATACAAAAAACTCAGGTCAGACAACAATGACCCTAAATGGATAAATAATTATTTAAAGAACATCATTGGCCAAAGGAAGGCTATAGGTAGAAGGATAAAGCGTGGCGAAATTTACCTCCAGGATTATTATAAGATATTGGCAAGTACGGTTAAAACCGAGATAAGGAAAGCCAAGAGGAATAATGATGTAAGGATAGCAAGGGAGGCGAAGATCAAACCCCAAAGGATTCTACCAAATGTATCAAACTAAAACACGAGAAAAGATTGGACCAATACGGTCAGGTACCAGCGAGCTCACTGGTAACGGCGGAGAAATGAGCAATAATTTGAATAAATATTTTTTAACAGTTTTCACAACTGAAAATTTAAACATGATACCCGAGGCACCGACTCTATTCAGAGATAGTGAAGAAAACAAATTAAGCTATATAGTAGTGACTAGTTACGATGTTAGTAAGCAAATAGACAATCTAAAGCCTAATAAGTCACCTGGTCCCGATGAGATATTTGCCAGAGTATTAAAGGAATGTAAGGAAGAGCTTAGTATGCCCTTAGCAAAGTTGTTTAACATGTCCTTAAAAACAGGTGTAGTACCAGAATCCTGGAGGATAGCCAATGTAATACCGATTTTCAAGAAGGAGGATAGATCACTATCCTCTAACTACCGCCCAATCAGTCTAACATCAATAGTAGGCAAATTACTGGAAGCAATCATTTCAAACTCATTACGAAATCACCTGCAGAAGCACAGATTGATCAGTGATTCCCAGCATGGTTTCACAAGGGGACGTTCTTGTCTAACTAATCTATTAACATTCTTTTCATCAGTTTTCGAATAGATGGACGAGGGGCACAATTATGATGTGGTATATCTCGACTTTAGCAAAGCCTTCGACAGAGTCCCCCACGAAAGGTTCATTAGAAAGGTAGAAGCACATGGCATCAAAGGTAACATCCTTAAATGGATTAGGGCGTGGTTACAGGACAAGAAACAGCGAGTGAGCATTAACGGCACTAAGTGCCATTGGAGCAACGTCACAAGTGGAGTTCCCCAAGGTTCAGTACTTGGACCATTATTATTTATTATATACATAAACGACATAGATATCGGCATAGACAGCAACATAAGTAAATTTGCTGATGACACTAAAATAGGACGTGTTATTAAATCTGACAGGGACTCAGCAAAACTACAGGAAGATCTAAACAAATTTTTCGAATGGTCTGAAAAATGGAAGATGAAATTCAACGTGGACAAATGTAAAGTACTCAGTATAGGAGATGTAAACAGGGAAACCAGATACCAGATGAACAACGATGCCATAGAGAAATCCGACTGCGAGAGAGATTTAGGAGTAATGATAAGTAGGAACCTCAAGCCAAGTAAACAATGTGTTTTTGCTCGTAACAAGGCTAATAAAGTACTTGGGTTCATACAAAGGAGTGTTAGTTACAAGACTAGCGAGGTCATCCTAAAACTGTATCTTGAGCTTGTGAGACCACACCTGGATTACGTAGTTCAGTTCTGGTTACTGTTAGGTT
Source organism: Homarus gammarus (assembly GCA_958450375.1). Classification (NCBI taxonomy): domain Eukaryota; kingdom Metazoa; phylum Arthropoda; class Malacostraca; order Decapoda; family Nephropidae; genus Homarus; species Homarus gammarus. The sequence continues at coordinate 247,125 of CAUDMG010002056.1, forward strand.
CTGAATAATAAGTTCTATATACAGGAGAGAACACAAACACCTGTATAGTTTTGTAGGTTCGGTTTACTGGATAAGAGTATGTACAAAGAGGAGAGCAGCGGTCTCCCTGGCTAGGCTCCTTGTCAACTGCTATAGGCGACGTATGGCAAGTGATACATTAGCAGCTTCCATACGTCGCCAGGCACATTAATTAGGCATGTGGGATATGGTAATAACATTGCCACACGCTGCTAGCTACATAAATGGAGCACATACATAATATACATACATGACATATAATCCAGCATACATAATATACATACACCTCCCTCCCCCCTATACGCTCATAGCAAAGTCTTGAGCGGACCTTTTCTTTTGGATCCGTTCTGAGCGTCGAGGGACTTCATCACTGGGAAGGGTATGGGACTCAACACTGGTGGCGGGGCCAGCAGAAGGCATTGTTACGGGTCGGAGAAAACGGCGGTTCCTCCACCACACACGACCACTGGGTAACCGCACCTGGTAGTCCCGTGACCTGCCGAGACCCATGACTACGCCTACTTTGTCCCAACGTAGGGAGGTCGGGTCCTGAACACGGACTTGGGTGCCGACACTCAACCTGGGGAGAGAACGGGCGTGGTCATTGTAGCGGGCGACGACGTCCTGAACACGTTCGGCGGCTCGGCGATCACAATCCTCTGTCTTGGCCTGCCACTCCTTGGAGAAGGATTGAGGGTGAGCAGGGACACAAGAACGAAGGGGGCGTCCATACAAAACCTGGGCAGGGGAGCGTCCGGTGTAGTTAGGTGTGTTGCGGAGTTCAAGAAGACCCCTGTGGAAGGCCTCGCAGTCAATGTTCCCAGAAGGGGCCACCTTAAGGATGAGGTGCTTCAGGGATTTGACAGCAGCCTCAGCGTGGCCGTTGGACTGCGGGCAATGGGGCGATGACAACACATGCCGGACTCCCCATCGGTCGAGGAACGCAGCAAAGTCCCGGCTTGTGAACTGAGGCCCTCCGTCGGTTCGCAGGCGTGCAGGAACGCCCACGTCACGGAAGTAGTGGCGGAACTTGCTGATGGTGGCGGCAGACGTCGTGTCATTACCGCACTTGATGACAACCGGCCAACCAGAGAGACGGTCGACGATAACGAGGAAGGACTTTCCTGACACACAGAAAAAGTCGGCCGACACAGACTCAAAGGGGCGGGTGGGGTTGTCATCACTCATAAAGGATTCCTGCTGCTGGCTGGGTTGTAATACGCGGCGGGGCTTACACACCCGGACAGCATTGGAGATGTCGGGGTCGATGCCAGGCCGGAACACAGTCTGTCTTGCACGCCGTTTGGTGGCCTCGGCTCCACAGTGACTGTCGTGGAGGCGAGCCAAGGCGTGGAGACTTGAAGCAGCAGGGACAACTACCGAAGGGGAGGTGTCACTGGCCAGAGGTAGGGGCAGGGCGGCAGCAGGGTAGTTGCTGCTCCCTTCGTGCACCCTGTTGGCGTGTTTTACCTCGAGAATCGGTGTTGGGAAGTCCTGGGAGATGATGGCCAACTCTTGGCAATGTCTGTAGGACAGCAAAGGAGTCGGGACGCCATTATGCACATCAATCCAGGCTTGACACGACCTGTTGCCAAAGGTGACGTGTGCATAGAGTGAACCTAGGGCCGGGGTCATCTGTGAACCATCTGCCATAAAGCGGAGATCCTTGGGGGGCGGTCCTAGATCACTTGGAGAGAGCCCCAAGCATTGCAAATGCTGGGGACCGATGACTGTAGCATCAGCGCCGGTGTCGGGCAACATCTGAAGACGGGATGACACACCGCCGTAGGTCACGATGACGCTGATGTACTGGGGGACTTTGGTCCTGGGACGCGGGGGGGAGCACACATTCCTAATGTGGCTCGAGCGTTGTCAGGAGTCGTCGTGCCTCTGATTGGAAGACTGTGGGCGGCCCTCTCTGGTGGAGGGGGGCTGAAGCTTCCGCCGACGCGGTCCCTTGGGTTTGTTGGAAGGGCAACACTTGTCATAGTGGCCCAGACGACCACACACATTGCACTGGACGCGTTTGGCTGGGCACCGTACTGTGAGTGACCAGTGGCCCTTACGGTCACAACTGTTGCAGGTAGACTGAGCAGCTGGACACACCTGTGTTCCGTGCTGCTTACCACAGTTGTTGCAAAATAAACCGGGCGTGGACGTGGTGGGCGAAGGCGTAGGAACAGACTTCTTGTCCTTCTTGTACCGGGACACAGCGCGTACAGCTGTAGGGGGAGCACGGATGGCAGAGGTGGCACACCTGGCAGCCTCATAGGAGCGACATATCGTCAACACATCCTTAAGAGAAGAGGAAGAGTCGAGGGAGGTGAGGCGTCGGACAAGTTCCTCGTCCTTAACACCCATCAGGATCACCTGCTTCAACTGGGTCTCCTCGCACTGCTGGTGGTGGCCTGGACATATATCTACCTCTTCCGAGGCGCTCTTGAGACGCACGTAAAAGGCATCAAAAGACTCACCCTCCATCTGTCTGCAGCTAAACAATTCCTTCCTGCGCAGAGCTTCATTCTGCTGTCCTTTGATGTGCCGTTGTAGAACGTCCAGTACCTCCTCTACAGACAGCAAAGAGGTTGGGGGTACCTGCAACGTATGTTCCAAGACACGCTGAATTTCCAAGGACAGGCACATACGCAGCTGGATGAGTTGTTTAGGCTGTGACAAACTCTGGAGATCCACCATTGTAGAATAATCAGTCCACCGTCGCCGCCATTCACGAAAAGTCTGGAAAGTCTCATCAGGCTTCAAGATGGGCGGCGTTTGAGCTGCTGCTTTAGGTGGGGCTGGGGGGCGTGAAGGAAGCATGGATGAGGTATCTGAACCAGTCAGTACCGAGGCAGTGTTAGAGCCAGGGGCTTGGTTAACAGTGAGGCGAGATATCAAGGCTTCAAACCGTTCACTGTCTTCCAATCTCCGTTGGTTGTCTCGTTCTGCCTCTGCTTGCCTTCTGTGCTCATCCGCGAAACGTCTGTGGGCTTCATCCTCGCGTTTCTCATCTCTCATAAACTTCAGTAAAGCAATTATCTCTGGAGACAACGCTGAATATTGAGGTGAGGGACTGCGCGATGTGGGGGCTGGAGCGTCGTGGCCGGCCTGGTCATCCATCTCTGCGGGGCTATCACCCGCCTGGCTCATCCAGGCTCTGGGTCCACGGCTACGTAAGGCGTGAGACATAACTACTTCCTCTGTGTACTATGTCTTAAATCAGTGTTGACCGGTCAGCCCGTCGTATCAACAAGATTTCAGACAAAATATTAATTAAATACACAGATAAGTAGGTTATATATATAAAATATATATAAGGAAGCCGCACGGTCAGCGAGTGTTAGTACATGTATGTGTGAGAGTGTGTGTCCCGGGCCGGCAAAGCGTCTCGCCCCAGCTGTGAGGGGGGGGTGGAGGCGGCGCTGTGAGGGGGGTGGAGGGAGAGGCGCGGCGACTCCCAGTCGGTCTAGTTACCCTCAGGACGCGGTCAGAGACGGGTGCACTGAACTCTACTCCTTACAAATGCCCAGAACGTGCCGTATGCCTTGGGAATCCTTTAGAACAAGGTCACACATGAATGGCACGAAACACACAATGCGCTAAACACTTCACAGAAAATCACTGTCACTGACACTGCTCAAAGTTGCTGAAATTCTTCGAGGAGAGATGGCGCGGGAGTTGACCCAAGCGAGAGTCCATAGAGGCCATAGCCGGCTTTCCACAAAGTTTGCACTATCACTCGTAATTATCCAGTAAGATCGGATCACTGCGCCATGTTAGGTTCTGAATAATAAGTTCTATATACAGGAGAGAACACAAACACCTGTATAGTTTTGTAGGTTCGGTTTACTGGATAAGAGTATGTACACAGAGGAGAGCAGCGGTCTCCCTGGCTAGGCTCCTTGTCAACTGCTATAGGCGACGTATGGCAAGTGATACATTAGCAGCTTCCATACGTCGCCAGGCACATTAATTAGGCATGTGGGATATGGTAATAACATTGCCACACGCTGCTAGCTACATAAATGGAGCACATACATAATATACATACATGACATATAATCCAGCATACATAATATACATACAGTTACCATATTACAAGATGGATATAGAATCATTGGAAAGAATTCAGAGGAGAATGACAAGACCAATCCTGGGCATTAGGAACCTTGAGTATAGAGACAGGTTAAAGCATCTTAATTTGCACTCCCTCGAGAGACGTAGAGCGAGGAGCGACCTGATAGAGGTGTATAAGTGGAAGTCAGGGCTAAACAAAGGGGACATTACAAAGGTACTCAAACTATCCAACCAGGAGCGAGCTCGTAACAATGGTTTAAAATTAGACAAATTTAGATTTAAACGTGAAATAGGTAAACACTGGTTTGGAAACAGAGTAGTGGATGAATGGAACAAGTTACCAAATATCATCATTAACTCGAATACGCTGAATAGCTTCAAACATAGGTTGGATGCTTATATGAGCAATAGGGGTTGGGTGTAAACGGGACTGCCCAGTATGGGCCAATAGGCCCGCTGCAGTTTCCTCCATTCTTATGTTCTTATGTCCTTATGTTCTATCAGCTACTTTCCCAACATGCTCTAGTTTGGCAACCAGTAAAGATCTAGCATCTCATCTATTTTCGTCTCCAAGTTACTCATTTCCTTATAATCTTCAATAACCTCGTTTACTTTGGTTATGCAGTCAGGGCAGTACCAGCAACAGCCTATATGCTTTACCACAATCTCACATATTTCCCCCCCCCCCCCCCCAAGTTAAAAGGAAATGACAATGCACATTTCAACTAACAAAAGGAAAACAATGCAGTGATAAAAAACAATAATGCAAGAAAAAACAAAAAAATGACATGTTCATAAGCTTGGAGAGAGCAAATAAGAAAAAGAAAAAAAACAGAAAGAAAAAATCAAAACAAATATTACACCACATACACTACACCACATAGTCAGCCAACCAACCCGTTACCTGCGGCTTTCCTGGGCCTAGACACGCCCGATTGGGAAGGGGCAGGAGGTGAGACCGAGGGCGCGGGTATGGAGAGCACAGCAGAAGGGGGGTCAGGAGGCATAGCGTGGTGCACCACAGGAGTGGTAGGCACAGAGGTGGCACCACATCGCAGGTGACGTCTGTTGCGGATGGTCACCCTGCCACTGCCAGACAACCTGACGGCATACTGCCTGTGAGGGTGGGCTTCCACCACTATGCCCATCCTGTCCCAGAGCTTGGTAGCGGCATCCTGCACACGCAACTGTGCGCCCACAGCTAGGGGAGCCAGCTGGCGGGACACCTCCCCCCGCGACAGAAGGATCCCGTCCTGGGCTTCCGCCAAGCGCACCTCCCTCATATGAAGCGCCCGCCGCCAGTGCTGGTCTACCTTATAGTGCTGTCTAGCCATGGGAATGCCGTCATGGAGCTGGCGGCCGATGGCAAGTTGGGCGGGCGACTTGTTCACCCCTGCAGAGGCGTGTTCAGGTACTGGAGGAGGGCCTGGGATGTCCTATCATAGTCCAGGCTACCCCTGGGCCCAGTGTTATCCCTGAGGAGTCTATTGGCGGCCTTGACCCCAGCCTCTGCCCTGCCATTGGACTGGGGAAAGTGGGCCGACGAGAGCCGCACCTCGACCCCCCATGACTTGAGGAAATCCGTCATCTCACCGCTGTCAAGGTTGGTACCTTCATCCGTGGAGATCTGCTCAGGTGCCCCCACCTCGTGAAGTAACCCTGCAGGCGTGCAATGATCTTGCCAGAGGTGGCTTCGTTGGGGAAGTGGGCGATTTCCAGCCAACCTGTGAGTTGGTCAGCATATGCTAGGTACGTGTGGCCCTGCAGGTGGAACAAGCCGGCCACCACCTGTTGAAAGGGATAGTCTGGCGCGGAGGTCAAGATCAACGACTCCGGAGGCTCGGATGGGGCGTGGGTCTTGCAAGCAGCACACTGGGACCGATGATACTGCAGGTTAACCCTCCATGCCAGGCCAAAAGACAGACTGCCGGGCCCACCTGAGCATGGAGTCGAGGCTTTGGTGCCCCACGTGCAGCTTAACGGTGACCTGGTGGCGGAGGGAATTGGGGATGACAGGGCGCACGCAGCCCTGGTGAAAGGTGTAGGTGATCAAACCTCTGACCACAGCCAACCTGTCCCTCACCGAGAAGTACGGGCGCAAACTTGTGGCGGCGCCAGTCGCCCGCCAGCACCCTCGACACTAGAATCTGGTACACTGGGTCGTCTGCAGCCGCTTTGCACACGGTGTCTTCTTCCATAGTGATGCATCCATCCTGATCCAGTGGTGAGATTGTGACCGCACACACTGCAGCGCACTGCACCTGGGCTGACCGTTTTTGTTGGCCACCATGACCAACCTGGCGCACTACTCCATAGCCTCACCAGCAGGCACTGACTGGATGTGCCTCTCCTGACGTCCTCATCCAACTGGGCCTTCACCTTCACTTCCCAGTGTTTCGGAACCGGAGTAGGTGTGTGAGAGGCGTAGGGGGTCGCGCCGAGCGTCAGGTGGATACGGTGAGTGGGACCAGTCATGACTGGCAGTGGGGACCTGCTGGTGTTGAATACGGTGGATGGAAAGTGCATGAGCAGCCATGCCTCCAACCTGGCCACATTCTCCTCCAAAAGAGGCAAGGGCATCTCAACTGGCCTAGGAGGGACATGACTGCTCCCAGATCCAGGGTTCGGAGGAAAGTTCGTCGGCAGTGTGCTTCCCCCTCCATCGCCCACGGCATCCACAGCACGCCTATGGAACGGGAAGTCGACAGGCACCAAGTCGAGACACTTGCACGCCTCCAATGACACGTAGAGGGCCTTGGCTGAGTTCAAGAAGTAGACCTACTGGATGGTGGCCCCCCTCGCCCACACTGAGGTGGCAGGGGGCTGACCCCAGGCACTTGAGCTGTTTGTTCGCCACGTCCCCCAGGGCATCACGGGCCCAAAGTTGCCCCGGACACAAACCTATGTCCTGGAGCAGGGATGGCTCTGCCACACACACTATAGCACCCGTGTCAGCCACAGCCAGCACAGGGGTGGCGGGGGAATAGCCCCTAGCCTGGGTCACGAACACTTTTAACCTGGGATGGCGGGATAGCTGGGCTGCTGCCACTGTGACAGCACCTGACACATCCACAGAAGCGCTTAGGGCTGTCTTACTCCTACAACACCTTTTGAAGTGACCAACTTTAGTAGCAATTGCGATATGTGGCCCCACTTGCACGAGTTGCTTTTGCCTGAGGAATGTGTCACGCCGCAGTTCCCACAGTGCGCGCGACTGGGGTGTCCAGGTCGGGCTGCAGCTACCTCAGACTCACCTGTGACATCATCACCAACCGCCGCTGCCTCCGTGGCTGTTCCCTCCACTGCCTGGCCAGACGTACTACACAATACTCCAGCATCTCTCACTGCTGCTTCAAATAACATACACTTGTTTCTTAGCGCTTCAACACTATTATAACTCGAGTACCCTTGGAAAATTTCCCTTTTCAACACTGGGTACTCAGGCCTCCCATAACTTTACGTAATAGAATGTACTCAGAGAGATCGTAATCACAGGTGGGACATTAAAATTCACACTCCACTGTCTCTGCGAAGCATCGTTGAAAGCACCCTTTCATGGGCTCCTCTTCACCTTGTTTGCTGTTGAAAAATTCATTCCATTGCACAGCTTGGTTTGACGATTGAAGAGCCTCTCCACTGATGGCGTTCAGGGCTTCCTTGGGCGAGAGGTGCTCCCACTGACCGCTGGGATATCTCGAGTTGACCACTCTTTGGAGTGCAGGGACGCAGTTCAGGCGAATGTAGAGTGTGGCCACCAGCTGTGACCATCTGTTCAACATAACCCACGACTCCATGGACCGCTTCCACGTACTAAACGCCCCTGCTGGCATTTCTGCCTCACACTTCTCTGGAGCGACCGCTGCTAAGGGCTTCATGGACGGCGTCGGGGCATGACCGAGGCCGCCAGTAGCCAGAGACGCCATCTGAGCCATCAATGCATTCATGGTCTGCTGCTGGGCGCGTGTGGTGTTCCCCGCCAGTGAATAGATGCCCTGGCCTCCCCTTGAGGGCGTCGAGAATCGTGGACGTGTAGGGGCCATGTTGGCGTCCTCTTCAGGGCTGTTATGGAGTGTCGGGCCCTGGCGTCCTACTCACTGCTCCATGTGAGAGGTTTGAATAATAGACCAGGTTCTTTGGAGACTTAACTCTTGCAGCGTCAGACAAGTAACTGGCAATCCAGCATTACCACAGACAAACTTCCGAACTTTGACTGGTTAGAGTGTTATTCTGCAAGGAATTGGCGGATTCATTACTGTTCCGTTGTGCCGACTGTTTCTAAAGACTGATCTCGTTTCCCAGCCAGTGACTGTGGGGGTGCAGGATTCCTTGCCAGTGGAAGGTATTTGATTCTTGTTGGGGAATTATATTGCTGGTAAACTTATTGTGCCTGATCCCGTTGTTACATTAAAACCAATGAGTAATAATCCAACTGCGGATGTAGAGACAGTGTACCCTGTTCTTTACCCACTATGTGCAGTGACTCGTAGTCAAGTTGCAAAGACTAGAGAAGATTTTAAGACTGTGGATGCAGGAACGACTAATGTGCCCCTTGTTTCTGATAGCCATTCTGGTGGTATTGTTGTACCCGTTGATCACAACTAATTATCTAAATCAGATGCACCAGTAGACACTATGGAGCTTAGTAATCTTCTTGTCACACGTGATATGTTAATTGATGCACAGAAAGCTGATCCTGAGTTAATTTCTTTGTATACCAGAGCTGTTGCAGAGTCGGGGAGTAAAGTTAGCCATGTGTACTATTATATCAAGTCCGGCGTACTCATGCGAAAGTTTCGACCACCTAAAGTTCCACCTAGTGATACTTAGAGAGAAGTTCATCAGATCGTGGTGCCATCCTACTACAGAGGTAATGTTTTAAGTTTGGCTCATGATTTTGTAGGAGGACACCTTGCAATTAAAACGACTTGTGACAGGATCCTTAGATACTTTTATTGGCCAGGAGTAACATATGATGAAGCACAATAATGAAACCTGCAGCACTAAAGCCAATTCCAGTGGTGGGTGAACCTTTCTCCAAGGTAATCATAGACTGTGTTGGTCCCCTCCCTAAGACAAAAAATGGTAATCAGTTTCTCTTGACTATTATATGTGTCACTACTAGGTATCCAGAGGCAATTCCCTTGCGTCGTATTGTAACGTGCCGAGTTCTCTCTTTTTTTTTAATTTACCATAAAGATATTCTTTTCTGTTAGTATTCTTATTCATTCATATACTTATATGTTCTTTGTAGCATTCTTTCCAATGAGTATCTTTGTTTTATTTAGTTATCATTCTTCAATTCTTTACATATATACTTATTCTTATATATTCTTCCTTATATTATTATATGTTCTTTATCTCTATATACCTCATATTCTAATATATTCTTATATAAGTAACTCTTATGCTTCTCTGCTTATATTTTCCAAGTCAATGTTCTTTCTTTTCATTTTCTTTCACATATATTATATTCTCTTCCATATATTTTGTTCTAGTTATATTCTAAACCATGGATTAACCTGGGAAACCATGTCTTTCTTATTACCACACTTATTATACTTACAACGGTAGCCTGCCACCACCCAGGATTTTATTAGAATATAACATATCATAGTTAACTGTTTGGTAGCGAGCTTCTAGGCACGTGAGTTAGTTATTTTCTGAGAACCAATGTGGGAAAGGATAGAGTGGTGATACTCGTAGATTACTAATTCAATATTTATTAACACAGTGAGTGAATAAGATGTACCTTAGATTCACTCAGACAAAACAGAACCGCAATTTACTTATTAAGTCATCAAACACTTCAAGAACTTATTACCTCATTAACTACCTCCAAATACTTATTACTTCATTAGACAATTGTAGTATTATTACTCGGACAAATGAGATTCAGTAATTGGTATACACCAGATATCACTGGACCCTCAGGTCTTACTTTAACAAGGAACAAATTAACTCTTCACTTCTTGGTTATATCATTATACTCTCAGATTATCATTTCATGGTCACTACCGATGAATACATAACACACTGTACAACTCCACAATTATTGCAACATACAATACCTCCTGTTAATTCGCAAGGAACAACATGGCACTTTTAACTCTCATTCAGTGGTTCAATACTTAACCTGGGATACTATATTTCTGCTAGTTATCCCCCAAACAAGATACAATAATACTTAGGCCCATGTAACTGTGAGGAGTGCCCCAGGGTAACGCTGGTCTCTCTACAACAATTGAAGATCGCTGTTAGGGGTCGGTTGTAGACCGACACACGCCAAGGGAGCTGGCGCCTGATTTGCAGGAAACGGACTTCCCAGTTTAATCCTGTCGAATTAACGGCATCGTCCAAACTGGTTACTGACCCACGGTAGCCGATGAGTATTCAGCTCAACACACTGGAGAGACGTTGAGGAAGAGTCACGAATGCGTAAATGTCTAACTTCAACTATACAAAATATACATCTGGCAACGGTTCAGACGATATCTAAATCTCTACGTTACTTGACTTAATTGGCACAGAATTCACTATGTTAACACATGAACATTGATATTCACCAAAATTGACTAAGTTAAACTGAATTAATAGGCGGCGGGGAATACACGTTAACATACCTGGAGAGACGTTGAGGAAGAGTCACGAATGCGTGATTCTCCCTCGTGTAGAGTAGAGGTCTATACGTGCACCGGCGGGGCAGCTTGGGCCTCCGTATTCATACCAGAAGGGTCGATCTTACCAACAACATATCTTCTCTACCATTTTGGATCACTGTATATTTAGTTATGAACTCCGGTGTTCTTGATCAGGGTAATTTCCTATGTCTATTCATATAATCTAATCAGAGGTTGAGCTTGCCAGGAAAAGGTGGAATATACACGTTGATAACATTAATTCTGCAAGCTCAGGCCTGCGGTGAACAAGGAGCTATTCACTGGGAAACGCTAGATCTTGGAGATTATACCAGTTGACAGAATAGTTCAGGAGATTAATGACTTTCTTAAATAGACAACTGACACTAACTAAACTATAAACATCAGATTCTCTGATGTCGGGGCGACAAAATGATATAACTTCAGGCGCGATCAGAAACTCATGGATATCCCCACGGACGACATAAAATACGCCACTCTAGCTGGCAAACTCGACACTTGACACGTTTTACTAACAACAAGGACAGTTGAAGCGTTCAACACCACTCACAATGGATCTTGAATGTTCCAACTGTAAACAGACATCTCTAAGTTGACTCAAAATATGGGTGTTCTCTCTCACACTCAAATTCATTTTATAGAGAGGTTGGTTTCAGTAAGTCAGAGAAAATGGGATAACGGAGGATTGAGGTGTCTTGAAGTGATGAGAAAACGGACTCCTCAGATGGAGGACTCAAACGAAAGCAGAGTTACATGTTTTGTGGGCTATTGAGTGCAATATGAATCATTTGATTTTGGCGCTAACTGACGTGTAAGACCGTGGTCGTTACAGTATTACTTCCAAATCAATAATACTTGCATTGGTTTGCTTTTTTACCCAGTTTGGTCTACCCAATGTCGTAGTGGAGTGAGCATCTGTCTTCGTTACAGGCTCTGTTTCAACGTTTGTCTGATGCCAAACTCACTGTAAACCTGGTTAAAAGTGAGTTTGGGCATGCCCGAATAATCTTCCTTGGACATGAAGTAGGCGGGGAGCAGTAAGACCAATCATGGCTAAAGTGGAGGATATTAATAACCTTCCTCTTCCCACAACGTTTCTTGGGCATGGCAGGCTACTCCCAACGTTTCTGCCCGAACTTTTCTCAAGTAGCCACCTCTCTGACTGATCTTGTCAATAAGGTTTAGTGTTCGTGTTGGTGGAACGTGTGTGTGGGAACTCCGTGTTTTTCGCAGAAAAACAGGGTCTTTCCAGGAGTACCCAGTCTGATTTCTAGGAAATCTGATTCGTGAGTGACTAGTGAGTGTCGTGACCAGTGCAATATCTATCTGTGATGCCCCTAAGTAGATATATTTGTCAATTTACTGGTGAATCTGTGTCAACGAAGTGAGATGTAGGCCCACCAAGCAGCTCCCGTCAGTGCCACGGCTTGTAATCTGAGCCCTGTCCACCCCCACCGTCTACACTCCCCAACCGTCCCACTGGGCCACCCAGCTGACCACACAACTCGACCGTCTCCATATTGCCAGAGGATCCAACGAATTACCCAAAAGTACCCCAAAGTACCCAAAAGTATATTAAATCAAGGTAAAATCTTAACGAATATCTGTTATACATACACAAAAATGTCTAATAATATTTTTAGTGTAATTTTGTAAAAATAATTTGTAAGATGAAATAATAAACAGCGAAAAACTTTCAGTATTGGCGAACGCTAAATTCCAAAGAGTTCGTGAACAAGGGACATAACTCAGATCCATCGTGATGCACTTCGCTAACCTAACCAAACCTAACCTAACCTAACGAAAAGTAAATCCTACGGCTATGTTAAATACCCCAAAGTAACAGAAACATCGGTAATTATATCTCCATTTTGGATAGGTGACTCTTTGGAATTTAGCGTTTTTCACTGTTAATTATTTAATTATTTTGACTACATTTCAATGAAAACACTATTAATCAGGTTTTATTGATGTAAAACATATATTTGTTAAGATTTTACCCCGATTTGATATACTTTTGGGTACTTTTGGGTACATTTGGGTACTTTTGGGTACATTTGGGTACTTTTGGGTAATTCGTTGGACCGCTGCCAGCTGCTCAGCCCTCACTAGCTCCAATATGTCTAAGTTGGCTGCTAGTATTAAAAATTCAAATTTCACGAACAACAGCTGACTGATGTGATAATGGAAGTCCAACGGACTTTCATACAGTACATCATACAACAAATGAATAAGGAGACCATCAGGAAGCTAGAAGAAGCTGACCGGCATCTCACTAACCAGCTAAGTGAGATTAAAAGAAGCTTGGAAGTCTCGCAAGGGGAAATAAGTGACATACAAGCAATGTTGAACGTTGAAGCTAAGGAGAATCGAACACTCAAGACCCAAGTTCAACAGCTGAGTGAGGAGCATTCCAAGCTCAAAACGGAACTAACAGCAGACCGGGTGGATTATGTGGATGACATAGGGCGGCGAAACAACCTCAGGATTGCCGGTATCCCTGAAGACATGAAAGAGAACTGGGAGTCATCCCAACGCAAAATTTCATGCCTGCTGAATGAACATTTTAAACTTCCTGAAGTAAAGTTTGACCGTGTTCAACGCGTCAGGAAACCCAACTACTCCCGTCCCCCGGGACATCATAACAAAATTCTCATCCCCCTCTGACCGTGACAAAGTGTTTTATCAACGCAGTAAACTGAAAGGCACCACTATCTTTGTCAATGAAGATCACTGCCCAGGTACGACTAAAGCCCGTCTACAGCAAATGGACCAGTTTAAAAAAGCCAGTAAACAAGGGAAACACGTGACGTTCAGTCATAAAACCCTTGTTGTGAGGGATCGGGCAAGTGGACACCCGCCCACTCACCCACCCGCTGTACCAACCCCGGCAAGCCCCTCGAGAACCCCCTCCCCACTGAGGGGGAACCAGCCACTGTCGCCATCACCTGATGAGTTCCCCCCCTGCCGGCCAACTGGAGCACTACACGTCTACCCTCTGTGGTGGAAACCAGCAAGCCTCAAAACCGAGTGACAGGCTGGGCCCACTCTATCTGGGAATCACCCTCAACAGTACAGGTCATCCTAATTCAGTGACCCTGAGTTCTTACTGTTCCTTAATCAGTATCAATGTTCCCACAATGATGAGGCTAGTGTCATTCCCTTAGATGTGCTGCATCGTATGTGTTACAGCCCATTTACCCATGGTGTCGACACAATACTCCCTCATAGCGATCCTGATGCCTTTCTACAAAACTCACTGGTTTACACCAACCCAAACTGTAACTATTACTTTTCTGACTCTCCCGAGTTTAGTTCTAGTCTCCTACTACCTCATTCCTTCTCCTTGATTAGCCATAACATCAGCAGTATTCCCCTTCATCTAGAGACCTTTTTAGATCAGTGTTTATCTTCTATTGCCCACAAATTTGATGTACTTGGGTTCTGTGAGACCAAACTCACTAACGATACTGACCATTTGTATAACAGTCCTAATTATAATAGACACTGCGTCAACACGTCACGACACAGTGGTGGTGTCGCCCTATATGTTGATATCAAGTATAACACTTCTATAAGAGATGATTTAAAGGTTCAGGAGGAGTACATGGAGAGTGCTTTCATTGAATTACGTAACGACACATGAAATATCCTAGTAGGAGTAATCTACTGAAGACCCAACATAAATGTAAAGAAGTTTCTTGATAAATTTTCGGAGCTTATCACTATCATAAGTTCAGAGAGGAAACATTGCTACATTACAGGAGATTTCAACCTTGATCTATTAAAATCAGAAACCGACACCTCAGTTTTAGACCTTCTTGTTACCTATCATTCTAAACTCTTCTTCAACATTATAACCAAACCCACTAGATTAACTGCTACCTCTGCCACTGTGATATATCATACCTGGACTAACAACACTCCTAACACTCTTGGAAGTGGAATTATTTATAACAATATCTCAGATCACTTCCCAGTTTTTACCATGTATAAAACAGCCACAAGACCCGAAAGGTCTAGTAGAGTCTCAATCCAATACAGAGACTACTGCGCCGACAACATGCTCCTTTTTGAAAACAACCTAATGACTGCTAACTGGGATCTTGTCTATGCCTCCGACAACCCTTACGTGAACAGCTGCAACTTCTCTTGCAACTTCAATGTTTGCTTTGATAAATGCTTCCCGCTCAAGACTAAGTCAGTGAAAACTGTATCCATTTCCAAACCCTATATCACAAGCGAAATTAAGATAATGATAAGAGAAAAACACAAACTCCAAAGGAAATTTGCAAGAAGACCCATAACTTTCGGTGATGCTTACCGAAGTATCAGAAATAGAGTAACTCAAGCAGTTAGAAATGCCAGACGTAACTATTATACAAATAAGCTCCAGTCAGCATCAGGCGACAGTAAAAAAACCTGGAGTGTCATAAATTCTATTCAGAACAGGATCACTTAGCCTTCGGACCCCCACTCGGTTTTATGATAAATGATTCAGTTGTAACGGAACCCTCCTCCATTGCCAACCACTTCAATGAATATTTTATTAATGTTGGCAAAAATGTTGTAGAGAGCATCCCTGATCACCATGAGGAATTTAGAGCCTACCTGCAAAGCAGATAGCAAAATGATGTGTTCTTATCCCCTGTCACAGCAGATGTCCCAGCCTTGAGAGTAAGATACTGGAAAAGCTAGCATGTAATAGACTAAATTCCTTATGCAATGCCAATAACATCTTTACAGACTCCTAGTTTGGATTTAGAGCTAGAAGGTCGACTGAGAGTGCTCTGCTATCCTTTGGTAATGACATCTTAAATTCCTTTGATGACAGTCAGTTCACAGTCGGTATATTCTTGGACCTCTCTAGAGCCTTCGATACTGTCGACCATACCATCCTCTTTTCAAAGCTTGAACATTACGGCATTAGGGGCTGTCCCACAATTGGTTTACCTCATATCTGTCCAACAGGATGCAGAGATGTCCGCTATAATAATCACCAATCTGACTCCTCGCCAATCTTGTATGGCGTCCCCCGAGGTTCCATTCTCGGTCCAGTACTGTTTTTGTTATACATAAACGACATAGTCCACGCCAGCACACTCATAAAATACAACTTATTTGCAGACGATAGTAATCTCTATGCCAGCAACTCAGGCCTCCATTCCTTGATGAGAACTATGAACACTGAATTAACTAAAGTCAGGACCTGGGTAATACGTAATAAAATGACCTTAAAATTTGAGAAAACCCACTACACAATCTTTCACAGAAGGAAAAACTTACCCCCAGACTTGGACCCCCCTGTACCTTAGCAATACAGTCCTCAAACACAAACAAAATATTAAATTCCTTGGAATTATTGTTGATGAGAAACCTAACTGGAGAAACCACATACAAGCCATTCACAGTAAAGTCAATAAACAGTGCGGTATCATGTATCACACTCGACAGTCACTCACTCTCACAACAATGAAAGAAATCTATCACGATCTTGTTTACCAACACCTGATACACTGTCACACTCTATGAGGGGCCCTGGCTCTTCAAAAACACAATCTCTGGTTACTGCGTAAAAGAGAGTTGGACGGAAAATGACCTACTTGAAAAAACAGATCACACAAACGAAAAATTTGCTATATTGAAAATTTTAAAATTCGACGATAGTAACACCTACTACTGTGCCCTCTTTGTTTACAAATCTATCAATCACTTGCTTGACAATAATTATTTCCAGTTACGGAATAATCAGAGATACAACTTAAGGCACCCAGAGCTACTAAGACCACCCCTCATGCGCGCCTCTCAGTCCCAACCCTCCATAAAATATCGCGTTGTAAAGGTGTGGAACAACTTACCCCCACCCATACGAGCAAAGACTACGTTCCCTTCCTTTAAATCATCTCTTAAAAAATATCTATTGTCTAAATATTAATACTTCTTGTAACACCTACTATATTTTACAGTACCTGCTATTATTATACCATTGTAGTGGACGTCTCCCCTACAAACTGCGTATAGCATTCCAATGTGCCGCCTTCCCTAGCAACCAACCAGATGTTACCGTATCTTAGCAACGAAACTATTCACCGGCGACTTTCTGAGTTTTCCCAACATGACTCATAGCGGCTGCTGCGGGGTATATAAGCTCTGTCTCTCCATTGAGATTCATTCTGACCATTCTTCTTGAACTAGCAACACCTCCTCCTCCGTCGCTGCCTGGCAGCCCTCGCTTCTCCTAGCATGCCTGGCGGTCCTCGCTCCCGCCAGCGAGCATGGCGACCCACCAGCTGTCCTTCTCTGAGCTTCCTCACCAACCAACTCTCATTCTGCCCATCTTCCTGAACAAGCAACACCTCCTCCTCCGCCGCTGCCTGGCAGCCCTCGCATCTCCTCGCCTGCCTGGCGGTCCTCGCTCACGCCAGCGAGCATGGCGACCCACCAGCTGTCCTCTGAGCTTCCTCACCAACCAACTCTCATTCTGCCCATCTTCCTGAACAAGCAACACCTCCTCCAGCAAGCTCCACGCTGTTAACATTTATTTCAACCAGGAGGCCAGCAACAGGCAACATCTTCTCTAACGAAGCTCCTGCACATCTACCTCCTGCAACACGCTACTCACCGAACGTCTTCTACTGAGCAGCTCCCCACCACACGCAACCTCCAGCACCAGACTGTCTATCATAAAACTTATATTATACAAGAAAACCACATTAGAGTTTCCTTCCATCCTGAGTGCTAGACAACATTAATATCTCGATGCCCCTACAATGGTGACTCCCGGAGATTAGCGCTCACACAGGATGGAGGAGACACTGATCACGCTCCCAGTCTTCAAGCAGACACCGGCTCCTCTTCCTGCCTCACGCACCACAGCCTACGACCCCAGCACACCCGTCCTGCCTCAGACGCTGACCCAGGCCCCCACACCCCAGCATGCGCATCTACTCAGTACCTGCCGTGACGGAAGCACACAACATCCATCGCCTCCACACCCCCTCTTTTCTCCCTCAGGTACTCCCTGCTAATGTCCTGCACCCTGCTGCTGTCTTGGACCCAGCTGCTGTCACGAGCCCTAATCCGCTTCTGCTGACGCAGCCCCTGCTCCTGACCCAGGCCCACACACACCCCAGCAGGCGCATCTGACGACCCTGTACCTGTCGTGAGGGAAGCACAACATTCATCGCCTCCACACACCCTTTTTCTCCCTTCTCCCACAGATAGTGTGTATTAGGGAGTGACAGTTTTGCAAAAGTTTTCAAAATCTAATTGCTTGGGTTGGATTATTTGTCTATCGGCCACGCTAATTCCGAATATGTTTGAGTTTTTTACATCATTGCATTAGAAGGTTTGTGGATACTTTTGGGTTTGGCATGAAAAACGCGAAAAAACTGTAAATAATAAAGGGACTGGCAATGTGGCACAACCTGTTAAAATCAAGTTATTGAATTGGATTATTCGACTACTGTGTACACTGGTTCATAATATGCTATTGTTTTACAACTCAATGCGCTACAAATTATGCCGATATTTTTGCTGCAAGTCACCACATACGTATATTTCGAAAACCAGGGCCCAATATTACCAACGGCGTGGATAGATTCCGTGGAATGAATTCAGGACATTCCCGCTCATGGAACATTACCAAACTCCGTATATGTGCCAATGGCAGGCCAATGGCAATATTTACAGAGTTTGTTGAGGCTCCCTGGACGGGAATGCCCTGAATTTATTCCACGGAATCTATTCACGCCGTTGGTAATATTCGTCCCAGGACTGATCAACGAATTCAGCCCAAGTAGCTTGACTTGGACAGTTAAGGACAAAATCTCAGTCCGTACTTTTGAATAAAATATTGTTCAATAGGTGGTGATATTGAAGTGCTGAAAGTTGTTTTTTCTGTGTTGTTTTGCAGTTAGTTCAAAGGGCCGCCACCAAGATGGGTCGTCCTAAGATTAGCAACACTCAGCTGCGCCAGGGTAACGATAAGGTGTTCGGGTTCGGATGCCTCTGCCACCTAACAAGTTGCCTCTGAACAAGGAAGTTGGAAGTTCCCTGGCTTATGAAGCAGAAAACGAGAGGTTAAGGAGAAGAACAAATGCTTTTGATTGTATGGATGCCACATGTAGGCTCACTTGGGGACCCCGATGACAGGAGTCCACCCTCTACAGCCCCAGAAGGGGTGCAAGGGGGAGCTGTGGCCCCTGCTGGAGACCCTGACTTCTGAGGTTTCTGCTTCTTCTTTGACGTGTCTTCAAGAAGAAAGTCGTCAGCATCACTGTCACCTACTGCCGCCGTTTCCAACGAACGGGAGCGTTTAACGGCGGGCATAGGGCACGTTGGCAACACTGCAGTCAGGTAGAGTGGTAATGACGTCACTGCTAAGTCACACTATCACATTGCGCGTGCGCAAACTTGAAGAATTTTGCTCAGAGGGATCGGGTGGTAGGACCAGATGTTTTATCCCAAAAAAATGACAAAGTCCAAAAGTAACAAAAAAATATATGCCACTGTGCTGATAACTGGGTCTTACTGTAGTTGTTTGCACAGGCTGGGATTGGTAGACGCGCTGAATTCGTCAGAAATACGAATTTTAAGGAGCAGTCTCTTACAACCTTTGTTGACACTACGCACGCATGCGCGTTCCTCAATGCATAGTTGTGTTACTTTTATTTTGATAATTGCATATTTTGTGTTGTACTTGTGTTATGTAATGTACCTAATTAACTAACTTAATCAATACTTAATACAAATGTTAATAAATTACTCAGTTTACTTAATAATCATCTTATCCCTTTATAACTTAAATTTGCTTGTCACGATAAATGATTCTGTGTGTGTGCTTCTTACTTGCTGCATCCACGTATTTCATTCCTTAGATTATTCACTCGGTATTTTACTTGTCAACTTTGCCTTTGCTCAATGTTGCGAGGACACTGAAAATTCGGTGCAAGAAGAACCGGTGCTGATACTAGTAGTGAACGGAGCTTGTCAAAGGCAATCTGACAAGCAGTGGACCACACCAAGGATTTCTTTGAGTTGAATTGAATTGAATTGACCAGTTTATTTAGCCAGAAAAACACAGACACAGAGTGGATAATAATAACAATATTAACATGGCAGAGCCAGTTGAGAACCTGAGCTCTCCTTTAGGCACCTGATATATACTATACATTTATCTCAAGGAAGTATTATGTAACATTTAGTTTCATCTGGAATAGTACAATAGCATGGTGGTAATAAGAACATCTCATAATGTTGCCACGGTTGTCACTTCAATATTTATTAATTTTATTTATTTATTATTTTTTTAGTTTATTTTTTATTTATATATTCATAAATTACAGTGGAATTGAAAAACATAGTATAATGGGGAAGCAGTACAACATGGGTTGTACAGTAATAAGGTTGAACAAGAGGACAAAGCTATCAAGATTATGTCTAGTTGGCAATTTTGTTTATTGCAATGGTAATTACTTATCTACTTACATGATAATTTCCATTAAAACGGTTTTGATGGTGTAGGGGTATCGAGATATTAATGTTGTCTAGCACTCAGGATGGAAGGAAACTCTAATGTGGTTTTCTTGTATAATATAAGTTATATGATAAACAGTCTGGTGCTGGAGGTGCCGTGTGGTGGGGAGCTGCTCAATAGAGACCTTCTGTGAGTAGCTTGTTGAAGGAGGTAGATGTGCAGGAGCTTCGTTAGAGAAGATGTTGCCTGTTGCTGGCCTCCTGGTTGAATGAATGCTGCATAGCTAGGAGCTTGCTGGAGGAGGTGTTGCGTGTTCAAGAAGATGGGCCAGAATGAGAGTTGGTTGGTGAGGAAGCTCAGAGAAGGACAGCTGGTGGATCGCCATGCTCGCTGGCGGGAGCGAGGACCGCCAGGCAGGCGAGGAGGAGCTAAGGCAGCCAGGCAGCGGCGGAGGAGGAGGTGTTGCTTGTTCAAGAAGAATGGTCAGAATGAATCTCAATGGCGAGACAGAGCTTATATACCCCGCAGCAGCCGCTATGAGTCATGTTGGGAAAACCCAGAAAGTCGCCGGTGAATAGTTTCGTTGCTAAGATAAGGTAACATCTGGTTGGTTGCTAGGGAAGGCGGCACATTGGAATGCGATACGCAGTTTGTAGGGGAGACGTCCACTACAATACTCCCCCTTCCCTCCAGGCGGTGTAGGAGACTTGTTGTCTGTAGAGTTGCTTAGCACATGTGAGGCAGACCGGGCGGTGCATGCCTCATGTGAGACAACGGCGATGGCGTGATGAGCCGATCGCTGAAATACAACTGTCTAGATACACACTATCTGTGGGAGAAGGGAGAAAAAGGGTGTGTGGAGGCGATGAATGTTGTGCTTCCCTCATGACAGGTACAGGGTCGTCAGATGCGCCTGCTGGGGTGTGTGTGGGCCTGGGTCAGGAGCAGGGGCTGCGTCAGCAGAAGCGGATTAGGGCTCGTGACAGCAGCTGGGTCCACGACAGCAGCAGGGTGCAGGACATTAGCAGGGAGTACCTGAGGGAGAAAAGAGGGGGTGTGGAGGCGATGGATGTTGTGTGCTTCCGTCACGGCAGGTACTGAGTAGATGCGCATGCTGGGGTGTGGGGGCCTGGGTCAGCGTCTGAGGCAGGACGGGTGTGCTGGGGTCGTAGGCTGTGGTGCGTGAGGCAGGAAGAGGAGCCGGTGTCTGCTTGAAGACTGGGAGCGTGATCAGTGTCTCCTCCATCCTGTGTGAGCGCTAATCTCCGGGAGTCACCATTGTAGGGGTATCGAGATATTAATGTTGTCTAGCACTCAGGATGGAAGGAAACTCTAATGTGGTTTTCTTGTATAATATAAGTTTTATGATAGACAGTCTGGTGCTGGAGGTTGCGTGTGGTGGGGAGCTGCTCAGTAGAAGACGTTCGGTGAGTAGCGTGTTGCAGGAGGTAGATGTGCAGGAACTTCGTTAGAGAAGACGTTGCCTGTTGCTGGCCTCCTGGTTGAAATAAATGTTAACAGCGTGGAGCTTGCTGGAGGAGGTGTTGCTTGTTCAGGAAGATGGGCAGAATGAGAGTTGGTTGGTGAGGAAGCTCAGAGGACAGCTGGTGGGTCGCCATGCTCGCTGGCGTGAGCGAGGACCGCCAGGCAGGCGAGGAGATGCGAGGGCTGCCAGGCAGCGGCGGAGGAGGAGGTGTTGCTTGTTCAGGAAGATGGGCAGAATGAGAGTTGGTTGGTGAGGAAGCTCAGAGAAGGACAGCTGGTGGGTCGCCATGCTCGCTGGCGGGAGCGAGGACCGCCAGGCATGCTAGGAGAAGCGAGGGCTGCCAGGCAGCGACGGAGGAGGAGGTGTTGCTAGTTCAAGAAGAATGGTCAGAATGAATCTCAATGGAGAGACAGAGCTTATATACCCCGCAGCAGCCGCTATGAGTCATGTTGGGAAAACTCAGAAAGTCGCCGGTGAATAGTTTCGTTGCTAAGATACGGTAACATCTGGTTGGTTGCTAGGGAAGGCGGCACATTGGAATGCTATACGCAGTTTGTAGGGGAGACGTCCACTACAATGGTATAATAATAGCAGGTACTGTAAAATATAGTAGGTGTTACAAGAAGTATTAATATTTAGACAATAGATATTTTTTAAGAGATGATTTAAAGGAAGGGAACGTAGTCTTTGCTCGTATGGGTGGGGGTAAGTTGTTCCACACCTTTACAACGCGATATTTTATGGAGGGTTGGGACTGAGAGGCGCGCATGAGGGGTGGTCTTAGTAGCTCTGGGTGCCTTAAGTTGTATCTCTGATTATTCCGTAACTGGAAATAATTATTGTCAAGCAAGTGATTGATAGATTTGTAAACAAAGAGGGCACAGTAGTAGGTGTTACTATCGTCGAATTTTAAAATTTTCAATATAGCAAATTTTTCGTTTGTGTGATCTGTTTTTTCAAGTAGGTCATTTTCCGTCCAACTCTCTTTTACGCAGTAACCAGAGATTGTGTTTTTGAAGAGCCAGGGCCCCTCATAGAGTGTGACAGTGTATCAGGTGTTGGTAAACAAGATCGTGATAGATTTCTTTCATTGTTGTGAGAGTGAGTGACTGTCGAGTGTGATACATGATACCGCACTGTTTATTGACTTTACTGTGAATGGCTTGTATGTGGTTTCTCCAGTTAGGTTTCTCATCAACAATAATTCCAAGGAATTTAATATTTTGTTTGTGTTTGAGGACTGTATTGCTAAGGTACAGGGGGGTCCAAGTCTGGGGGTAAGTTTTTCCTTCTGTGAAAGATTGTGTAGTGGGTTTTCTCAAATTTTAAGGTCATTTTATTACGTATTACCCAGGTCCTGACTTTAGTTAATTCAGTGTTCATAGTTCTCATCAAGGAATGGAGGTCTGAGTTGCTGGCATAGAGATTACTATCGTCTGCAAATAAGTTGTATTTTATGAGTGTGCTGGCGTGGACTATGTCGTTTATGTATAACAAAAACAGTACTGGACCGAGAATGGAACCTCGGGGGACGCCATACAAGATTGGCGAGGAGTCAGATTGGTGATTATTATAGCGGACATCTCTGCATCCTGTTGGACAGATATGAGGTAAACCAATTGTGGGACAGCCCCTAATGCCGTAATGTTCAAGCTTTGAAAAGAGGATGGTATGGTCGACAGTATCGAAGGCTCTAGAGAGGTCCAAGAATATACCGACTGTCATCAAAGGAATTTAAGATGTCATTACCAAAGGATAGCAGAGCACTCTCAGTCGACCTTCTAGCTCTAAATCCAAACTAGGAGTCTGTAAAGATGTTATTGGCATTGCATAAGGAATTTAGTCTATTACATGCTAGCTTTTCCAGTATCTTACTCTCAAGGCTGGGACATCTGCTGTGACAGGGGATAAGAACACATCATTTTGCTATCTGCTTTGCAGGTAGGCTCTAAATTCCTCATGGTGATCAGGGATGCTCTCTACAACATTTTTGCCAACATTAATAAAATATTCATTGAAGTGGTTGGCAATGGAGGAGGGTTCCGTTACAACTGAATCATTTATCATAAAACCGAGTGGGGGTCCGAAGGCTAAGTGATCCTGTTCTGAATAGAATTTATGACACTCCAGGTTTTTTTACTGTCGCCTGATGCTGACTGGAGCTTATTTGTATAATAGTTACGTCTGGCATTTCTAACTGCTTGAGTTACTCTATTTCTGATACTTCGGTAAGCATCACCGAAAGTTATGGGTCTTCTTGCAAATTTCCTTTGGAGTTTGTGTTTTTCTCTTATCATTATCTTAATTTCGCTTGTGATATAGGGTTTGGAAATGGATACAGTTTTCACTGACTTAGTCTTGAGCGGGAAGCATTTATCAAAGCAAACATTGAAGTTGCAAGAGAAGTTGCAGCTGTTCACGTAAGGGTTGTCGGAGGCATAGACAAGATCCCAGTTAGCAGTCATTAGGTTGTTTTCAAAAAGGAGCATGTTGTCGGCGCAGTAGTCTCTGTATTGGATTGAGACTCTACTAGACCTTTCGGGTCTTGTGGCTGTTTTATACATGGTAAAAACTGGGAAGTGATCTGAGATATTGTTATAAATAATTCCACTTCCAAGAGTGTTAGGAGTGTTGTTAGTCCAGGTATGATATATCACAGTGGCAGAGGTAGCAGTTAATCTAGTGGGTTTGGTTATAATGTTGAAGAAGAGTTTAGAATGATAGGTAACAAGAAGGTCTAAAACTGAGGTGTCGGTTTCTGATTTTAATAGATCAAGGTTGAAATCTCCTGTAATGTAGCAATGTTTCCTCTCTGAACTTATGATAGTGATAAGCTCCGAAAATTTATCAAGAAACTTCTTTACATTTATGTTGGGTCTTCAGTAGATTACTCCTACTAGGATATTTCATGTGTCGTTACGTAATTCAATGAAAGCACTCTCCATGTACTCCTCCTGAACCTTTAAATCATCTCTTATAGAAGTGTTATACTTGATATCAACATATAGGGCGACACCACCACTGTGTCGTGACGTGTTGACGCAGTGTCTATTATAATTAGGACTGTTATACAAATGGTCAGTATCGTTAGTGAGTTTGGTCTCACAGAACCCAAGTACATCAAATTTGTGGGCAATAGAAGATAAACACTGATCTAAAAAGGTCTCTAGATGAAGGGGAATACTGCTGATGTTATGGCTAATCAAGGAGAAGGAATGAGGTAGTAGGAGACTAGAACTAAACTCGGGAGAGTCAGAAAAGTAATAGTTACAGTTTGGGTTGGTGTAAACCAGTGAGTTTTGTAGAAAGGCATCAGGATCGCTATGAGGGAGTATTGTGTCGACACCATGGGTAAATGGGCTGTAACACATACGATGCAGCACATCTAAGGGAATGACACTAGCCTCATCATTGTGGGAACATTGATACTGATTAAGGAACAGTAAGAACTCAGGGTCACTGAATTAGGATGACCTGTACTGTTGAGGGTGATTCCCAGATAGAGTGGGCCCAGCCTGTCACTCGGTTTTGAGGCTTGCTGGTTTCCACCACAGAGGGTAGACGTGTAGTGCTCCAGTTGGCCGGCAGGGGGGGAACTCATCAGGTGATGGCGACAGTGGCTGGTTCCCCCTCAGTGGGGAGGGGGTTCTCGAGGGGCTTGCGGGGGTTGGTACAGCGGGTGGGTGAGTGGGCGGGTGTCCACTTGCCCGATCCCTCACAACAAGGGTTTTATGACTGAACGTCACGTGTTTCCCTTGTTTACTGGCTTTTTTAAACTGGTCCATTTGCTGTAGACGGGCTTTAGTCGTACCTGGGCAGTGATCTTCATTGACAAAGATAGTGGTGCCTTTCAGTTTACTGCGTTGATAAAACACTTTGTCACGGTCAGAGGGGGATGAGAATTTTGTTATGATGTCCCGGGGGACGGGAGTAGTTGGGTTTCCTGACGCGTTGAACACGGTCAAACTTTACTTCAGGAAGTTTAAAATGTTCATTCAGCAGGCATGAAATTTTGCGTTGGGATGACTCCCAGTTCTCTTTCATGTCTTCAGGGATACCGGCAATCCTGAGGTTGTTTCGCCGCCCTATGTCATCCACATAATCCACCCGGTCTGCTGTTAGTTCCGTTTTGAGCTTGGAATGCTCCTCACTCAGCTGTTGAACTTGGGTCTTGAGTGTTCGATTCTCCTTAGCTTCAACGTTCAACATTGCTTGTATGTCACTTATTTCCCCTTGCGAGACTTCCAAGCTTCTTTTAATCTCACTTAGCTGGTTAGTGAGATGCCGGTCAGCTTCTTCTAGCTTCCTGATGGTCTCCTTATTCATTTGTTGTATGATGTACTGTATGAAAGTCCGTTGGACTTCCATTATCACATCAGTCAGCTGTTGTTCGTGAAATTTGAATTTTTAATACTAGCAGCCAACTTAGACATATTGGAGCTAGTGAGGGCTGAGCAGCTGGCAGCGGTCCAACGAATTACCCAAAAGTACCCAAATGTACCCAAAAGTACCCAAATGTACCCAAAAGTACCCAAAAGTATATCAAATCGGGGTAAAATCTTAACAAATATATGTTTTACATCAATAAAACCTGATTAATAGTGTTTTCATTGAAATGTAGTCAAAATAATTAAATAATTAACAGTGAAAAACGCTAAATTCCAAAGAGTCACCTATCCAAAATGGAGATATAATTACCGATGTTTCTGTTACTTTGGGGTATTTAACATAGCCGTAGGATTTACTTTTCGTTAGGTTAGGTTAGGTTTGGTTAGGTTAGCGAAGTGCATCACGATGGATCTGAGTTATGTCCCTTGTTCACGAACTCTTTGGAATTTAGCGTTCGCCAATACTGAAAGTTTTTCGCTGTTTATTATTTCATCTTACAAATTATTTTTACAAAATTACACTAAAAATATTATTAGACATTTTTGTGTATGTATAACAGATATTCGTTAAGATTTTACCTTGATTTAATATACTTTTGGGTACTTTGGGGTACTTTTGGGTAATTCGTTGGATCCTCTGGCAATATGGAGACGGTCGAGTTGTGTGGTCAGCTGGGTGGCCCAGTGGGACGGTTGGGGAGTGTAGACGGTGGGGGTGGACAGGGCTCAGATTACAAGCCGTGGCACTGACGGGAGCTGCTTGGTGGGCCTACATCTCACTTCGTTGACACAGATTCACCAGTAAATTGACAAATATATCTACTTAGGGGCATCACAGATAGATATTGCACTGGTCACGACACTCACTAGTCACTCACGAATCAGATTTCCTAGAAATCAGACTGGGTACTCCTGGAAAGACCCTGTTTTTCTGCGAAAAACACGGAGTTCCCACACACACGTTCCACCAACACGAACACTAAACCTTATTGACAAGATCAGTCAGAGAGGTGGCTACTTGAGAAAAGTTCGGGCAGAAACGTTGGGAGTAGCCTGCCATGCCCAAGAAACGTTGTGGGAAGAGGAAGGTTATTAATATCCTCCACTTTAGCCATGATTGGTCTTACTGCTCCCCGCCTACTTCATGTCCAAGGAAGATTATTCGGGCATGCCCAAACTCACTTTTAACCAGGTTTACAGTGAGTTTGGCATCAGACAAACGTTGAAACAGAGCCTGTAACGAAGACAGATGCTCACTCCACTACGACATTGGGTAGACCAAACTGGGTAAAAAAGCAAACCAATGCAAGTATTATTGATTTGGAAGTAATACTGTAACGACCACGGTCTTACACGTCAGTTAGCGCCAAAATCAAATGATTCATATTGCACTCAATAGCCCACAAAACATGTAACTCTGCTTTCGTTTGAGTCCTCCATCTGAGGAGTCCGTTTTCTCATCACTTCAAGACACCTCAATCCTCCGTTATCCCATTTTCTCTGACTTACTGACACCAACCTCTCTATAAAATGAATTTGAGTGTGAGAGAGAACACCCATATTTTGAGTCAACTTAGAGATGTCTGTTTACAGTTGGAACATTCAAGATCCATTGTGAGTGGTGTTGAACGCTTCAACTGTCCTTGTTGTTAGTAAAACGTGTCAAGTGTCGAGTTTGCCAGCTAGAGTGGCGTATTTTATGTCGTCCGTGGGGATATCCATGAGTTTCTGATCGCGCCTGAAGTTATATCATTTTGTCGCCCCGACATCAGAGAATCTGATGTTTATAGTTTAGTTAGTGTCAGTTGTCTATTTAAGAAAGTCATTAATCTCCTGAACTATTCTGTCAACTGGTATAATCTCCAAGATCTAGCGTTTCCCAGTGAATAGCTCCTTGTTCACCGCAGGCCTGAGCTTGCAGAATTAATGTTATCAACGTGTATATTCCACCTTTTCCTGGCAAGCTCAACCTCTGATTAGATTATATGAATAGACATAGGAAATTACCCTGATCAAGAACACCGGAGTTCATAACTAAATATACAGTGATCCAAAATGGTAGAGAAGTTATGTTGTTGGTAAGATCGACCCTTCTGGTATGAATACGGAGGCCCAAGCTGCCCCGCCGGTGCACGTATAGACCTCTACTCTACACGAGGGAGAATCACGCATTCGTGACTCTTCCTCAACGTCTCTCCAGGTATGTTAACGTGTATTCCCCGCCGCCTATTAATTCAGTTTAACTTAGTCAATTTTGGTGAATATCAATGTTCATGTGTTAACATAGTGAATTCTGTGCCAATTAAGTCAAGTAACGTAGAGATTTAGATATCGTCTGAACCGTTGCCAGATGTATATTTTGTATAGTTGAAGTTAGACATTTACGCATTCGTGACTCTTCCTCAACGTCTCTCCAGTGTGTTGAGCTGAATACTCATCGGCTACCGTGGGTCAGTAACCAGTTTGGACGATGCCGTTAATTCGACAGGATTAAACTGGGAAGTCCGTTTCCTGCAAATCAGGCGCCAGCTCCCTTGGCGTGTGTCGGTCTACAACCGACCCCTAACAGCGATCTTCAATTGTTGTAGAGAGACCAGCGTTACCCTGGGGCACTCCTCACAGTTACATGGGCCTAAGTATTATTGTATCTTGTTTGGGGGATAACTAGCAGAAATATAGTATCCCAGGTTAAGTATTGAACCACTGAATGAGAGTTAAAAGTGCCATGTTGTTCCTTGCGAATTAACAGGAGGTATTGTATGTTGCAATAATTGTGGAGTTGTACAGTGTGTTATGTATTCATCGGTAGTGACCATGAAATGATAATCTGAGAGTATAATGATATAACCAAGAAGTGAAGAGTTAATTTGTTCCTTGTTAAAGTAAGACCTGAGGGTCCAGTGATATCTGGTGTATACCAATTACTGAATCTCATTTGTCCGAGTAATAATACTACAATTGTCTAATGAAGTAATAAGTATTTGGAGGTAGTTAATGAGGTAATAAGTTCTTGAAGTGTTTGATGACTTAATAAGTAAATTGCGGTTCTGTTTTGTCTGAGTGAATCTAAGGTACATCTTATTCACTCACTGTGTTAATAAATATTGAATTAGTAATCTACGAGTATCACCACTCTATCCTTTCCCACATTGGTTCTCAGAAAATAACTAACTCACGTGCCTAGAAGCTCGCTACCAAACAGTTAACTATGATATGTTATATTCTAATAAAATCCTGGGTGGTGGCAGGCTACCGTTGTAAGTATAATAAGTGTGGTAATAAGAAAGACATGGTTTCCCAGGTTAATCCATGGTTTAGAATATAACTAGAACAAAATATATGGAAGAGAATATAATATATGTGAAAGAAAATGAAAAGAAAGAACATTGACTTGGAAAATATAAGCAGAGAAGCATAAGAGTTACTTATATAAGAATATATTAGAATATGAGGTATATAGAGATAAAGAACATATAATAATATAAGGAAGAATATATAAGAATAAGTATATATGTAAAGAATTGAAGAATGATAACTAAATAAAACAAAGATACTCATTGGAAAGAATGCTACAAAGAACATATAAGTATATGAATGAATAAGAATACTAACAGAAAAGAATATCTTTATGGTAAATTAAAAAAAAAGAGAGAACTCGGCACGTTACAATACGACGCAAGGGAATTGCCTCTGGATACCTAGTAGTGACACATATAATAGTCAAGAGAAACTGATTACCATTTTTTGTCTTAGGGAGGGGACCAACACAGTCTATGATTACCTTGGAGAAAGGTTCACCCACCACTGGAATTGGCTTTAGTGCTGCAGGTTTCATTATTGTGCTTCATCATATGTTACTCCTGGCCAATAAAAGTATCTAAGGATCCTGTCACAAGTCGTTTTAATTGCAAGGTGTCCTCCTACAAAATCATGAGCCAAACTTAAAACATTACCTCTGTAGTAGGATGGCACCACGATCTGATGAACTTCTCTCTAAGTATCACTAGGTGGTCGAAACTTTCGCATGAGTACGCCGGACTTGATATAATAGTACACATGGCTAACTTTACTCCCCGACTCTGCAACAGCTCTGGTATACAAAGAAATTAACTCAGGATCAGCTTTCTGTGCATCAATTAACATATCACGTGTGACAAGAAGATTACTAAGCTCCATAGTGTCTACTGGTGCATCTGATTTAGATAATTAGTTGTGATCAACGGGTACAACAATACCACCAGAATGGCTATCAGAAACAAGGGGCACATTAGTCGTTCCTGCATCCACAGTCTTAAAATCTTCTCTAGTCTTTGCAACTTGACTACGAGTCACTGCACATAGTGGGTAAAGAACAGGGTACACTGTCTCTACATCCGCAGTTGGATTATTACTCATTGGTTTTAATGTAACAACGGGATCAGGCACAATAAGTTTACCAGCAATATAATTCCCCAACAAGAATCAAATACCTTCCACTGGCAAGGAATCCTGCACCCCCACAGTCACTGGCTGGGAAACGAGATCAGTCTTTAGAAACAGTCGGCACAACGGAACAGTAATGAATCCGCCAATTCCTTGCAGAATAACACTCTAACCAGTCAAAGTTCGGAAGTTTGTCTGTGGTAATGCTGGATTGCCAGTTACTTGTCTGACGCTGCAAGAGTTAAGTCTCCAAAGAACCTGGTCTATTATTCAAACCTCTCACATGGAGCAGTGAGTAGGACGCCAGGGCCCGACACTCCATAACAGCCCTGAAGAGGACGCCAACATGGCCCCTACACGTCCACGATTCTCGACGCCCTCAAGGGGAGGCCAGGGCATCTATTCACTGGCGGGGAACACCACACGCGCCCAGCAGCAGACCATGAATGCATTGATGGCTCAGATGGCGTCTCTGGCTACTGGCGGCCTCGGTCATGCCCCGACGCCGTCCATGAAGCCCTTAGCAGCGGTCGCTCCAGAGAAGTGTGAGGCAGAAATGCCAGCAGGGGCGTTTAGTACGTGGAAGCGGTCCATGGAGTCGTGGGTTATGTTGAACAGATGGTCACAGCTGGTGGCCACACTCTCCATTCGCCTGAACTGCGTCCCTGCACTCCAAAGAGTGGTCAACTCGAGATATCCCAGCGGTCAGTGGGAGCACCTCTCGCCCAAGGAAGCCCTGAACGCCATCAGTGGAGAGGCTCTTCAATCGTCAAACCAAGCTGTGCAATGGAATGAATTTTTCAACAGCAAACAAGGTGAAGAGGAGCCCATGAAAGGGTGCTTTCAACGATGCTTCGCAGAGACAGTGGAGTGTGAATTTTAATGTCCCACCTGTGATTACGATCTCTCTGAGTACATTCTATTACGTAAAGTTATGGGAGGCCTGAGTACCCAGTGTTGAAAAGGGAAATTTTCCAAGGGTACTCGAGTTATAATAGTGTTGAAGCGCTAAGAAACAAGTGTATGTTATTTGAAGCAGCAGTGAGAGATGCTGGAGTATTGTGTAGTACGTCTGGCCAGGCAGTGGAGGGAACAGCCACGGAGGCAGCGGCGGTTGGTGATGATGTCACAGGTGAGTCTGAGGTAGCTGCAGCCCGACCTGGACACCCCAGTCGCGCGCACTGTGGGAACTGCGGCGTGACACATTCCTCAGGCAAAAGCAACTCGTGCAAGTGGGGCCACATATCGCAATTGCTACTAAAGTTGGTCACTTCAAAAGGTGTTGTAGGAGTAAGACAGCCCTAAGCGCTTCTGTGGATGTGTCAGGTGCTGTCACAGTGGCAGCAGCCCAGCTATCCCGCCATCCCAGGTTAAAAGTGTTCGTGACCCAGGCTAGGGGCTATTCCCCCGCCACCCCTGTGCTGGCTGTGGCTGACACGGGTGCTATAGTGTGTGTGGCAGAGCCATCCCTGCTCCAGGACATAGGTTTGTGTCCGGGGCAACTTTGGGCCCGTAATGCCCTGGGGGACGTGGCGAACAAACAGCTCAAGTGCCTGGGGTCAGCCCCCTGCCACCTCAGTGTGGGCGAGGGGGGCCACCATCCAGTAGGTCTACTTCTTGAACTCAGCCAAGGCCCTCTACGTGTCATTGGAGGCGTGCAAGTGTCTCGACTTGGTGCCTGTCGACTTCCCGTTCCATAGGCGTGCTGTGGATGCCGTGGGCGATGGAGGGGGAAGCACACTGCCGACGAACTTTCCTCCGAACCCTGGATCTGGGAGCAGTCATGTCCCTCCTAGGCCAGTTGAGATGCCCTTGCCTCTTTTGGAGGAGAATGTGGCCAGGTTGGAGGCATGGCTGCTCATGCACTTTCCATCCACCGTATTCAACACCAGCAGGTCCCCACTGCCAGTCATGACTGGTCCCACTCACCGTATCCACCTGACGCTCGGCGCGACCCCCTACGCCTCTCACACACCTACTCCGGTTCCGAAACACTGGGAAGTGAAGGTGAAGGCCCAGTTGGATGAGGACGTCAGGAGAGGCACATCCAGTCAGTGCCTGCTGGTGAGGCTATGGAGTAGTGCGCCAGGTTGGTCATGGTGGCCAACAAAAACGGTCAGCCCAGGTGCACTGTAGACTTCCAACTCCTCAATGCAAGCTGTCTGAGGGAGACATACCACACACCTGCAACATTCGACATGGTGTCCGGGGTGCCAGTGCATTAGTTCAAAACTGTCACCGACGACTTCTGGGGATTTCATCAGGTGGAGTTGGAGGAGGAGAGTAGACGCCTGACCACATTCATCACGCCATGGGGCCGTTTTCGATACTTCAGGACGCCCATGGGACATTGTTCAGCGTCAGATGCCTACGCCAAGAGGTTTGACAACGCTATTCAGAATGTGCCCCGCAAGTACAAGTGCGTGGATGACACTCTCCTCTATGACACCTACGATTTTCTGGAGACCTGCGCTCGTACAGGAATCACACTGAAACCAGAAAAGTTCTTTTTCTGCAGGAGGGAAGCCGAGTTTGTGGGTTTCCTCCTGGGATGGGGCCTCTACCAGCCCTCTGCCCAACGTCTGTCAGCCATGAAGGACTTCCCCATGCTTGATCAGCCATCATTAGGCCCTGGCATGGCCTGGTTAACCAGTTGGCTCCCTTCCTTGTCACTGCACCTGTGATGGAGCCCTTCCGTAAGCTCCTCAAGAAGCCATTGGGCAAGCGGGTGTATTGGGACAACCCAGCTGCGGCTCAAGTCTCGCCAGGCTCAGGACACCACCTGTCAGTTAGCCAGGGACGGCTTGGTGTACTACGACAAATCCAGGCCTACGGCAGCTGTCACAGATTGGAGCAGGGAGGGCATCGGCTTCGTCATCCTGCAACAATACTGTGCCTGTGCCTCTCCAGAGACGCCCTTCTGCTGCAGGGGAGGGTGGCGGTTGGCTCTGTTGGCTCTCTGCGGCAGCCGACATCTGAGCACAGCCGAGGTTGGCTACGCTGCAGTAGAAGACGGGGCCCTGACGGTGGTATGGTGCCTGCGCAAGGACTGGCTGTTCCTACTTGGCTGCCCGAACTTCATTCTAGGGACGGACCACCTTCCCTTAGTTGGCGTGCTTGGGGACATAGCCCTCACGGATGTGGCAAAACCGAGCCTGTTCAGGATCAAGGAGAAGACCCTGGAGTTCCCGTTCACAGTCAAGTACTTGCCAGGGAAGCGGAACTGTGCAGCTGACTACCTATCCTGCTTCCCCTCCTTCAGGGCGGCGCCCGACATGGAGGACATGGACGAAAGAGGAGGACCTGTGCGCTGCAGTGTGTGCGGTCACAATCTCACCACTGGATCAGGATGGATGCATCACTATGGAAGAAGACACCGTGTGCAAAGCGGCTGCAGACGACCCAGTGTACCAGATTCTAGTGTCGAGGGTGCTGGCGGGCGACTGGCGCCGCCACAAGTTTGCGCCCGTACTTCTCGGTGAGGGACAGGTTGGCTGTGGTCAGAGGTTTGATCACCTACACCTTTCACCAGGGCTGCGTGCGCCCTGTCATCCCCAATTCCCTCCGCCACCAGGTCACCGTTAAGCTGCACGTGGGGCACCAAAGCCTCGACTCCATGCTCAGGTGGGCCCGGCAGTCTGTCTTTTGGCCTGGCATGGAGGGTTAACCTGCAGTATCATCGGTCCCAGTGTGCTGCTTGCAAGACCCACGCCCCATCCGAGCCTCCGGAGTCGTTGATCTTGACCTCCGCGCCAGACTATCCCTTTCAACAGGTGGTGGCCGGCTTGTTCCACCTGCAGGGCCACACGTACCTAGCATATGCTGACCAACTCACAGGTTGGCTGGAAATCGCCCACTTCCCCAACGAAGCCACCTCTGGCAAGATCATTGCACGCCTGCAGGGTTACTTCACGAGGTGGGGGCACCTGAGCAGATCTCCACGGATGAAGGTACCAACCTTGACAGCGGTGAGATGACGGATTTCCTCAAGTCATGGGGGGTCGAGGTGCGGCTCTCGTCGGCCCACTTTCCCCAGTCCAATGGCAGGGCAGAGGCTGGGGTCAAGGCCGCCAATAGACTCCTCAGGGATAACACTGGGCCCAGGGGTAGCCTGGACTATGATAGGACATCCCAGGCCCTCCTCCAGTACCTGAACACGCCTCTGCAGGGGTGAACAAGTCGCCCGCCCAACTTGCCATCGGCCGCCAGCTCCATGACGGCATTCCCATGGCTAGACAGCACTATAAGGTAGACCAGCACTGGCGGCGGGCGCTTCATATGAGGGAGGTGCGCTTGGCGGAAGCCCAGGACGGGATCCTTCTGTCGCGGGGGGAGGTGTCCCGCCAGCTGGCTCCCCTAGCTGTGGGCGCACAGTTGCGTGTGCAGGATGCCGCTACCAAGCTCTGGGACAGGATGGGCATAGTGGTGGAAGCCCACCCTCACAGGCA
The DNA here is from genome assembly GCA_958450375.1 of Homarus gammarus. Classification (NCBI taxonomy): domain Eukaryota; kingdom Metazoa; phylum Arthropoda; class Malacostraca; order Decapoda; family Nephropidae; genus Homarus; species Homarus gammarus. Next base: position 282,095 of record CAUDMG010002056.1, read on the forward strand.
GTATGCCGTCAGGTTGTCTGGCAGTGGCAGGGTGACCATCCGCAACAGACGTCACCTGCGATGTGGTGCCACCCCTGTGCCTACCACTCCTGTGGTGCACCACGCTATGCCTCCTGACCCCCCTTCTGCTGTGCTCCCCGTACCCGCGCCCTCGGTCTCACCTCCTGCCCCTTCCCAATCGGGCGTGTCTAGGCCCAGGAGAGCCGCAGGTAACCGGGTTGGTTGGCTGACTATGTGGTGTAGTGTATGTGGTGTAATATTTGTTTTGATTTTTTCTTTCTGTTTTTTTTCTTTTTCTTATTTGCTCTCTCCAAGCTTATGAACATGTCATTTTTTTGTTTTTTCTTGCATTATTGTTTTTTATCACTGCATTGTTTTCCTTTTGTTAGTTGAAATGTGCATTGTCATTTCCTTTTAACTTGGGGGGGGGGAATATGTGAGATTGTGGTAAAGCATATAGGCTGTTGCTGGTACTGCCCTGACTGCAAAACCAAAGTAAACGAGGTTATTGAAGATTATAAGGAAATGAGTAACTTGGAGACGAAAATAGATGAGATGCTAGATCTCTACTGGTTGCCAAACTAGAGCATGTTGGGAAAGTAGCTGATAGAACATAAGGACATAAGAACATAAGAATGGAGGAAACTGCAGCGGGCCTATTGGCCCATACTGGGCAGTCCCGTTTACACCCAACCCCTATTGCTCATATAAGCATCCAACCTATGTTTGAAGCTATTCAGCGTATTCGAGTTAATGATGATATTTGGTAACTTGTTCCATTCATCCACTACTCTGTTTCCAAACCAGTGTTTACCTATTTCACGTTTAAATCTAAATTTGTCTAATTTTAAACCATTGTTACGAGCTCGCTCCTGGTTGGATAGTTTGAGTACCTTTGTAATGTCCCCTTTGTTTAGCCCTGACTTCCACTTATACACCTCTATCAGGTCGCTCCTCGCTCTACGTCTCTCGAGGGAGTGCAAATTAAGATGCTTTAACCTGTCTCTATACTCAAGGTTCCTAATGCCCAGGATTGGTCTTGTCATTCTCCTCTGAATTCTTTCCAATGATTCTATATCCATCTTGTAATATGGTAACCAGAACTGAACTACGTAATCCAGGTGTGGTCTCACAAGCTCAAGATACAGTTTTAGGATGACCTGGCTAGTCTTGTAACTAACACTCCTTTGTATGAACCCAAGTACTTTATTAGCCTTGTTACGAGCAAAAACACATTGTTTACTTGGCTTGAGGTTCCTACTTATCATTACTCCAAAATCTCTCTCGCAGTCGGATTTCTCTATGGCATCGTTGTTCATCTGGTATCTGGTTTCCCTGTTTACATCTCCTATACTGAGTACTTTACATTTGTCCACGTTGTATTTCATGTGCCATTTTTCAGACCATTCGAAAAATTTGTTTAGATCTTCCTGTAGTTTTGCGGAGTCCTTGTCAGATTTAATAACATGTCCTATTTTAGTGTCATCAGCAAATTTACTTATGTTGCTGTCTATGCCGATATCTATGTCGTTTATGTATATAATAATAAATAATGGTCCAAGTACTGAACCTTGGGGAACTCCACTTGTGACGTTGCTCCAATGGCACTTAGTGCCGTTAATGCTCACTGGCTGTTTCTTGTCCTGTAACCACGCCCTAATCCATTTAAGGATGTTACCTTTGATGCCATGTGCTTCTACCTTTCTAATTAATCTTTCGTGGGGGACTCTGTCGAAGGCTTTGCTAAAGTTGAGATATACCACATCATAATTGTGCCCCTCGTCCACCTATTCGAAAACTGATGAAAAGAATGTTAATAGATTAGTTAGACAAGAACGTCCGCTTGTGAAACCATGCTGGGAATCACTGATCACTCTGTGCTTCTGCAGGTGATTTCGTATAGAGTTCGAAATGATTGCTTCCAGTAATTTGCCTACTATTGATGTTAGACTGATTGGGCGGTAGTTAGAGGATAGTGATCTATCCCCCTTCTTGAAAATCGGTATTACATTGGCTATCCTCCAGGATTCTGGTACTACACCTGTTTTTAAGGACATGTTAAACAACTTTGCTAAGGGCATACTAAGCTCTTCCTTACATTCCTTTAATACTCTGGCAAATATCTCATCGGGACCAGGTGACTTATTAGGCTTTAGATTGTCTATTTGCTTACTAACATCGTAACTAGTCACTACTATCTAGCTTAATTTGTTTTCTTCACTATCTCTGAGTAGAGTCGGTGCCTCGGGTATCATGTTTAAATTTTCAGTGGTGAAAACTGTTGAAAAATATTTATTCAAATTATTGCTCATTTCTCCGCCGTTACCAGTGACCTCGCTGGTACCTGACCGTATTGGTCCAATCTTTTCTCGTGTTTTAGTTTGATACATTTGGTAGAATCCTTTGGGGTTTGATCTTCGCCTCCCTTGCTATCCTTACATCATTATTCCTCTTGGCTTTCCTCATCTCGGTTTTAACCGTACTTGCCAATATCTTATAATAATCCTGGAGGTAAATTTCGCCACGCTTTATCCTTCTACGGATAGCCTTCCTTTGGCCAATGATGTTCTTTAAATAATTATTTTTCCATTTAGGGTCATTGTTGTCTGACCTGAGTTTTTTCTATGGTATGTTCTGCCTTTGTGCATTAAGTAACTCATTATTTAAATTGTCGTGGAACTCGGCAATCTCAGATCTCGTTTTCAGGTCTGAGTCATCTGTCATGTTCACGGTCAAAAGCGACACCCCCTCTCTCAGCTGCCTCTTTAAGCTGTCAAAGTTTACCCTTCTGAAATCTGGTACTTCAGTGGAATTTTCCTTACGTCTGCCCTGAAAATCTACCTGGAATCTAATTTCTTTGTGATCGCTGCTTGCAAGTTCGTTCCCTACCTCGACATTGCTAATGAGGTTTTCTCTGTTCGACAGAACTAAATCGAGTATATTATTACCCCGTGTGGGTTCGGGTATATGTTGACTTTGGAAACAGTCCTGGATCGTCTCGAGAAAATCCTCTGATTCTGAGTTACCCGTAAGGTCAGTTCAATCTATTTGGCCAAGGTTAAAGTCACCTACTATACAGACTTTGTTGTGTATGGAAGCCCTGCGCATTTCATCCCAGATAAGTCACTCATTGACTCTATCAAGAGTGGTAGGTCTATATATTACTCATGTGATTAATTTTTCCCTACCGTCGATTAATTCTATCCAAATTGTTTCTGTATTCCCCTCAGTTTTTATTTCCTTATTTATTTCACACTTCAGATTATCCCTAACATAGATTGTTACACCGCCTCCTTTCCTGGTTTGCCTATAGGTATGGAACAATTTGAAACCCGCAATTTGGTAGTCGACCGGCAACTCACGTGAGTCTAGGTTGATCCATGTTTCAGTGAATGCTATTATACCGATTTTTTCGATACATACCAAGGCCCTAATATCATCCATTTTGTTTCTCATACTTCTACTGTTCGCGAAGTAAACATTTAAGTTAGTCGTGTTCTGAGTCCTCCCTTTACTGCGTTTAGTTTTATACTCCCTGTTTAATTTAGTTTTGTCATCATTCCTAACACTATTTCCCTGTAATCTTTTACTTTGTTTACCCGCTCCCACTGCAGTTTCCCTCACCCCCGTGCCCATATGTTCCCCTAGCAGTTTAAAGTCTTCGATATCCTTTGAACTGCCTCCTCTAGAGACCCAGCCAGGGTTGCCACCCCATCCCGAGACAGGTGCACCCCATCCCTAGCATAAAGGTCCCTTCTGCCGTAGAAGTTGTCCCAGTTGTCAATGAATGGGACAGATATTGACTTGCAATATCTGTCAAGACGGTCGTTGACACCAACCGCCCTTGACAACCATTCACTGCCGACTCTCCTTCTAGGCAGGACACAGCATATGATAGGGATCCCTCCCTTAGACCTAATACGATCTATAGCTGCCTTGAACTTATCAAGAAGCTCCTCGCTCCTACACCGGCCAATATCATTGCCTCCTGCACTGAGGCAGATAATGGGTTTGTTCCCATTACCAGACAAGATATTGTCCATCCTGCCAATTATATCACCACCCCAGCTCCTGGCAAACACACCCTCATCCTATTTTTGTTTTTTCCACAAAAGGCCCTGTCCATGTAATTACCTAATGGAGCCAGGGCCGGATTTACCAATAGGCCAAGTAGGCCATTGGCCTAGGGCCCACCGGTATCTGGGGGCCCACTGAAACTAATTTGTCACGCAGCGTGCTAGCGAATAACCTTGTTCAAGTGTACACCGAGTATTTCATTCCATAATATATTCACAACCATAAGGGCCCCTGTACAGTATGTATAGGGCCCGGAGTATGGGGTCCCTGTACAATAAGTATAGTCCCGTAGTAGTGTTCTATCTATCTATTTATCTATCTATCTATACATACATATATACTGGAGAGAGAGAGAGAGAGAGAGAGAGAGAGAGAGAGAGAGAAAGTAAAGTTCAATAAACCTTCAGCGCCTTGACGTGTGAAGGACAGGATCGTTTCACGTTCAGTACATGTCAGAGTTACCGTTGGTTTGCTGACATCTCACTCAGCCAGTCAGTATCTTCTCAGCCTCAGCTCAGTGATATTTTATATTGTGTATGCGGCAACAATGGGAATTACCTTAGCGTACTGGAACTCCTGGCAAAATTTGACCCTTTTCTTGTACAGCATCTGGAGAAGTATGGTGCTGTAGGTAGTGGAAAGACTTCATATCTCTCAAAAACGATTTGTGAGGAAATGGTCAATCTGATGGCTGAAGAAATTCACTCAATTATCATAAGTGAAGTGAAACAAACCAAATATTATTCAGTTAGTGTAGATTCCACACCGGATGTTAGTCATACTGACCAACTTACATTCATAGTTCGTTATTTCAAACCTGATGGCAAACCTGTTGAGCGATTTCTAAAGTTCATAGACATACATGACCATGATGCAGAGAGCATAGTCTCAACTGTTGTACAGTTAATTAAAGATGTTGGTCTTGATTTGAGTGACATGAGAAGGCAGAGTTATGACAATGCTGCCAATATGTCAGGCATTTACACTAGTCTACAAGCCAGAATAAAGGCTATGAATCCTCTGGCATATTAAGTGCAGGTCACTCGTTGAACCTTGTAGAAACATCAGCTGCCAGCAGTTGCCTTGGGTCTGTTTCATATTCCAGATTTTTGCAAGCCTTATACAACTTCTTCTCAGCCTTCACATATACATGGGATCACTTGAAAGCTGCACTACCTGCTGAAGGGAATGTAGTGAAATCCCTTTCAGAAACTCACTGGAGTGCGAGGGCTGATCATGCTGTTAAAGCAGTGTTTTTACATTACCTTGAGATAAGGTCAACACTGGAGAACATATGTTCTGACAGTAGACAAACTGTGGCTACAAAGCTTGAGGGTGAAGGCCTCATAAGACAAATGGAAGCATTTGAAACAGCACTTCTTACTGTAATATGGTATAAAATCTTAACAAGGCTTAATGCAACCAGCTTATCACTTCAAAAAGTTGAGACCGACATTCTGTCAGTTGCAAAACTGCATGAGAGTTTGATCTCTTTCGTCTCATAAATGAGACAGGGTCGGTTTGATGAAATAGAAGATCAGGCTAGGGCTTTTGCTGAGCCTGTCTACACAGAGGCAACAAAAAGAACAAAAGAGAAAACATTTCTTTGATGAATCAGTTGGCACTGAAACTCAACTTGATCCACGTGAGAAGTTCAAGGTGGACAATTTCTACACCATATTAGATTGCCTTAGGAATGAATTAGAGCACAGAGTGAATGCCTACTCAGAAATAAAGAAGCTTCTTTAGCTTCTTAACGGAGTATGACAGTATGAAATATGATGATCTCGAAGCCCAACTGGAACTGGTTGTCAGTACCTATTCCAGCGACCTGGAGGCATCTGTTCTAGATGAGTTTTTGCAATTTAAAGACATTTTGTCTTCTGAATCTGACAGGTCAGTGACAAACATTTCCACTTTGCTGAGGTCCAAAGATGGTATTTTGACAATTGCCTTTCCAAACATTAGTATCTTGGAAAGAATTTTCCTTACCATCCTCATTACAAATTGTGAAGGAGAGAGGTCTTTCTCTACTTTATCTAGGGTGAAAAGTTACCTGAGGTCTACCATGGGACAAACCAGATTAAACTCACTTTCATTATTATGCATTGAATCTCGCCTCCTACGTCCTACAATCCCTTGACACAAATAGTATCATTGACAAAATCTAGGTAAATATTGTCGATATTACCACCCCGTTCCAGAATTGTGTTAAGCAGGAGCGCCCCGGCATAAAACCGTGTTGGCAATCCTTTACAAGGTTGTTTTGTATTAGATGTTCCATTGCAGCATCTCTGATAATGCTCTCAAGTACTTTACATATTATGCTGGTCAAGCTCACCGGTCTATATTTTTCGTGGAGTGACGATCACCCCTCTTGAAGATAGGACTCACATATGCCACTTTCCATTCACTGGGGACCATTTGTTCATCCAGGCATTTACAAAACAGGATGTTCAGGGGCTCTGCAAGCTCGTTGCACAACTCTCTTAGCATCTAGGATGCACTCTGATGGACCTTTAGCCTGGTTCTCCCATCTACACTTACCTATCTCTTGTGACCTTATGCCTTTTAATTATTTATCTTAATCCTAAATTACATACTAAAGTAAGGATCTGGTTTGCCAGTTCCTGGGGAAATTAATTGGGCTATATCATTATACATCCTCACCGCGGCCTGACGAAATAGTACACCTGTAATGTTCTGTCAGGGTTCAGGTCGAGGCTCCTCCTTACTGTTCATCTATATGTGTGTGCGTGTGAGATGTTGCCTGGTATGTAATATGTAACTCAAAACTGTAGCCCGGGGCAGAAAAGACACTAACATTGAACAAAGGCCAAGCGTCGTATTTTCATGGCGTGGGTATATCCACTTCACTTCGATCTGTATTTCGGGATCCTCCCCTCACACATTGCACTCGTTGAACACATTCATAAGATTCTCTGATCATCTCACAGTTAGTGGTTATTCGTCACATGAGATAACGAGGTGTATTAAGTTCACACCGAGGCATACAAGATATTTTTTTTGAAATATAGTATCTGGATCACTTCCAACACTTCACTTAGGTCTGATACATTTATCCTTTTTCCAAATCAATGTTCTTTTATATTTTCATCTGATACCTGCGGTAGCTAAGTTCACTAATCGTTCACAGACGTAAATAGAATGACCTTCAAACATGCTCTACCCTTATCCCTTATAGTACACTAGTCCGTATCAATTGGACCTTCCTAGTCATCCTATAGATACCTTGAGTTCTCCTTAATGCTATGAGTACATACACTTAATACTACATGACCGTACTGTAAGGGGGGGGGGGGGTGTTTTCCAACATCTGCACCACCCTTATCTTACTTACTTCTCTTATCTCAGTTCTGTCACATATTCTTTTGGTAGCATGGACATTCTTTTTGGTAGCATTGTCATTCTTTTGGTAGCATGGTCGAGGGTCTAGGCACATGGGTATTGTAATTCTAGTATCAAGTCACTTGGACGGAAATAAAGGGAAAATACTGTGGGAGAAATGAATACACCTAAAATACTCTAAGACAGTGGTTCTCAACCTTGTTTGCCCCATGCACCCCTTTCACCAAATGTCAGAATGTCATTCCCCCCTCCTTTCCAAGATTGTCTGCCTCAAAAAGTGCATTCCAAATAATTTCGAATCTTATGCCTGGAAGGTTTGGGATCATTAGCTTCTGGGTTAGGGGCCAAGTCACCATTCTCTTGGTCAGCACTCGGATCAGCCATGGGGAAGTCATTAAACTCTGAATCAGCTTGACTCCAATCATCGGCCTTTTTTACCTCACCCTGGGCCTTCTCATGTCTCTTTTCCTCGGCAACTCTTCTCCTCTTCTGTCTCTCTGTGGCAGCCTCCTGTCTCTTGGACTCCGGAATATCTTGGCTAGAAATCATGAGAGCCCCTATACTGCCAGTCTTCTCTCTCTGTGCTTTGACAAATGCCAGTTCGATCACAGGAATCTTCAGTTCACGCTTGCAAATACAGGGGATGTGGGCCTCGGGTTTACAGTCACGATCGCATCCAAACTCAGGACAGAGAACAATTGGGCATTTGCAAGTAATTATGTCAAATAACTGGTCCAGTTGCTTGGCAAAGCTGTCCTTAACTGCAAGTTTTCCTCTCCCAAGAGAGATATCTCTTGCCTTTTCCCAACTGGCTAGCAGTCTCTCACTAATCTTCTTCTGACTTGTTATGACTGGAGGCTTGAACTGAGCGTTAGCCAGAGTGTACTGTGCCAAGACAGCTTTGGTCATATCACTGGCAATGTCTTTGTTTGTGTAAGTTCTTTGGTTCTTTTCACTGATTTGCCTGATTAAAACACCGTATCTCAAAGCATCTCTCAATGTAGGCAACTCCGACTTCAGGAGCTCTCTCCCAGACCCAAGATAGTGACTGAGATGGCTGGATTTTTGGTTCCTCGTCCTGACACAAGCAGCCATCGCAAATATTATCAGCTTATAAATGCATCGGAATCTGAAACAGAAAAAAATATTGTTAGTTGGGTTGTTAAAGAATGAAGTCAGAAAGCAATGTTCACTATTTAATTGTAATGCACTAATGCAGCTGTACGTTAGATTTTCGATAAATTTCACGCTAAAATTTACCTAGCAAAAGGTTGCAAAATATTGAAACTGAAATTATTTTCTGTTCCTATACACTAAAATCTACCAAAAAAGTGATGGGCCATTAGTTTTAGCTGATCTTCCCTCCTATGACACACCCTATTGATATAGCCCAATTAATTTCCCCCAAAACTGTCAAATCCGAACCGTATTCTAGTATGTAAGTTAGGATTAAAATATGTATTTATAAGACACCAGGTCACAATAAACGGGAAAGTGTTCAGATGAGAACCATAAGAAATGAAGGTAAAAATTAAAGATTGGAAACTGTAGGCCTACGTCGGTGAGAGGCGCGGGACCTCGAGCCGCAGTGGCACCTCCTCTATCATCAACACAGGTCAGTGAACTTCATCGGGCTGTATTCAGCCCTAAAAAAAAAAAGAACTTGTATAGCAGTTATTACAGTTAAAACTTTGCCTGATGTATAAAGGGAAATAGTAATGTGTTGGGGTGGGTGATAATGGCCCATCAGGCATTATCTCTCAGTGGCACCTCCTCTATTATCAACACAGGTTCCCGGGTTTTTAACTCACCAGAACGGCGGCCATTACCTCATGTGGGCCACCATGTGAGATGACTACTCACAGCTATGCTACTCCGCTGTGAGCCTGTAGATTCCCGGCATACCACCACAAATGAGTAGGAATACTTAATGGAATGCTTGAGAAACTCCGCGGTCGTCACTTGGAGCGACCTATAATACTAGGCGTAGAAACAGTACTGGTATGTCTCTTGGTGAAGCCCTCGTCTCTACCCACCGAGGGCGGTGTGCGAACGAGGTGCCTGATATGTGTACCTAGAAATTACAAGGCGTCCCATACTTGCAGGTGTGGAGTGTAACAGTTGTGGTGAGATGGTGCTACTATTTATGATAACCTAAGGTGCTATATTCCATACAGGTGGAGCAGTCTGACGTGTTGAGTGTTATTGTAGGAAGGGATGACCGAGGTAAGGAGGTCACTGATTGTTATGCAATAAGTATGTGGATGAAACGCAATTAATGTGACTCGTCTGTTGTTGAGCAATTTAACTAAAATCATAGTTGTTCTTCTGAGGAAGGCCAACTCTTCTGGTATTTTAACGGAATGCAGTGTGTTTTATAAGGAATAAATTAGTTAAGACATGTTATTGTTTCACCCCTCTTTCCCCTTATCGATCTGGTCAATGAAAAACCCAACCCAATGTCTAGTCCACTCTGCCTGCTACCTAACGAGCTACATACTGCCCAGAGGGGGTCTGGTGGCAGAAATCCTTAGACATTAAGAATAGAGTATTGGGTTTTATGGCAAACAGAGTATTGGGTTTTATATCTCGAAGTGTAAGTAACAAGAGTGCAGAGGTCTTATTGCAACTATATCTTGCGCTAGTTAGGCCGCACCTCGATTATGCGGTTCAGTTCTGGTGCCCCTATTATAGAATGGATATAAATTCACTAGAGTCGGTGCAGCGAAGAATGACAAAAATGATTCAGGGACTTAGAAACCTTCCATATCAGGATAGGTTAAAGAAACTAAACTTGCATTCCCTAGAAAGACGAAGAGTGCGGGGAGATATGATAGAAGTATTTAAGTGGGTGAAAGGAATCAATAAAGGGGATATAGATAAAGTTCTTATAATATCCGAGCAGGATAGGACTCGGAGCAACGGATTCAAGTTGGATAAGTTTAGGTTTAGGAGGGAGATAGGAAGAAACTGGTTCACAAATAGGGTGGTGGACGAGTGGAACAATCTTAGCAACTTTGTAGTAAGTGCGGGAACTCTGGAAAGTTTCAAAAGGAGGCTAGATAGATTCATGGATGATAGAGAGTGGTAGTAACTCTCGACAGGAGCTGCCATGCACAGGCCAACCGGCCTATTGCAGACTCCTTATTTTCTTATGTTCTTCTTATCCCCTTAGACTAAGTGACCCCAGAATCTGGCAGTATACTAATTGTAACAAAACTCCACCTGCCCCCAATCACTAACGTCAACATGAATAGAGAAGGGTTCATAAACATGAGGAGACTAATACTGGAGCACTAGTTAAAAGAACACAGATATTTTTATAAAAGGCGTGGCATTCAGTGGTCCATAGAAACAACTTCTTTGGGCTTACCAGATCAGTGAGAGGGACTGTAATCTGAGAAAAATTATAACAGAAACGTTTGTAATATTCAGCCATGCCCAAGAACCTCATAACTGCATTGCGATCCCTAGAAATTGGAAGGTTACAGATGTTTTCAACTTTTGCTAACACTGGAGTGATGTGTCATTGTCCAATCTCATGCCCCAAGTAGATAACACGTGCTTTTGCCGAACTCACTTTTTACTATATTAACAGCCAATCAATGGTCAGTCAGGAGGGTAAACAAGTCTCGAATTCTGAAGATGTGCTGCTCCCAGGTTCTGCTGTGAACCACCGGTCGTCCAAATATGCTTGAACATCAGACAACCCATGGATTAGTCTGCTGATAAGTCTCTGGAATGTAGCTAGTGTAGTTTTCATTCCAAGAGGAAGGACTTTGTAGTTGTAGAGCTCGTCTGGTGCTGTAAAGGCAGATATCCTCTTTGCTGTGTCAGTAAGTCGTATCTCATAATAACCTTTCAGTAAATCATGCTTGGTCATATACTCAGCATTCCGTATGTTGTCAATGAGGTCATCAATATGTGGCAGTGGGTGTCAGGGCTGTAACGAGCAGGATGGTTGCCCGCCGCTCGTTTGCTTGTTCGCGTCCCCTACTTGGTGGGGGGGGGGGGGGGGGGGTAGACGAAGCTGAGAACGTCACTGCTGCCTCGTGACTCACCAGACACGACCCAGCCAGCACCACAGCTGTACTTGCACCTGGCTGATTGTTCAAATTCTGGTTGTATTCTCATTTGAGGTCTTGGACTCGTGGGCTGATTCCCCAGACCTTCACAAATCGACTGTCAATCTCCGGACACCTACCCCAGCCACTACCGCGGCTGCCAAGTCATCGCCACACCATCCGTGCCCTAACGTCTCTCCTGTGTAGCAAGACATCGCCGCCGGCACCAAGTGAGGAAGCTGCCTTGACCTTACCCCTGAGAGCGGATCACTGCTTTCCAGAACCTTCCACATGGCCGCCGCAGTAGGAAATATCTGTTCATTGTTTGATTCCATTAATTGTTTGACTCCCTTAATTGTTGACTCCATTAATTGGTATTTGATATTTGTGTGAGTGGTGTCAGAGTTTTGTGTTATTTTCGTAGTAAAGAGATGTCAATCTCGAATGGTTGTTTGTTATCCCTCGGGAAAACCATGGTTCTTTACTTTCCTCTTATAAGATCCTGATAAGGCTGGCAAGGGATTTCTTTCCCCAAGTCCCAGGCCTTTACAAGTGGAGACCTTGCCAGGATTGTCTCTAACCTTGGTTTCTGAGGGCTGACATTCGTTCCGGTGTTTGTTGTAAGGCGCCGTGTCCGCGCCGCTTGCTGTCTGAGGCCCGGAAGTAAGTGTTGTTCGGTGCTTATCCCTTCCTTCTGTTGTGCTAATTTTGTTGCTCTCCCTTGTACTATGGAAGTTAATTAGTGTTGGTTGGGGTGCACTGTGGATACTGTCATTAGCATTTTGTTGTTGTTTCACCTAGAGCGGTTTCCTTTCCCCTAGGTGATTTAACAGGACTGGGTGCGAAACAAGATTTCCTCCAGCCGGATCAAATCATTTAATGGATTGTTTGAGCCAAAAAGTAGTTAATTTGGGCTAGTTGCTGGGTAAGTTGCATATTTTGTCATTTTGGCTCTTGACCCTTCGTATCATTATCTCTAGTTTTGAGGAGTTGAAAGATCAAGCGGTGGCTCTGGGGCTGACAGGTGTGGAGGTTGGTCGGTATGTGGTTACCCAACAGACTGCCGAGAGAGATGAACGCAGCAGAGAGAGAGAGGAACATAACAGAGAGAGAGAGGAACGTAACAGAGAGAGGGAGAGAGATTTCGAATTAGCTAAGTTGCAGGTAGAAAGGGACTAAGAACCAACTAGAATTAATGCTCCAAATAGACCAGAATCCTCTGGCCCTATACAAGATAATGTAGCAAAAACCTAGTTTGCCTGTTTATCGTGAAGGAGAAGACATCGCCTCCTACCTTGATAGGTTTGAACGGGTAACCGAGCTGCCTGGTGTGGACAAAGACAGTTGTGCTGTATGGTTGGGCAGCCGACTGAGTGGTAAACCGGTACAGATTTATACGTCCCTGTCTGCCAACATCACTAGAGATTACTCTTTGTTGAAGCAAGCTCTCTTGCGAGGGTTTAGCGTGACTTCTGATGGTTTATCATGTTGATTTCTGCAGAACGAAGATTAGAGTAGGGTAAACATACCAGCACTTTTCAATCCACCTGGGTCGTTTGTTTCAGCAATGGCTAGAGGAGTCAGAGGTTGAAAAACCTTTGAGTCTCTCACTAACTTCATGATATTGGATCAGTTTTTGTCTTCTCTACCGCCAGACTTGAGAATTTTCATCAAGGAACACCGGGCAGCGACGCTTGGAGAAGCTGTAGAACTTGCTGACAACTGGAAGTCCGCTCGCAACGCCTACCCCAAGTCTACCCCTCCTGCAGTGAAGAACACGAAGCCTCCGTCCTCCGAGGAACCATTCGCAGGAGTAGAGAAGAGTAGTCCACCAGCCGTACGGTGCCACAACTGCGGAGAAGAAGGGCATATTCGTTCTTGCTGTCCTATGAATCCCCGCGCCATCAAATCTACCGACATTCATCAGCCCAGCTACAAGGTCAGACTCTGTTTGAAAGGCAGGAGCTGCCCCCGTTATTGTGTCAGCGGAACAATAAATGGGTCTTGGCCATCTACTATCATCAGGGACACTGGTTGCTCGTGCATTATTGTCTCTGAGGAAGCCCTGCCTGACGCTGACGTCTCCAGCTGCCCGAAGGTTAGTGTCGCCGATTATTTAGGTCGTGTTGTACAGTTCCTTGTTGTTAGGTGCTACCTGCGTTGCCCCTATTTTATTGTTTGGTCTAATGTGGTAAGAGTGCCCATTAAATTCGCTAGTGTTCTCATTGGTAATGTTCCCGGAGTTCGTGACCCTAATGACCCAGAACCCTTAAAACTCTCCTCGCCACCAGCACCAGTCTCCACGCCACCTGCCTATGTCGCCTCGCTACCCTCACATGCCACCTCGCCTCCAGCAAAGGTCCAAGCTGTGGAGACACGGTCAGCGAAGGTGAAACGACTGCATCCCCTGATTATGCTGAAATTGTTGCCACTGACTGCGACGCCCAAGGAGTTCGCCAAGCTTCAAGCCTCGTGTACCACTCTGACGCGGGTAAGGGAGACGGTGAATTCCGGGAAGGAGGATCAGGTTAGACATGGGTCTGATTACAAGCTTGTTTATATGAATGGTGTGTTACATAGGACTTGTGTGTCATCCAAGCAACCAGCCAAAGTAGGTCTATTATTACTTGTTGTCCCTGCCGATTGTCGTAGCAACATTCTCACTGTAGCTCACCAGAGCCTTCTAGCAGGACACTGTTCGTGTAGAAGGACTTATATGAAGTTTGCTGATCAGTTTTACTGGCCAGGTATGGGAGCGGATATTAGAGCCTTTGTAGGAGTTGCTATCAGTGCCCTCGTATGTCCGCCAAGGATTAAGTCCGTCCTGTTCCACTTAAACCCTTACCCATCATTACAGAACCATTTTCTCGGGTAGCCATAGATTTTGTCAGACCGTTCTCACCCCCTTTCGCTAAGAAGCCTAAATTATATCAAGCTAATTTGTTAAGGAAATATAATTGCAGGGCCCACTGTAAAGACCTGGGACTTAGGGATAGAAATCCCTCTGCCAGCCTAATCAGGTTCTTATAAGAGGAAAGTTAAGAACCATGGTTTTCTGAGGGATAACAAACAACCTTTCGAGATTGACATCTCTTTACGATGAAAATATCACAAAACTCTGACGCCACTCACACAAACATCAAATAACAATTAATGGAGTCAAGCAATTAAGGGAATCAAACAATGAATGAAATCGACAATTAAGGGAATCAAATAATTAATGGGAATCAAACAATTAACGGGAGTCAAACAATTACTGGAGTCCTCAATTAATGAAGTCAAACAGTTACGAGAATTCAAACAATGTATAGAACAGTGGTTCTCAACCTTGTTTGCCCCATGCACCCCTTTCACCATATGTCGGAATGTCATTCCCCCCTCCTTTCCAAGATTGTCTGCCTCAAAAAGTGCATTCCAAATAATATGCATATAATACTGAAAATCCTTTATTTTTTTCCATATTAGTACATATACATTTACAATTTTACATGGATTATTTTTATAGTGGAGTTTTACAAATTAAATGCCAATTGAAAATGTTGATGGATTTATAAAACTTGAATAAAAGTAAAGTAGTTTTTTTTTATTTATAATGAATTACTTAGACCAAACTGAAGCATAATGCTTTAAACAAAAAGTTCAATAGAATACCAGGATATTGTAAATTTGTAATTAATTTTATTCAAATGAAGATTACAGTCAATGAGAAACCTGTGATTGTTTTTTCTTCGCCAATTCTGGGATACGCGGAGAAGTGCTTGAAAGGGCACAACGCAGGTCATTTTCTACCTCTAATCTACTACGTTGCTTCGTTTTAATTTGCAACAGAGTTGAAAAGCCTGACTCACAAAGATATGTCGACACAAACGGAAGCAATGCACGGATAGCTCTTTTTGCCACTTTTGGGTAGGAATCGCACATCAAGGGCCAAAATTCTGTGATTGATTTCTCATCGAACATATCTCTTGCTCCCGAATCAATTCCCCCCCCCCCCTGAAAGCCTGAATTCCCCCCCTGGGGGAAATTCCCCCCTGGTTGAGAACCCCTGATATAGAATTTTTCCTATGGTGGTGGCCCGGTGGAAGGTTCCGTGGAGCGGGGATCCGCTCTCTGGGGGAAGTTCAAGGCAGCTTCCTCAATTGGCGTCGGGGTTGGCAGGTGAGGTCTTACCACCCAGGAGAGTCGCCAGGGCACGGGCGGTGGAGAGGGTGTGAAGGGAGTGGCGTTGGTAGTAGCTGGAGCAGGTGATCAGAGGTTGAAGTAGAATAGTGAAGGTCTGGGGAATGATCCCAGGACACATATGAGATCACAACCAGAATTTGAACGAACAGCGGGGTGCAAGTACAGCTGCTGACAACTTGGCAGTGTCTGGTGTGCGACGAGCCAGCAGCGACGTTCTCACCTCCGTCTACCCCCCAAGTGGGTGTCGCGAACCAGCAAACGAGCGGCGGACAACCATCCTGCTCGTTACAGCCCTGACACAGCTCCCCTAACAAAAATCTACTGTAAGGTAGATTAAAACTCAAGATTAGCACAACAAAACAAAATAATCCTACAACAAATGTTTAAATACACATAGCAAAGTAAAGAATGGTCACATTAAAAGAATAAGTAGTAACTTGATGTCAAAATCATAAGGCCGGATCAAGGAACTGCATGTGGGATCCACTTCAGTCCAGGTTTAAGTTTGGGCCTATTTCCAGTCGTAGAGGATTCTTCTATCCCGTCCCATGTTATCAGTAAATGGCTACCGAGATCATCCGAGCCTGGCACCTCAACTTCACAGGAAGTCTTGCAGGGTAGTTCCTCGACCGGCTCCAGCTTGGGTACGTCGTCAAGGAGACGAGCAATGTGGACCCTTCAATTATATTTCCTTAACAAATTAGCTTGATATACTTTAGGCTTCTCAGAGGAAGAGGGTGAGAACGGTCCAACAAAATCTATGGCTACCCGAGAAAATGGTTCTGTAATGATGGGTAAGGGTTCAAGTGGAACAGGACGGACTCTACCCTTGGCAGACATATGGGGGCACTGATCACAACTCCTACAAAAAGCTCTAATATCCGCTCCCATACCTGGCCAGTAAAACTGATCAGCAACCTTCCTATAAGTTTTCCTACGAGAACATTGTCTTGCTAGAGGGCTCTCGTGAGCTACAGAGAGAAAGTTACTACGACAATCAGCAGGGACAACAAGTAAAAACCTACCTACTTTGGCTGGTAGCTTGGATGACACACACATGACCTGTGTAACAGACCATTAATACAAACAAACTTATAAGCAGACCCACCTCTAGCCTGATCCTCCTTCCTGGAAGTCACCTTCTCCCTTACCCGCGACAGAGTGGTACACGAGGCTTGAAGCTTGGCGAACTCCTTGGGCGTCACGCTCAGTGGCAACATTTTCGGCACAATAAGGCAATGCTGTCGTTTCACCTTCGCTGACCGTGTCTCCACAGCTTGGACCTTTGTGGGAGGTGAGGCGGCGGGTGAGGATGGCGAGGCGACGTCGGCAGGTGGCGAGGAGGCTGCCGCTGGTGACGGGGAGACTGGCGCTGGTGGCGAGGAGACTGGTGCTGGTGGCGAGCAGAGTCTTAAAGGTTCCGGGTCGTTAGGGTCACGAACTCCGGGAACATTACCAATGAGAGCACTAGCGAATTTATTGGGTGCTCTTACCACATTAGACCATCCAGTGAAATAGGGGCAATGCAGGTAGCACCTAACAGCAGGGAACTGGTCAACACTACCTAAACAATCCGGGACACTAACCTTGGAGCAGCTGGAGACGTCAGCGTCAGGCAGGGCTTCCTCATAGACAATAACAATAGATTGCTGGCACCTTTGTGCCCAGTGAAAGTTTGAGCACTCGTGCTTGGGAAGCGTACAGCTAATGAGGGTGCGCCAAGCCCGTAGACTTGCATGGTTAATTAGGTTGAGCCATGTCCGTAGACTTGCATCGTCTTTCATCGTAAATAGAATGGTTAATTAATGCCTTCCTAAAGAAACCATAGACATGGGACCAGGTTTGTTTCATTCAACGATTTTTTTGCGATTTTTCCACCAAGTTTGATGAAAAACGATTGTTCCGTTTCGGCTGCCCAGAACAGACAGACAGACAGACAGACAGACACACGCCTAGTCCTATAATATATAAGATGCACGAGCAACCGATGTCCCTGATGAAAGTAGATGCCCAAGACACAATAACCGGGGCAGCTCTTGTCTTCCAAACAGAATCCGACCTTGTAGCTGGGCTGATAAATGTCGGTAGATTTGAAGGCGCGAGGATTCCTGGGACAGCGAGAACGAATGTGCCCTTCTTCTCCGCAGTTGTGGCACCATACGGTTGGTGAACTACTCTTCTCTACTCCTGCGAATGGTTCCTCGGAGGACGGAGGCTTCGTGTTCTTCACTGCAGGAGGGGAAGACTTGGGGTAGGCGTTGCGAGCGGACGCCCAGTTGTCAACAAGTTCTACAGCTTCTCCAAGCGTTGCTGGCCGGTGTTCATTGATGAAAATTCTCAAGTCTGGAGGTAGAGAAGACAAAAACTGATCTAATATCATGAAGTTAGCGAGAGATGCAAAGGTTTCCTCAACCTCTGACGCCTCTAGCCATTGATGAAACAAACGACCCAGGTGGATCGAAAACTGCTGGTATGTTTCTCCTGCTCTAATCTTCGTTCTGCGGAAATGAACACGATAACCATCAGAAGTCTTGTTAAATCCTCGCAAGAGAGCTTGCATCAACAAAGAGTAGTCTCAAGTGATGTTGGCAGACAGGTACGTATAAATCTGTACCGGTTTACCACTCAGCAGGCTATCCAACCTTACAGCATAGCTATCTTGGTCCACACGAGGTAGCTCGGCTTCCCGTTCAAACCTTACAAGGTAGGAGGCGATGTCTTCTTCTTCACGATAAACAGGGATACTAGGTTTTACAACATTATCTTGCATATGGAAAGAGGATTCTGGTCTACTTAGAGCATTAATCCTAGCTAGATCTATGTCCTTTTCTACCTGCAACTTAGCTAATTCGAACTCTCTTTCTCTGTTGCATTCCTCTCTCTCTCTCTCTGTTACATTCCCCTCGCTCTCTCTCTCTATTGCATTCCTCTTTCTCTCTGTTGCGTTCATCTCTCTCGGCAGCCTGTTGGGTGACCACATACTGACCAACCTCAGTACATGTCAGACACAGGGCCACCGCTTGACCTTTCAATTCCTCAATACTAGACAGAATGATAAGAAAGGTCTTGAGCAAAAGTGACAAATTAACAACTTACCCCGCAACTAGCCAAAAGTAATTATTGTACTTAGTGGCTAAATCAAACCATTAAGTGGTTTGATTCGGCTGGAGGAAACCTTGTTTCGCACCCAGTCCCATTGAATCACCCCAGGGAAAAGAAACCACGCCAGGTGAAACAACAACAAAATGCTAATGACAGCATTCACAGTGCACCCCGACCAAAACTAATTAACTTTCCTTAGTACAAGCGAGAGCAACAAAATTAGCACAACAGAAGGAAGGGATAAGCACCGAACAACACTTACTTCCGGGCCTCAGACAGCAAGCGGCGCGGACACGGCGCCTTACAACAAACACCGGAACGAATGTCAGCCCTCAGAAACCAAGGTTAGAGACAATCCTGGCAAGGTCTCCACTTGTAAAGGCCTGGGACTTGGGGAAAGAAATCCCTTGCCAGCCTTATCAGGATCTTATAAGAGGAAAGTAAAGAATCAAAATTTTCTGAGTGATAACAAACAACCGTTCGAGATTGACATCTGTTTACTATGAAAATAACACAAAACTCTGACGCCACTCACACAAACATCAAATAACAATTACGGGAGTCAAACAGTTACTGGAGTCAACAATTAATAAAGTCAAACAATTAGAGAATTCAAACAATATATAGAATATTCCCTATGGCGGTTGCCTGGTGGAAGGTTATGTGGAGCGGGGATCCTCTCTCAGGGGGAAAGTCAAGGCAGCTTTCTCAATTGGTGTCGGCGTTTGCGGGCGAGGTCTTGCCACCTAGGAGAGTCCCCAGGGCACGAGCGGTGGAAAGGGTGTGAAGGGAGTGACTTTGATGTGGAAGCCGCGGTAGTAGCTGGAGCAGGTGATCGGAGGTTGACAGTCGAATATTGAAGGTCTGGGGAATCAGCCCACGAGCCCAGGACACATTATGAGATCACAACCAGAATTTGAACGAACATCGGGGTGCAAGTACACTTAGTACAGCTGCTGACGGCTGGGGAGTGTCTGTCTGGTGTGCGACGAGCCAGCAGGGAAGTCCTCACCTCCGTCTACCCCCCAAGCGGGGGTCGCAAACCAGCAAACGAACAGCAGACAACCATCCTGCTCGATACAGCCCTGGCACCCAAATTGCTCATATCCTTGACGACATTCCCAAGCTGGAGTCAGTCTAGGCACTACCCTGCAAGAGTTCCTGTGAAGTTCAGGCGCCAGACTCGGATGATCTCGGTTGCCAGTTACCGATAACACTGGGCAGAATGGAAGAATCCTCTTTGACTAGAAATAGGCCCAAACTTAAACCTGGATTGAAGTGGATCCCACGTGCAATTCCTTGATACGGCCTTACGATATTTGGACATCAAGTTACTACTTATTCTTTTTAATGTGACCATTCTTATTTTGCTCTGTATATTTAAACATTTGTTGTAGGATTATTATGTTTTGTTGTGCTAATCTTGAGTTTTAATCTACCTTACAGTAGATTTTTGTTGGAGGAGCTGTGTCATGGCTGTGACAAGCAGGATGGTTGCCCGCCACTAGTTTGCTTGTTCGCGTCCACCACTTAGGGGGTAGACGGAGGTGAAAAGATCGCTGCTGCCTCGTGACACATCAGACACGACCCAGCCAGCACCACAGCTGTACTTGCACCCCGCTGATTGTTAAAATTCTGGTTGTGTTCTCATCTGAGGTCTTGGACTCGTGGGCTGATTCCCCAGACCTTCACAATATCTGTTCATTGTTTGATTCTCTTAATTGTTTGACTTTCGTAATTGTTTGACTCCCTTAATTGTTTGATTCCATTAATTGTTTTACTCCCTTAATTGTTGACTCCATTAACAGTTTGACTCCCTTAGTTGTTTGATTCTCTTAATTGTTTGACTACTTTAATTGTTTGACTCCCGTAATTGTTATTTGATATTTGTGTGAGCGGTGTCAGAGTTTTGTGTTATTTTCATAGTAAAGAGATGTCAATCTTGAACAATTGTTTGTTATCCCTCGGAAAACCATGGTCCTTGACTTTCCTCTTATAAGATCCTGATTAGGCTGGCAAGGGATTTCTATCTCTAAATCCTAGGCCTTTACAGTGGGTAACAATCCCCTTAGGTCACTTTATTGACCTTACTATAGTCTGCGCACATTTTCCGTGACCCATCTGGTTTTGGTACCAACAGACACGGAGAAGACCGTCCACTGTCACTCGGTTCAATTAAGTCGTGCTGCAGTAGAAAGTCACCCTCCTTCAGACTTGCTTTCTTGCTGGGACTCACTTTATAAGAAGATTCTTTGATGGGTTCCGGATTTCCCACCAGGACAACATCATGTTCCACCAGACCACAAGGTTATGGAACATCACTGAACAGGTGTCGATAGTCCCCAAGTACCCGCTTCATCTCTCCGATGTGGACCGGTGACAAATGCGGTAATTTTTTGTGGATATTATCCAAAATACTTGAGTTACTCATCTTTGCTTTGGGATGTTCTAGAACATCACTTAAGTCTTCCTCACTGGGTTCCGTAAGGCATACACGGTTAACAACAGTGCTAGTTTTACCTCTAATTTCATAACCTTTAAGTTCACATGAACAAGTCTTTCAGGTTTCCTGTGCCCTGGTGTGTTAATTAGATAATTTACATCATTAACCTTAGATAAAACTTAGTATGGTCTATAAAATTTTGACTCTAATGCATGTTTATGGATTGGCAAAAAAGTTAAAACGAGATCACTTTGTGCAAATTCTCTAACTTGAGTCTGTTTGTCATACATGTCTTTCATTCTGAGCTTCTTTCATATTCTCCCCCACTGACTCACAAGCTGAGTGAAGTCTCTCTCTGAATTTCTGAACATATACAGGAAGAGTAAGTTTATTATCATGTCAATCCATGAATCTTTTAATGCCTGAAGAGGTCCCCTGACTTGGTGTCCGTACACAAGTTCAAATGGGGTGAAGCTCAAGGACTCTTGTTTACTACCTTTGATTGTAAATAATAAAAGTTGGATTCCCTCATACAATTCTCTATCATTCTCAATACAATATTTCCTTACCATTCTTTTTAGTCTGGTGAAACCTATCCGATACCCCTTGGGACTCCCGATGATATGCCGTTGCTAGGTAGTGAAGTACTCTCATCTCTTTCATTACTTGCTTGAATAGCCCTAAGGTAAAATTTGAACCCTGGTCAGACTGGACTACCGTTGGAACTCCATATTAGGTGAATAATCAATACATTCTAGATGTTCTTTGTAGTTATACTCTTTAAAGGATGCCTAGTAGTGCTACACATCATTGTGAGAAGGAATTGTTATCATTTTTAGATTTAGGAAGGGACCCTACACAGTCTATTACGATTTTGCAAAAAGGTTCTTCACTATTAATGATGCATGCTTAATGGTCTGATTTGGTTTTCTTGCTAGTTGACATTCATGACATGTTCTGCAATATTTACCTACATCATTTTGTAATTTTGGCCAATAGATATGTTGAAGGATTATGTGATAGATCTTATTTACTCCAAGATGACCACCACTTTAGTCAGGTGCAAGGGATAATATAGTTGATCAAAGTTTAGTAGGAAGGACAATCTGATATGTTTCTGACTAAATTTCATTGGCGGGAATATAAGAACATAAGAATGGAGGAAACTGCAGCGGGCCTATTGGCCCATACTGGGCAATCCCATTTACACCCAACCCCTATTGCTCATATGATCATCCAACCTATGTTTGAAGCTATCCAGCGTATTCGAGTTAATGATGATTATTTGCAACTTGTTCCATTCATCCACTACTGTTTCCAAACCAGTGTTAACCTATTTCGCTCCTAAATCTAAATTTGCCTAATTTAAAACCATTGTTACAAGTTCGCTCCTGGTTGGATAGTTTGAGTACCTTTGTAATGTCCCCTTTGTTTAGCCCTGACTTCCATTTATACACCTCCATCATGTCGCCCCTCACTCTACGCCTCTCTCTGTACTCAAGGTTCCTAATGCCCGGGATTAGTCTAGTCATTCTCCTCTGGATTCTTTCCAAGGATTCTATATCCATTTTGTAATACTGTGACCAGAACTGAACTGCGTAATCCAGGTGAGGTCTCACAAGCGCAAGATATAATCTTAAGATGACCTTGCTAGTCTTCTAACTGACACTCCTTTGTATGAACCTAAGTACTCTATTAGCTTTGTTACGAGCAAAAACACATTGTTTACTTGGCTTAAGATTCCTACTTATCATTACTCCTAACTCTCTCTCGCAGTCGGATTTCTCAATGGCATCGTTGTTCATCTGGTAACTGGTTTCCCTGTTTACATCTCCTATACTGAGTACTTTACATTTGTCCACATTGAATTTATCTGCCATTTTTCAGACCATTCGAAAAATTTGTTTAGATCTTCCTGAAGTATTGTGGAGTCCTCGTCAGATTTAATTACACGTCCTATTTTAGTGTCATCAGCAAATTTACTTATGTTGCTGCTTACGCCGATATATATGTCGTTTATGTATATGATAAATAATAATGGTCCAAGTATTGAGCCTTGGGGAACTCCACTAGTGACGTTGTTCCAATGGGATTTAGTGCCGTTAATGCTCACTCGCTTTTCCTGTCCTGTAACCACACCCTAATCCATTTTAGAATATTACCTTTAATGCCATGTGCTTCTACCTTTCTTATTAGTCTTTCGTGGGGGACTCTGTCGAAGGCTTTGCTAAAGTCGAGATATACCACATCATAATGTGGCCCTCGTCTACCGATTCGAAAACTGATGAAAAGAATGTTAATAGATTAGTTAGACATGAACGCCCGCTTGTGAAGCCATGCTGGGATTCATTGATCAATTTGTGCGTCTCCAGGTGGTTTCGAATAGAGTTTGAAATGATTGCTTTCGGTAATTTGCCTACGGTACACAGGATGCCAAATCCACCGAACATTGCCCGTTAAAGTACCTGTAAAAGAGAGAGAGTGAAGCAACATTGAGGCGAAGAGAAAGGGAAGAGAGACTGTCGACTAAAGGAGGAGAGTTAATAAGACGAAATGCCTTTGATTCCACCCTATCTAATAGTTGGACAGAAAAAGAGCCACCCCAGATAGGAGAGCAGTACTCCAAGTTAGGGCAAATGAATCCCTTATATACTTGGAGCAACTGCTCAGGAGTGAAGTAGCTGCGGCATCTGTACAGCATTCTTATCTTTCGGGAGGCAGCTTTATTTATACTAAGGATGTGTGATTTCCAGGACATATTGGAGGAAATGGTGAGGCCTAACACATTTGATTCAGAATTTGGGAGGATGATAGCGTCCTGGGATGTAATTGGTGGGAGATCGTCTAATTTACAAAGTGTAATTGGTAAATATTGAGTTTTATTACTATTGAACTTAACCAAGCTTGTACCTCCCCATTCAGAGATGCTGCACAGATCCACGTTGATAGAAGTAATGATATCAGTTCTAGAAACAGATCTAGTTTGAGAGTTAGGAGGAAGGGGAAAATGTTTGAGCTAAAATTGTACAATGAGTCTGAGGAAAACGAAGTGAATGTGCTACCTTCTCAAACTGCAAGAAAAATAATTCTGGATTGAGTTCATCGAATGAAGGCACCATTTTTGCAGATTTAGTTACATCAAACCCCTCTGGTTGGGGAGTAGTCACCTGCACAGCAGGACTAGGTAATCTTAAATGTAACAATTGGTATTCATGTTGTCTTTGTTTCTCTTTGTGTTCTCTTTGTTTCTCTGCATTTTCCATTTCTAATTTCTGTAATGTTATCATCTCAGAGGTATTCTCAACACATAATTCCAAAGCACTATCGGGTAAAACATCATTCTCAGTTAACCAACAAATGACTGATTTCTTAATCATACTCTTAGTCATTGAAGCTTTGAATTCTTCTTCATATGTCTTTGCCACCTCTCTTTACTTAACTGTTCTTTAACTGTTCTACTGATGGATCCTCCACAAATTCACTAAGAACAAAATCTGCCAAGGTTGTAAACTAAATGCTTAAATGAAATTAACTGTTTAAAACTTTAAATGATAACTCCTAAGCCAGGCCTTCCACTTATGACAGATTAAAGTCAGGTTGGGAGAATACTGATTTGCAATAAAATTTAGTTAAAGCACTTATTATTAAAAGTGCTCTAGACAGGCTTCAATTGGTAAATTATATTATTGTTTAATTATGAAGGATAAAACCCAGAGTAAAACTGACTCTCAGCAGGTCCTCTGGTGTTCATCACCGGAACAACTAGTCTCATTCATAGACTCACATTCATGGTAAAACAGTTGCAGAACTGCATGCAACACCCCTGGTTCCACATTGAGCTTAGAAATCCAACGATTCAGTATACTAATGGACGGGAAAGGAAATTTTTAACAGTCAAGAAGTGATAAGCCTTCGGGCTTAAGGTTCGAAGGGTCAGTGCTCGACTGATATCCTCCTCAGACCAGGATTTTACAGGGACACCAGTCAAGAAAAGTTTCACTTGAGAAGACGAAGCAATAACTACTAAGCATATCTTTAGTAGTAGCAGTAGCTTTAATAAAATCATTTTTCTATCTACAGTACTCATAAAAATAAATCCTCTCCTTCTATTCTCCTTTTCCAATGAGATGAGCATCTCTCTCTCTCTCCTAATATCATCCAGTTGACGTTGTAGATACTCAGTGAGCAGAACCGGCATCTCTTCCTCAGGTTCTTTCTCTTACAGTACATCAGGTGCCCATGTAGGCTCAATTTCTTGCACAACCCTCTTTTAGCCTCTTCTCTCAGTGCATATGTTTTTGATAACAGTCGCTAACGTGTCTGCAACTATTAATGCTCCTATGACAGATAGGGCACAGCTGGAGAGAGAGAGAGAGAGAGAGAGAGAGAGAGAGAGAGATTATAATTATATGTACAATTGCCAACAGGATATCCTTTCCTCCCTGTTGTGCTCATTATATTAATAATGTAGACATGAGGTGACAGGAGGAATGACCTCACATGACAAGTGAGCGATATGAGTTGGGTGTAAACGGGTAAACGGGACTGCCTAGTATAGGTCAACAGATTTTTACAGATTTTTTTTTACAGATTGCCCACGAGGGGGCTAGTTTATTGGGCACCCCCTTACATCCTGTGCAAGGTGAAGCGCAGAAGCGTTTACAGTGCCCAACTCGGAAGCATGCGGAGTTCATGCTTGCCTTTATGACTCGTGCATTAAGGGCGTAAAAGGCCTGAAGGGTCATGGGTTTTGTCAGCATGGTACATAAAGTGACAATGATGAGTGTGTGGGGGGAAAATTCCCGGTACAATTTATCTGTTCATGGCAAAGTGTGGCAGGTCCCTAATAATGTCAAGTGCCAGGCCTGTCACTAGGAGGAGGGATATCTGGTCAGGGAGGGAAGAGGTGCCACCCCTGTAGGGGGAGGTCATATGGCAAATGAGGATGTGGTGAAAAAGGGTGTGACAGTCTGTTGACCACAAAGTTTACAAACAGTGCGGCCAGGCTCAGGGTTGCCAATGTACTAGGCGTGGCGAAGTACAGTGGGGGTGGAGGTGATATGGTGTGGTAGGGCAGGTACAATAGGGGTGGAGGGAGGCACATAGGCATTGACAACATTGAGGGACACACCTTTTAGTGTAATTGTGATGGTGTGTTCGTCGACATGTCGGTGGGGTACAGGTAGCTGGGGGTGGTGTCCTCAGGTCCGGGTAGCCCTGGTGGAGACAGCTCAGACACAGGAGCGGGCGCGGCTTGCGGTGGGTGGAGGATAGGTTGAGGCACCAAGTGTTGTGAGGATGGGGCAGGACTTCGCTCGGGGGCAGCAGGACACACCAGGGCAGGCCCGAAAGGCGCTACAGCAGTAGTGAAGGCCGCCGGCGGTTGAGTAGGCCGTGAGCAGGGGGGGCTCACAGGGGGACCAACAGCCTGTGTCAAACCAGAAGAGAGGAGTGACTGGGTGGCAACAGAGGGCAGGAGTAGGTGGGAGATGGTGGTACAGAGTGTAGCGAAGAGTTTTTCAATACGGTCGGTAAATTCTTGGAAGAGGTATATGATCTGTGTCATGTCACTGGCGGGGAGTTGTGGGGGGACACAGGTGGGAGCACAAGGCCTGACAGCTTCAGAGTAGAGACGGGGAGGAGGCCCAGTAGTAGTTGAGTAAAGCCCCGTCCACACGATCGAGCAGTGCCCGGCGGGCTTTGCCCGTTTACTGGGCAAAGCCTGTGTGTTGTTGTACACATGGGGGTGGTTGGCGGCAGTCATAGTCTGGCGCCTGTAGCTAGTAGGTGGTTGGCAGTGGCGGGTTCGGTACGATTACCATGGTGTGTCGCAGGAATAATCGCCGGACAGTTAAAGCGAAGAGCATAGCGTTGTGTACTATAATAATTGCTGCTATGTGCAAAAAGAAGAACCAAATGCAGAAAAGGGAATGGTGCAAAGAGTGGTTAGGTCGAAGAAAAATATTGTGAAGTCATGCCACGATTTTACATGAGCTGCAAGATGGACAAGATGGACATGAGCAAGACTTCACCAATTACATGAGAATGGACCCAACATCTTTGACAAACTTCTAGGGAAAATGAAACCATATATAAAAAAACAGGATACCAATATGAGGGAGAGTATATCTGCAGAGGCTCATCTAGAGTCAATGCTCTTGTATCTTTCAACTGGGTGCACCTACACGTCACTTCAGTATAGAACGAGGATATCAAAACAAAGTTTGTCTCTCATAATACCTGCAACTTGTCAAGCCATGTACTCAAGGAAGATTACTTGCAGGTGAGATTTGTAATACATAAAAATTCATTGAATAATGCTAGAATTATGATATGCATAGACAGGAAGCTATGGAACTAGAGTAAGGAGAGCGGCAGGAACGAAGAACACACACTCGAATGTCCTCATTACATAATACATAAACAATCTCCCGTTTATTGTCACGCGAATAATGTACATTGCATAAGCTTATTTAGTTATACACTGGACATCTGGACTGAGCCGGGAACATATACCTATCACATGTGCAGTACTTAAAGTCTTCGCTCCATATCCGGCAGCAAACCACCAGGCAGGCCCACCATGATTTCGCTCAATGACGGGCACGGGCACTTTGCTGGTTTGCCCTCCAATTTTGCCCGATAATGGGCATTTAGCGCGTGCCTGCCGGGCACTGCTCGATCGTGTGGACGGGCCTTTAGGAGACGGCCGGGACTGCTGTGTTGTAGCCAGATGAGGCCATGCAGAGGCAGGTGTTGTTGAAGAAGGCGTTGCTGGAGACACAGGGTACACAGGGGGGTGTGGCTCGGAAGACTAGGGGGGGGGGGGCGTTGTGGTAGGCTTGGCCTTCTGGGAGGCTTTTCCCCTGGGACAGACGGGCGATTGGGGCATTGCCTTGAGTCAGCATTGTGCCGGCCGCCACAGTTACAACATCTGGGATTAATTACATAGCCCACCCCACAACTATGAAGGTGGTCTTTGATTCTCTGGGCACAGGCGGCGGAGTTGTGGTTACGTGAACAGAAGCGACATCTCGGCCGATCACGTCGAGAGCAGGCAGTGAAGTTGTGACCCCAATGAGAACAGAAAACACAAAATGCAGGCTCAGGATGATAGGCTTCTGCATACAGTGGGGGTAAGAGTGGGTGGGCATTCACAGTGGTTGGGCACTCCCTTCCCTTCCACTTGACAATGACAGCGGGTTGTGGAACTCTCCCCCGGTAATTGCGACGTATACTCAGTATACTAGAGTTAAAGTCACGCGCATCTTCGATGTCAGCGTATAAGGGGAAACGTTTCACTAGGATGTGGCAACATTCATCTGCGTCTACGGGGGGGGGGGGGGGGGTGGGGGGGGCAGCAGGACGACTATGTCAAAGCCAACAGTACTAAGTGTTTCATAGACATCAGAAGTCTGACACTTGATAAGTTCCGGTTCTTACCTTGTCGGAATTCAATGCTGAAACCGTGCTGTCTGCAGTACTTCATTATCCAATTAAAGCGTTCCTCTACAGTTTTCAGAGTGTCCTTGGGGAATTGGAGATTCAGCTTACTTGTTTGTTTGGCAGAGGGCAGGGTGATAGGGTCCATGGCATTGGTGTTTCCACTGTGGCTAGCGTTTCCCATAGAAACATTACCATCACTGTCATAATCACTGGGGTCTGACTCTTGAAGGGTGTTGGATTCAGTATGACCGGGCGAGTTGGTAATGGCATCAGTATCAGAGATGTCTGCGTCTGCGTCTATGGGAGAGCCTCTTCTGGGACGTTTATGTCGACCCCCCATGCTGGCAAAACTCTCCAGCTGAGGGGACGTTTGTGGGACGATCTGGAAGTCAAGAGCACCTATATGGGCACGTCTCTCCCCTTGGGTGGTCACGCCACGACTGGGTCAAGAGACCCACTGAAATGGGGAGAAGAGAGGGCGTGGGAAGAAGGGGAGAGGGAGTGGGGAGAGAGGGAGAGGAAGTAGGGGAGAGGGAGAAGGAGTGCCCTGAAAACTCATTGCCAGAGGCTGACAGAATTTCCAATTCATTATACAACACTACCAGGGCACAGAGATTTATTTGCTTCTGACTTATTTACGGAATCTCTAGTGTTAAATTTATGGTAAACTTAAGACAAATATATAAAATCCATATTCAAAAGTTACCAATATTACCATGGACTGCAGATTCTGTCAGCCTCAGGCATCTGTTCAATGCCCACCGAGCATATATGAGCATTAACATTATTAATGTTACCTTTTCTCTTGAAGAGGTAACTGTTATCTTAGTTCTTCATCTTTAGGTAATATATGGAAGTGTATATATCCCTCTCGTTTGAACAAAGAATTACACCCTAACATTAAACAATTAGCGGGCATTATATGACACAGGATAACATTTTTCACAGATGTGGCTGCAGCCAACTGAGTGGGCGATCTCTCGACCTCTCTACCCATTGACGTCAGGTGCGAATTGGGTCGCATTTTGGGTCAGGTATGGGATGCTCTCCTCGTCTGAGCGACGCTTCACCGGCATCTCATCTGACGCATGAAATTGCGGGAAACTCTTATGATTAATTTTAATTATCTTCTAAACTATAATTTATAATTGTTTATATGCAGTAACCTCATTATTAAATTATGTAGTCAGTGTTTCATTACATTTTGTATTCATACAAAGTGTAGTTTAGAAAAAAAAAATTCCACTTCCCACCGAAATTTTTTACCGCCTGGAGTATTGTCACCCCCATCTGGTCCCCGAGATATGCTAGGGATTGTCAGTTGACTGAAAATGTCCAAAGGAGGGCCTGCACTCCGGCTTCTCAATTATCCAGAGAGGTTAGAGCGCCTGCAATTGCCTAGCTTATACAGCAGACGGTCAAGGGAGGACCTAATTGAGGTGTATAAACATCTTAAAGGGCACTACTCAGTCGAGTATCCATACGATTTTTTTTAGTTTACCCCCGAGGGGGCTAGTTTATTGGGCACCCCCTTACATCCTGTGCAAGGTGAAGCGCAGAAGCGTTTACAACGCCCATCTGGGAAGCATGCCACGTTCACGCTTGCCTTTACGACTCAAGCATTAAGGGAGTAAAAGCCTGAGGGGTCATAGGTTTTGTCAGCAAGTTACATAAAGTGACAGAATGATGAGTGCGTGGGGGGAAAGTTCCCGGTACATTTCATCTGTTTATGGCAAAGCGTGGCTGGTCCCTAATAATGTCAAGTGCCAGGCCTGTCACTAGGAGGGCCATGACAGAGACTCCTTTGAGGCCGTGGGAGAGGGACTGGAGGAGCCTCGTTCGTTGGCGGCACTGGGAGATGACGTGGGCGGCGACAGCGGAGGTAGTGGTTCTGGTAGTGGCTCGCACGGGTAGACCAAGGTACCTGTAGGTGCGTACTTGATCGATGTCTTGTCCTTGCAAAGTCACTGGTGTCTGATGCCGGAATTGTAATTGTAATTTGTAATTCCTTAGGCCAAATGCAAGAACTGCACCATATATTCATGATACCAAGAATTATTTCTTCAGTATTAGCGAAAGGTGAATAGTCAACTGTATCTCCACCTGTAAGTGAAAATAAAGTCATTAATATTGTGTAAGTTAAATTTGCGAATTCTGAAACATCTTTATTTATGAGGGTTAATATTTATAAGTTTCCAACACCTACATATTGTGGGTAATTGTGTCTGTTAAAAAAAAAAAAAAAAAATCTCCAATGGAAACTCGGATTTTTTTGGTTTAATATGCAACACCCACTCACTCAAAAAAATTATTTATTTATTTTTTCAATGTAGACTTTCATGGTGATTCCAAGACTGTGATCCTTTTTTTGGAGAAATTCATAGAAAAAATTATAAGCCCCTTAAAATTTTAATGTTCAAAATGTTAACCTAACCTACCTAACTTACCCTAACTAGAAAAAAATCGGTCAACTAAAATCCTAAAATTCCCAAGCTGACCGAAAAAATATAAATACCATAAATGTATTTTTATTTTGGAAGACAGTATTCATTTTTGTTGGAATCATGGACATACAAGGCCAATGTATTCACGCTTGATTCTACTATACTTGTAGACAAACTATAGAATGGCTGTTTACAGTACTGTACTTCAACATTGTCATTAAACATATCGAAATCCTTGATATTTGCCATCTATAATGAAAAAGAAAACATGAAAAAGCCACATAAGCAAAAACTGCCAAATGTGTTAGACCCTGGACACTACCCTGGTACAGGTTACCTGGCATATTTGGACTTGTTAAAATATTAAATCTAGGCAACTAAATATTTACAGTAATGCAATATCTATTTTGGTAGTGATGGACGATTATTATTAATTGCGCTCATTACGAAAATTGGGTCGATATTATTTCTGATAAGGGACGTCATTTACCATCCCTGATGGAGCTGCTGTTACCACTCTCAAATTAGGCCACTTACGACTTTTTTTTTTTTAGCTTAATTTGATTTCCATTTCCTACACATAAAATATTTGGATAAGCTATCTTAAAGGCTTACCTTTAAAGATGGTTAAAAGAATTTGGAGGATATAAGCAGCGATGAGGCAAGTAGAGGCTGGCGGATGATCCCACACAAACATGGAATTCTTTTAAAAAGAACAATAAAATTCTTCATATGCTGTCCCATATGGAGGATATCTTATAAAAAATATTATTATTCCTTTGCAGCTTTCTACAATTTATGTACATCCAATTCTATTTCTTTTCTTTTGGTTTCAAAATATAGTTCCATCGTAGTGGTCATCGGGTGGGGGTGAGAGTACCACGGAAATCTTCCACGTTCCAATAATGAATCTCACATTTTTTTTTCTTTTTTAAGCCCCGAGTGCTTCTTGCAAAGCGGCCATGAGGATACCGCAGCATCGTGTACACCACAGAAGTTCTTGCAATTGGCCCTTATTCCTATGCGGTTTTCATTGCTAGTCAGGAATCGAACCCTGGACATCTGCGTGTGAACAGGGATTTCTACCACCTCGCCACAATGACAACAAAAGCAATCCTAGGCTTTTTCTCACACAAAACCTGTTCATTAATCTTTTGGAAAGCTTGTCCTAAGATTATATCACTACAGAAATCCGTGCGTATACCTAGATGTGTGGATGAATAAGTGTGGCCATTGAGAGTAATATCTACAAAAGCGAAGCCAGGGGAAATGGTGTTGAGAGTCTTCACAGCCATGACAATTTCCTAACTTGACGGATAAAATTTCAGATTAAGTTTACTTGCAGCTGGCTCGCTCAGGAAGCTGTCAGAACTACCCGAGTCAATAAGTGCATTTAAATTTTGTCCATTGACTGAAACCAGTGTTGCAGCATGTGAAAGACTTGAAGGAAAAACAGCTGTAATGGCAAGAAGTGCAGGTCTAAGGGCCAAATGCAAGAACTACCGTCCTTTACACGATGCTGTGGTATCCTGGCGGTAGTAATACAATGGAAGAAAAGTTTAGTGATTATTCAAGAATGGCCATGGTGGTTCCCGACTGTCGTTTGTTGTTACTACGTCATCGTGGTGCAGTCAGGTCTACCGACAAGCAGAAGACAAGGAGGTTGGTATACTTGCACCCTCAAAACGTTGTCAATGGCACGAAAAGTTTGCTCTTGCTACACGATTTACGAGCATGAAAAACTTGAATTATTAGATACTTACAGTGAATATAGGTAAATAAAGCCTGTAACAACCATAAGAACATAGGAATAGAGAGTATTATCTGTTCCTTTCTTCTTTGTCTTTATTGTTATATATGTGTATGTTTATATGCTGCATTTATTGATTATATATACATTATATATTATGTTACTTATTACTAACGTCAGAAAGTGTTTAGGCTTATGTAAACACGAAATGAGTTAGGCACGTTGTACGAACAACAGAGAATAAACGCTCTAGGCAGAACGAGCAAGTGGCTTGTCATTCTCCCATTAAATAATGTAAGATATTACACTGGCGACGAGGATGGGATTCACAAAGTGTTTGTGAAGTCCTTGAAGAGAGGATAGTGACCACTGAAGGGAAGGCTACTCTGAACCTGGAGAATTTAAGTGAAGAAAGCAAACATGGCATACATCAGACGAGTAGGAGAGTTTGTTGCAGACAAGGAGGATTTCACATCATATTGTGAGAGAATGGACTTCTTCTTTCTGGCAAATGAATTATTGGACGACGGTGGTGATGCTCAGAAGAAGAAAGCCCTTGAAAAGAAAAGGAAAGCAATCTTTTTGACAGAGGTAGGAGCTAATGTTTATTCTACTCTGGTCAATTTGCTGGTTCCAAACAAGCCCAATGACTCCTCACTGATTCAGATTACCAAGATTTTGAAGCAACATTTTGATCCTGCTCCACTTGAGTTCGCCGAAAGTTACAAATTTGGCACAAGAGATAGAGGGAAAGATGAATCAGTAAGTGATTATACAGTTGCTTTGAAGAAGTTATCCATTCACTGTAACTTTGGACAGTTCTTGAACCGAGTTCTAAGAGACAGGTTTGTGATAGGTCTGATTTATGAAAACATACAAAATAAGTTAATGAACACCACTAACTTATCTCTTGAAAATGCATGTCAGATAGCTACAAGCATGGGATTAGCAGAGAAAAACACCAGAGAATTTGTTCCCAATGCTGGTAGTGAAACAGTTGGCTCAGTGTGTAAAGTAACTGTGGCTAAAAGGAAGAATTATGCCACAAGACAAGGAACACATGTTGATTTAAAATGTAAGAAATGCCAAAGGATACATGAAAGGTTTCAGTGTAATTTCAAGAATTAAAGATGTTACAATTGTCAATGTATTAGACATATTGCTCCTGCCTATATGAAAGAAATTACAGCCCCTGCCAGAAGTGATAAAAGTAGAGTATATGTCGTTGAAGGTGAAGAGCAGGAAATGAAAAACAGTATTCATGAGAGTGTTAGTAATTTTGGACCTGATAATGATTAGAGTGCCCATGTGTTTACTATTTACACCAGTCATGAAGAGAAAGTTAAACATAGGTATAATGTGGACTTGTGCATTAATGACACACCTGTAACCATGGAAGTGGATACTGCAGCTGATTTCTCCATAATGAGTAGAGATATGTATGAGAAACTATTTGCGCATGTGCCTTTAGAAGACTCAGGTGTCAAGTTGAGAACTTATACTGGAGAGATTTTGAACACAGAAGGTAAATTAGAGTGTGAGGTAAAGTACAAAAATCTGAATTTAAAGTTGCCACTAATTATAGCTAGTTATGTGAGTAGACCAACTTTGTTAGGTAAGAACTGGTTGTGTGAACTTGAGATGGACTGGAAGGAGATATTTAGTGTTAGAAAGTGTAACAGTATTCCAGGTCTTGAGAAATTGCCTGAAAAATACAAGATTTTATTTGTAAAGGGACAGGATGGTATAAAGGGTTATGAAGCTCCTATCACCATTGACAAAGATGTTACACCCATATATGCTAAGTCAAGACCTGTTCCTTATGCATTGAAAGGTGAAGTTGAGAAGGAATTAGAGACTTGTGAGTGAGGGAGTTATTGTGAAAACCGCCAAGAACAATTGGGCTGCTACTATCGTAATTGTACATAAAGCTGATAAATCTGTTAGACTATGTGGTGATTATAAAGTTACCATTAATCAAGCTGTTGAGGACGAGCAATATCCCTTACCCACATCTCAAGATTTGTTTGCTTCACCAACAGGTGGAACCATTTTCACTAAGTTAGACTTGTCCCAAGCATATGCTCAGGTCTCTGTTGATGCTGAAAGTCAACAGTACCTTACCATCAACACTCATAAAGGATGTATAAGTTCAAAAGGTTGCCTTATGGTGTTAAAAGTGCACCAAAGTTATTTCAGTGCATCATGGACAAAATTCTTGTGGGTCTTCCCAATGTGTTATGTTTTGAGGATGATGTTCTTATTGTTGACAGTGACATCCAAAATCATGTCAAAACCCTAGCCACAGTATTCGAAAGATTGTTGGCACACAATGTCAGGCTCAACAAGAGCAAATGTTCATTCCTAGCTGAAGAAGTAACTTATCTTGGCTACAAAGTGAATAGAGAAGGGCTGAGACCTGTAGAAGATAAAGTCGGAGCCCTAGTAAATTTACCTGCTCCAAAAAAATGTCAGTGAATTGAAAGCTTTCCTATGTATGATACAGGATTATTCAAGGTTCTTGAGTGGACTTTCATCAGTTTTAGCCCCTCTGCATGAACTGTTAAAGAAAGGGATACCATGGAAAGCTGCTCTGTCTAGTACTGATGTTTTGGTCCACTGTGATACCAGTAGATCACTAAAGCTTACTTGTGATGCATCGGGCTATGGATTAGGTGTTGTCATAAGTCACGTAATGGATAACGGTGAAGAAAGACCCATTGCATAAACCTCGAGAACTCTTACCCAAAGCGAAAAAAATTATGCACAAATAGAGAAAGAGGCTTTGTCTATCATATTTGGGGTAAATAAATTTCACCAGTATTTATATGGGAGGAATTTTGTCTTAATAACTGATCACAAGCCACTCTTGGCAATTTTGGGTTCTAAATCACCTGTTCCTACACTTGCTGCAGCAAGACTGCAGAGATGGGCTGTGATATTGTCGGCATATGACTACGAGATACAGTACAGACGTTCAGATGATCATTCCAATGCAGATGCTTTGTCAAGGTTGCCATGTAGTGGATCAAATGATGGGGTAGGGCCTAAGGTTTATGGTGTAACCATGTTAGCAGAAGATTTTCCAGTCACCTCCGGAATGATTGCTCATGAAACTAGGAAAGTTGTTGTATTAGGAGGAGTCCTGGAGTATACACTAAATGGATGGCCAGAGATTTGTCCGTCCTTAGACTTTCAACCGTATCATTTAATGAGATGTCAATTATCAGTAGAACAGGGATGTGGGTTGTGGGGTATGAGAATGTTAATTCCACAGTGTTTTAGAGGGCAAATTTTGAATGAACTGCATTTTGAACATCCAGGTATATGTGCTATGAAGGCACTGGCCAGAAGTTTTGTGTGTTGGCCTAAACTGGATGGTGAAATAGAAATGATGGTACGTGAGTGCTCTGTTTGTCAGAATGTTAGGAGTATGCCACCCAGCACACCTTTGAAAACCTGGAAATGGCTTACCCGTCTCTTCCAAAGAGTACACATTGACTTCTGTGATAAGGGAACAGACAAATTTCTTGTATTAATTGATAGTATTCAAAGTGGATTGATGTTAAGCACATGTACAGTACTAATGCTGGTTGCACCATTGATGAATTAAGATTAATATTTGCTGAATATGGAATACCAGAAGAGGTAGTATCTGACAATAGTCCACCATTCCAATCATCAGAGTTTAAAAACTTCATGAGACTCAACGGTGTAAAGCATGTACTGACCCCACCCTATCATCCTGCCTCTAATGGTGCAGCTGAAAGATCAGTTAGAATTGTAAAGGAAGCACTTTCTAAGCAGGTAATTCAAGGAACTGTAGGAAAATCAATGAAACACAGACAAGCAAATTTCTTACTCAGATAGAGAACCACACCACATAGTGTGACAGGATGTACTCCTGCAGAGTTAATGATGACGAGACAGTTGGGAACAAGATTAAGTTTAGTTAAGCCAAGTCTGTTTGAAGTTGGAGAGAGGAAACAAGCTCAAGAAAAAAATGTATCATGATAAGAGTTCCAGTGAAAGAGTGTTCAAGGTAAATGATAGGGTGAGAGTTAGGAACATGGCTAAAGGTTATGGTACTGTACATGCAAAGTGGATAACTCGTGTCATTGGCAAGGTATGTGGATCTAGGACATATTTAGTGAAATGTGGTAACTCTTTGAGATATGTTCATTGTGGATCACATCATTCAGGCACATGACGAGATGAACGTAGCACCAGGACATGATGATAAACTTGACACAGTTTCAGATGATCATCATGATGATGAGGTCAAAGATGATGTTCCGAGCATCCACTCACTGTGTCAACTGACTGTAGTGGTGATATGTCTGTCATTGATAATGCACAGAATGCAAGTGAAACCCCTGTAAAACTTGATGGAGGGAATAGTCCTAGAAGATCAAATAGAGTAGGAGACCTGTAATTAAATTAGACCTCTAATTATCTGAATTGTGAACAGGCCTTTCAAAACTGTTTAGTTAGGAAGTTATATTTCTTGTGTTCTATTCTCTTCTTCCCTGCCATATGTAATTCTGTAAGTTTTGTTTATTTAGGATTTGTAGCAGTCATACTTTCTTTTGAAAGGGATATATATATATATATATATATATATATATATATATATATATATATATATATATATATATATCTTGATAAAATCACACGGGAGAATGGAAACAACGGAGTACCTTAACTTTCGTCCTTATTCAAGACATCTTCAGAGGCAACTGAAGATGTCTTGAATAAAGACGAAAGCTAAGGTACTCCGTTGTTTCCATTCTCCCGTGTGATTTTATAAAGATTTATCTTATCCACGTTTTCATTGTGGATTTACATGGAATATATATATGTATGTTTATATACTGCCTTTATTGATTATATTATATACATTATATATTATGTTACTTCTTACCAAAGTCAGAAAGTGTTTAGGCTTTTGTAAACACGAATGTGTTAGGCACGTACGAACAACAGAGAATAAACGCTCTAGGACCTTTTTTGAGTCTCGGACCCCATCTGGTGAAGGCGATGGACTCCCTCCCTAGAAAAATGCACATGAGCACATAAACACAACTTTGCATGCAATGAATATACTTTATTTTATTGAAAATTCATTGCCTCATACAGTGTATGACATACACAAGTATGAATAAAGTAAACAATCTTAACAAAGAATTATGTTTCACACTCTTTTATGCAAAAATTAATGGCCACTCCATACAAAAATGAAATGCTATCATCTTGTGCAAATTAAACAAAACAAAACTTTAATTCTGCTCAAAAGTTCATTTCAATGAGAAGGTTGTTGTTTGGCTTGAACAAGAAGATGAAACTGTGGAGTGGTCTTTGACAAGGTAACATGCATGTAATCTTTGACATCCAATCGATTTCGACTTTTCGTTTTGATAGAAACAAGTGCTGAAAACCCTGACTCACAAAGGTATGTAGTAGCAAACGGAATCAGAGTACCCATAGCTCGCTTTACCAGACGAGGGTAGGCTTGTGTCAAGCCACACCAGAATTCTCCAAGGCTCTTCGAGTTGAATCCATTTCCTTTGTCTTCAGGTCAATGAGGTCATCTTTGGCAAGGTCTTCATCACTGATACAGTTTATGTCGGCAAGGAAAGGATTACGAAGCCATGTTTCAACTTTAAGGTCACCTGAGCAGAAGTAACCTTTGAAAGAGTTCTGCAGAGTATCCAGATGCCTGCAGAATCCTGCCAGCGGAGAAATTGACAGATCCTTGTCACTCTCGATTCCATCCTGCAGAAGCACTTCCTCTAACATTGGAAAGTTTGTATAGTTGTCTGCCTCCAATCTCCTCTTCCACAGTGGCAGCTTGGCCAGAAAAGCTTGCAGTCTTTCAGCAGCATCCATAATGGTGACTCCAGGGCCTTGAATCGCAAGATTCACCTCATTCATATGGCCAAAAATATCCGCCAAGTAGGCCAATCCATGAATGAACTCCTCACTGTCAAACTGTTCTGAGAGTGGGCTCTCTTTTTCTCTCTCAAAAAAAGTGAAACTTCTGCTCGAAGTTCAATCAAGAGCTTCAAGATTTGTCCTCTGGAAAGCCAGCAAACTTCTGTGTGGTAGAGAAGAACTTCATATTCTGCTCCCATTTCTTGACAAAACCTCTTGAAAACGCGATGGTTCACAGCCCTGGCTCTGATGAAGTTGACGACTTTCACGCCAGTAGACAAGACTTCTTTCAGAATTGCTGGCAGAGTCTTTGACGCCAATGCATGCCATGTAGAAAACAATGGGTCACGATGACCTGAGGAGCTTCTTTCTTCACCAAAGCAGCAAAACCAGATGTGTTGCCAAGCATTAGGGTGCTCCGTCTGTGCACAGAGTACCAAGATTTTTCTTCCAAAATGGGCTCACAAAATAGGAATTCTTCTTTGATGGCATCAGCATGCATATAACGGACGAAAACCAGGAGCTAGCTGCACTGAGAGACGTCAGTACTTTCATCCAGTTGCATGCTGAACGGAAATGGCGTAGCTGCCAATTCTTCCATTACTTGCTTCAGAATATTAGAAGAAATGTCAACAATTCTAGAGTGGATGGCGTCATTTGACAAAGGCACTGCTGCAATTTTCTTCCTCTGCTCCAAGCCACAAACCAGCTCGACCATTTCCAGGGCACATGGCTTTACCAAGGTCTCTCCAATCGTATGTGGCTTCTTTTGCTTGGCAATGCGATAAGCAACCTTGTAGGATGCTTCAAGACAAGGCTTTTGTATTGGGGTAAATCCAAGTTTTGGTAAAGTTCCGGCTTTCTCAAATCGAGCCTTCTTTGCACGAAATAGATCAACACTGTTCGTGTTCTGGGTAATAAGTTCTATCAACAGGAGCGAACACAAACACCTGGATAGATTTTGTAGGTTCGATTTACTGGATAAGAGATATATACACAAGGGGAGTAGCGCTCCTCAACCTGTCTGCTGGTCAACTGCTCTTTTGGCGACGTATGGCAAGTGATCACTAACAGCTTCCATATGTCGCCAGGCACATTAATTAAGCATATGGGACATGGTAATTACATTGCCACACGCTGCTAGCTAGGCTGAATAAATAATATATATAAATGGAGCACATACATAATATACATACATAATATATAATACAGCATACATAATATACATACACCTCCCTCCCCCCAATACGCTCATAGCAAAGTCTTCAGCGGACCTTTTCTTTTGGATCCGTTCTGAGCGTCGAGGGACTTGATCACTGAGAAGGGTATGGGACTCAACACTGGTGGCGGGGTCAGCAGAAGGAATTGTTACAGGGCGGAGAAAACGGCGGTTCCTCCACCACACACAACCACTGGGTAACCGCACCTGGTAGTCCCATGACCTACCGAGACCCATGACTACGCCTACTTTGTCCCAACGTAGGGAGGTCGGGTCCTGAACACGGACTTGGGTGCCGACACTCAACCTGGGGAGAGAACGGGCATGGTCGTTGTAGCGGGCGACGACGTCTTGAACACGTTCGGCGGCTCGGCGATCACAATCCTCTGTCTTGGCCTGCCACTCCTTGGAAAAGGATTGAGGGTGAGCAGGGACACAAAACCTGGGCAGGGGAGCGTCCGGTGTAGTTAGGTGTGTTGCGGAGTTCAAGAAGACCCCGGTCGAAGGCCTCGCAGTCAGTATTCCCAGAAGGGGCCACCTTAAGGTTGAGGTGCTTCAAGGATTTGACAGCAGCCTCAGCGTGGCCGTTGGACTGCGGGTAATGGGGCGATGACAACACATGCCGGACTCCCCATCGGTCAAGGAACACAGCAAAGTCCCGGCTTGTGAACTGAGGCCCTCCGTCGGTTCGCAGGCGTACAGGAACGCCTACGTCACGGAAGTAGTGGCGGAACTTGCTGATGGTGGCGGCAGACGTCGTGTCATTACCGCACTTGATGTAACCGGCCAACCAGAGAGACGGTCGATGAAAACAAGGAAGGACTTTCCTGACAGAGAAAAAGTCGGCAGACACAGACTCAAAGGGGCGGGTGGGGTTGTCGTCACTAATGAAGGGTTCCTGCTGCTGGCTGGGTTGTAGTACGTGACTGGGCTTACACACCTGGACAGCATTGGAGATGTCGGGGTCGATTCCAGGCCGGAACGCAGTCTGTCTTGCACGCCGTTTGGTGGCCTCGGCTCCACAGTGACTGTCGTGGAGGCGAGTCAGGGCGTGGAGACTTGAAGCAGCAGGGACAACGACCGAAGGAGAGGTGTCACTGGCCGGAGGTAGGGGTAGAGCGGCAGCAGGGTAGTTGCTGCTCCCTTCGTGCACCCTGTTGGAGTATTTTACCTCGAGAATCGGTGTTGGGAAGTCCTGGGAGACGATGGCCAACTCTTGACAATGTCTGTAGGACAGCAAAGGAGTCGGGACACCATTATGCACGTCAATCCAGGCTTGACACGACCTGTTGCCAAAGGTGACATGTGCATAGAGTGAACCTAGGGCCGGAGTCATCTGTGAACCATCTGCCGTAACGCAAAGGTCCTTGAGAGGCGGTCCTAGATTGCTTGGAGAGAGCCCCAAGCATTGTAAATGCTGGGGACCGATGACCGTAGCCTCAGCGCCGGTGTCGGGCAGCATCTCGAGACAGGATGACGCATTGCCGTGGGTCACGATGACGCTGACGTGCTGGGGGACTTTGGTCCTGGGACGTGAGGAGTACACCCTCCTAATATGGGTCGGGCTTTCTCCAGGGTCGTCGTGCCTCTGATTTGGCGACTGTGGGCGGCCCTCACTGGTGGAAGGGCGCTGCTGCTTCCGCCGACGCTGTCCCTTGGATTTGTTAGTCGGACAACACTTGTCTTAGTGGCCCAGACGACCGCACACATTGCACTGGACGTACTTGGCTGGGCACAATACTATGAGTGACCAGTGGCCCTTACGGTCACAACTGTTGCAGGTAGACTCAGCAGCTGGACACACCTGTGTTCCGTGCTGCTTACCACAGTTGTTGCAAAATGAACCGGGCGTGGACGTGGTGGGCGAAGGCGTAGGAGCAGACTTCTTGTCCTTCTTGTACCGGGACACAGCGCGTACAACTGTAGGGGGAGCTCGGATGGCAGAGGTGGCACACCTGGCAGCCTCATAGGAGCGACATATCGTCAAAACATCCTAAAGAGAAGAGGAAGAGTCGAGGGAGGTGAGGCGTTGGACAAGCTCCTCGTCCTTAACACCCATCAGGATCACCTGCTTCAACTGGGTCTCCTCGCACTGCTGGTGGTGGCCTAGGCATATATCTACCTCTTCCGAGGCTCTCTTGAGTCGTACATAAAAAGCATCGAAAGTTTCACCCTCCATCTGTCTGCAGCTAAACAACTCCCTCCTGCGCAGAGCTTCATTCTGCTGTCCTTTGATGTGCCGTTGTAGAATGTCCAGTACCTCCTCTACAGACAACGAAGAGGTCGGAGGTACTTGCAACGTATGTTCTAAGACACGCTGAATTTCCAAGGACAGGCACATACGCAGCTGGATGAGTTGTTTAGGCTGTGACAAACTCTGGAGATCCACCAATGTAGAATAATCAGTCCACCGTCGCCGCCATTCACGAAAAGTCTGGAAATTCACATCAGGCTTCAAGATGGGCGGTGTTTGAGCTGCTGCTTTAGGTGGGGCTGGGGTCGTGAAGAGAGCATTGATGAGGTATCTGCACCAGTCAGTACCGAGGCAGTGTTAGAGCCAGGGGCTTGGTTAACAGTGAGGCGACATATCAAGACTTCAAACCTTGCACTGTCTTCCAATCTCCGTTGGTGGTCTCTCTCTGCCTCTGCTTGCCTTCTGCGTTCGTCTGCCACACGTCTGTTAGCTTCATCCTCGCGCCTTTCATCTCTCATAAACTTTATTAAAGCAATTATCTCTGGAGACAACGCTGAATATCGAGGTGAAGGGCTGCGCGATGTTGTTGGAGCTGGAGCGTCATGGTCAGCCTGGTCATCCATCTCTGCGGGGCTATCATCCGACTGACTCATCCGGGCGTTGGCTCCACGGCTACGTAAGGCACGAGACATAACTACTTCATCTGTGTACTGTGTCTAAATCAGTGTTGACTGGTCAGCCAGGTCGTATCAACAAGATTTCAGACAAAAAATTAATTAAATACACAGATAAGTAGATTATATATATATAAAATATATATAAGGGAATCGCCGCGGTCAGTGTGTGTGTACGTGTGTGTGTGTGTCCCGGGCAGTGAGAGCAGTCTCCTCGAGTTGTGAAGGGGTGTGGAGACGACGCTCTGAGTGGGGGTGGAGACGACGACTAGCGGCAGTTACCCTCCAGGGTTCGCGAGGGGAGGTGTACTCAAGTCTACTCCTTGCAAATGCCCTGACCATGCCTTGTACCTTGGGAATCCTTTAGAACAAGGTCACACATTTATGGCACGAAACACACAATGCACTAAACTCTGCACAGAAAATCACTGTCATTGACACTGCTCAAAGTTGCTAAATTCTTGGAGGAGCGGTTGCGGGCGGCGGTTGGTTGACACAGGGAAAGAGTCCATAAGCCGGCTTTCCCACAAAGTTTGCACTTCACTTGTAATTATCCAGTAAAACCGGTTCACTGCGCCATGTTCGTGTTCTGGGTAATAAATTCTATCAACAGGAGCGAACACAAACACCTGGATAGATTTTGTAGGTTCGATTTACTGGATGAGAGATATATACACAAGGGGAGTAGCGCTCCTCAACCTGTCTGCTGGTCAACTGCTCTATAGGCGACGTATGGCAAGTGATCACTAACAGCTTCCATATGTCGCCAGGCACATTAATTAAGCATGTGGGACATGGTAATTACATTGCCACACGCTGCTAGCTAGGCTGAATAAATAATATATATAAATGGAGCACATACATAATATACATACATAATATATAATACAGCATACATAATATACATACAAACACTGTCCGATGCATTTTCAGGATGGACAGACGGGAGGATAAGTAAGCTTCATTGTACTTTCTTTTCTTTGACATTTCCAAATTGAGCTAGGCCTGCAAAACAAAGAAAAATTATGTAATTTATATGGAAAGCAGTAACTAATGAACACAAATTAATAAGCACGACAGAAAGACAGATTGACAAATAGACAGGCAGACAGACAGAGAGAGAGACAGACAGATAACCCTATTTTCAGTAGCATTAGTACGGATTTCTCAAGGTTCCCCTCAGAAAATATATGAATGCTACTGACTGATGAGTTCGTGTTTGCCTACCCTACTGACACACCCAAACCCTAACTTTATCCATTCTCTCTCTATTTATGTGTCCCTACTCCAACTACGTGCACCCAGTCCCTAACTTTGACCAATAAATAATAACAGACTTGTTGTAAATAATGGATAAAACAAATAAATACAGCACACCAACCGTTCTTGGTTTTTCGCAACACTCGCACGCGCCTTTCTCCATATGCACCCACATACTCACAAACACATATTCACACACTGTACACCCATCACTCTTCAGCCACACTCTGAAATTGTGGTCAGAAGGCGGTCGGAGGTCTCCAACCTCGGCTGGTACAGCTATAGTAATAATAACTAAGGCCCTCTTTCGCTACCTTCACCAAAAACATTACCATAGGTAATTGATTATATTTAGGAAAAAGTATGTATTTGAAGATACTATTGTGAGGGCGCGGGTTCCCTCTCTGTCTCAACACCACCCTCATCTT
Organism: Homarus gammarus; assembly: GCA_958450375.1. Taxonomy (NCBI): domain Eukaryota; kingdom Metazoa; phylum Arthropoda; class Malacostraca; order Decapoda; family Nephropidae; genus Homarus; species Homarus gammarus. The sequence goes on from CAUDMG010002056.1 coordinate 326,681, forward strand.
ACTTACTTCTCTTAGTCTTACTCTTACTCAGTTCCGTCACCTATTCTTTTGGTAGCATGGTCGAGGGTCTAGGCACGTGGGGTATGGTACTTCTGGTATCAGGTCACTTGGATGGAAATCAAGGTAAAATACTGTGGGAGAAAGGAATACACCTAAAGTACTCTAAGAACAAATTTATTAATGTGCAATCAATGGGGAAAGATATTGTATTAATCATATAACTACCAGGCTCAACTCCTGGGCTTAGTGCAAACTCAGTCCCTTCTCAACATACTCGTAAATAATTAAACTAGCATATACAGGGTCCACTACCCAACATGGGATAATTATTTCCAACTAATTATCCCTAACATACATGTCACAACCCTCTCTGTGGACATACACTTCCAAGGAGTAACCCAGGGTAGAGCACTGGGCATCCCGACCGTTGTTATTGTGGGGTGGCCAGACACATGGCGGGTCTGGGGTCTGGCCCAACGAAGCCATGGGGCACATTAATCAGGCCGCATCGGTGCCATCGTTTCGTATATAATCCCAGCTGGTTATTTACTACATCCGAGGCCGTTGTTGAATGGTTGTAAGAATCACAATGGGATCTGGAGACAAACGGGAGAGCAGACGTCAGGGGACGGGGAAACATGACAACACAAACAAACTCTCTTGTCTAGACGACAGACGTATTTACGTTATATTACTTCTACACTGGGTGAATGACAATTCAACTGTTAAGTCAAAAACACTGGTGAACACTGATATTCACTACAATTGACTGAATCAAACTGAATGGCTAGGGAACACAAAACATACCTGGAGACAAACGGGAGAGCAGACGTCAGGGGACGCTTTCCCTGGCTTGTCTTGAGTTTATATACCCCTGAGTTGCCAGTGATCGCTACTCAAGCAATGACAATAATTACAAACAAACTAACTGTTACTCATTCAAAGATGACCCTCAGTTGACAAAGGTCTGGCGAATTACTTGAGTTGATTTACACAGACTAATTCAAGATTGAGCTTCCCAGGAGAAAGTGGAATAACAACACATTGACAACTGTCTTCACAAAGGCGGGCTCTGGGAGGGATCACAAGGGTAAACACGCTCCTTCTAGGGGTCGCTAACTCACTCATGTTTTGCGGGCGTGGAGTTTTATAAGAATCATTAGTTAAATAGATCAGCAGTCAACGTGACCATGACACTGGCCCTCAGTTAAGCCTTACCAGTATATGAGAAGATTCCCAAGCCGTGATAAACCGTGGAAAATGAGAAATAAGCACTTAATATGGAGTGGCTCAAGATGGCGGTTGTGCAGAGAACGATGCTACTAATTTAAATAGTAAACATGGGCCACCAGAGACGCTTAGCGGTCAGCGCTAGAAGCAGTGGCAGGGTACGTTTTCTTTAATTTCGTTCAATGGGAAACCATTCTAGAAGTCAAAACCTGACGACGGCGACGATTGTATGTTGCCTGACCGTGTACAGTAGCACCCCATGCCACCCTACAGATTTACTGGTTTTCTTCAGTAACCAAAAATACATACATAACATCTGGTATATATTGACAAAATAGAACAACTTAATATAAAAATATAGTGAATATAAATGTTAAATTTTTATCTAACCTTAACGGACCCCCTGAAGCCCATCCATGGGCCCCCAAGGGGTCCATGGACCCCAGGTTAAGAACCCCTCCTTCTAGGTAGACTGAGCATGTGGCTTGTCATTCTCCCATTAAATAATGTAAGATACTACACTTATTAAATCTAGAAATAAACTATTAAGTTTGCCACGAACTTGGGGTCAGGTGAGTGTAAATAGAGAGAATTATAGCGGGGTCTGTGGATGAAGTTAGTAGAATATAACAAAATGCAGTATTAGGTATTATAATTTGGCTACGACAGTTATGAACTCACTGTACAGATGAATTGGGATAAAATCTTGAAAAATATCATCATAACTGTTAGCTTTCTATCAAAAAGGAAATCATCTTTGTACCAAAAATCTTTACTTTCATACAAGTATAAAGACCAGTTATCTACAAGATATGAAACCTTGAGATAATGTTTCCTACTTGTCTCTACCTCATTATGGCAAGACATGAACACTTTCCCAGTGTCAGGAGTAAAAATGTAAACAATATGTTAATGACATGGACTAAACCAGCTGTTGGAGAAAAGTATCAGCTGTTTAAATGTTTTTTATTTGGAAAAACATAACATGTAAATACTGTATATGGATCCTCACCAGAGAGCCTTCATATGGAAACTGTGCAGACATCAGTTCACAAGGCATATACTCAACAATAATGGAAAGGAAGACATGGTAGGTTAGGTTAGATTAGGTTCATGTTGTGAGCAAATGTCATGGATCCATATATACAGTAGATATATTCATGAAATTCCACCAACTAATCAGAGACTAAAAATTTTAAACATAAAACAAGATGATAATTAAATGGTTTAAAAATATCCTCAATACAGCCTGCAGTGTTAATTGCAAATCATTTCTGCATTTTTTAATGTTAAATATAAACTGTAATAATAATAAGGATAGAATTCAATGATAATGCTTATGTCAGATTAAAGCCTTTATTAAAAGCAAGATATGTTATAATATATGATGATCAGGAGTATAGTATTTTAAAGAAAAAGTCATCCACAAATTTTACAAATATATTAATACATCATATCCATGTACAGTATATATGTAAATTGTAAAATAAAAAATAATATTAATTAAGGCATATGTTATGATTTCTCCGAGGCATATTTTCTGAAAATTCCAGAAACTGGTATTTTCTGGTCTATGAGGAAAATTCAGGGATAAAATAATGATTCATTTTGGGATTTTACGCAAAGTCTCCAAATTTTTCTGTTCCGAGTCTGGGAAACAATTCCGAGGTTAGGTTAGGTAGCAACTTTCAGAATCTTCCGAGTAGCCAGAAAAATCCCCATCAACCATGATACCAAGAAGTATTTCTTCAATATTGGTGAAAGGTGAATAGTCAGCTGTATCTCCACCTGTAAGTGAAAATTAAGGCATTAATGTTGTGTAAGTTAAATTTGCGAATTCTGAAACATCTTTATTTTTGAGGGTTAATATTTATGAGTTTCCAACACCTACATATTGTGGGTAATTGTGTCTGTTAAAATAGAAAAAAAAATTAACTTGCTAATGGAAACTCGGATTCTTTTTTGGTTTGACATGCAACACACACTCAAAAAACAATTAAATATTTTTTTCTCATGTGGATTTTTATGGTGATTCCAAAACTGTGATCTCTTTTTTGGAGAAATTCATAGAAAAAATTATAGCCATTTAAAATTTTAATGTTCAAAATGTCAAACTAACATACCTAACTTAACCTAAATGGAAAACATCGGTCAACTCAAAATCCTAAAATTCCCTGCACGATCGAAAAGATAATAACACCACCAATTTCTTTTATTTTGGAAGGCATTATTAATTTTTTGGGAATTATGGACATACAAGGCAAATGTATTCACACTTGATTCTACTACAGTATACTTGTAGACAAAATATAGAATGGCTGTGTACAGTACTGTATATCAACATTCCCATTAAACATATGGAAATCCTCGATATTTGCCATCTATAATGAAATCAAAAACATGAAAAAATCACATAAGCAAAAACTGCCAAATTTGCAAGGGCTTATGAACTACCCTGGTACAGGTCACCTGGCATATTTGGACTTATTACAATACTAAATTTAAGCGACTAAATATTTATACTAATGCAATATCTATTTTGGTAGTGTTGGAAGATTACTAATTGCGCTCATTACGAAAATTGGGTTGTTATTATTTCTGATAAGGGATGTTATTTACCATCCCTAATAAGCTGCTGTTACCACTCTCAAATTAGGCCACTTACGATTTTTTTAGCTTAATTTGATTTCCATACATTCCTACACATAAATTATTTGGATTAGCTATCTTAAAGGCTTACCTTTAATGATGGTTAGGAGAATTTGGAGGATATAAGTAGCGATGAGGCCAGTAGAAGGTGGCGGATGTTCCCACACAAACATGGAATTCTTTTAAAATGAACAATAAAATTCTTCACGTGCTGTTCCATATGGAGGCTATCTTACAAAAATTTTTATTCCTTCGCAGATTTCTACCATTTATTTACATCCAATTTTATTTCTTTTCTTTTAGTTTCAAAATATAGTTCCATAGTAGCGGTCATCGGTCATGAGCGTCCCACGGAAATCTCCCACGTTCCAATAATGAATCGCACAGTTTTTTGTTTTGTTTTTATGCCCCAAGTGCTTCTTGCAAAGCGACCATGGGGATACCACAGCATCATGTTCACCACGGAAGTTCTTGCAATTGGCTCTAACATTGTTGCCGTGCTTCTAGAAGTGGCTTTGGATTGACACACTTGCAAAGTGGCCCTTTTTACCACAACTGTGGCATGATGGAAAGATCCACCATAGAAGAAACACTTCCTCTTAGAAGAGTATGATGTAGTTACAGTGTGGTCATCATGAGTAAATGCTTCAGTTTGCTGACCAGTCGGAATTTCAGAGGGAGAAGTGGCAATTGTATATGCATTTGGTCGAGTATAAGCATCGGTATTCCCCTGAGCCAAGTCTAAAAAGTAAGGATCATGTAAATCAAGTGTTTTGTTTTCAAGAAGGAGTTGGCTTATGAACGGAGAAGCAATACCGTTTATGAAGGAATCACGAATCAAATCTTGACGATAATGTTCAGCTATACAAGCTTTCAGGTTCCAAGTTTTACTAAGCCTGCAAAGTTCTTGAAGGAATTCGTCAAGGGATTCACCAGGTTATTGCTGTCTCGTTCCTTTTTTTTTTTACGGGAATTAGCCCACCTTGGCACAGGTCAAACGACCCACAACGGGGCCTGGGGGCGAGAAGAAAAATAACAAAGAAATTTAAAATAGAGAAGAAAAAGGTTATACTGTGTTAATCTACACCACGAAGATACCGGAAAACCAGCTTTTTAAAGTGAGACAGATTGAATAAGTATGGAAACACAGAAGGCAGAGCATTCCACAGTTTGGCTGTGTGAGGAAAGAAGGAGGTACTATAACGGGTTATTCTCGTGTGACCGACATCCACAGAGAAACGGTGGGCACCTTGGGCAAGACGTGTGTTACGAACCGACGGCCTTGCCGGCGGTACACAGGATGCCAAATCCACCGAACATTGCCCGTTAAAGTGCCTGTAAAAGAGAGAGAGTGAAGCGACATTGCGGCGAAGAGAAAGGGAAGAGAGAGATTGTAGTCTAAAGGAGGAGAGTTAATAAGACGAAATGCCTTTGGTTCCACCCTATCTAATAGTTGGACAGAAGAGCCACCCCAGATATGAGAGCAGTACTCCAAGTTAGGACAAATGAATCCCTTATATACTTGGAGCAACTGCTCAGGAGTGAAGTAGCTACTTCATTTGTACAACATTCCCAACTTTCGGGAGGCGGCTATATTAACGGTGTGTGATTACACTTGTCTCGTGCGGGGGTAAAGACATTGTCTGCATCCCTGGAGTGTGAAATTGTCACTCTAAAGGGGGGGTTTCGCCACTAGAGAGAGGTCGGGGAAAGTGGGAGTAAAAAAACAAGCAGGTCCTGGGAAGTAAAATTAGTTACTCAGGACAAGGGGTAAAACAGGACCAGGGAAGGGTAGGTTTAAATGTATACTATACAAACAGTAGGAGCGTTAGAAATAAAATAGACTTGCTGAGAGCGGTTGTATGTACGGAGAATGTAGACGTCATAGCAATCACTGAAACTTGGATGAATCTGGGGCGGAAAATTTTTTTATCAGAGTACCACATAGAAGGGTACAACGTTTTTCACAAGGACAGGGAAGGTAGGAAGGGGGGAAGGGTCGCATTCTTCGTCAAGGATACATTAAAATGCTGTATTAATAATTCAATAAAGGGTGAAATAGGAACCGAGTCTGTATGGGTAGAAATCACGGAAGGAAGAGAAAAACTAATTATGGGAGTGATTTACAGGCTCCCAAGTCTTGGGAAAGAAGCAGCTCAACCCATATCACAGGAAATGAGTAGGGCAGCAAAATATAACAACCTGTGCATTATGGGGGATTTCAACTTCAGAAATATTGACTGGGACAACATTGTAGGTGACTATGAATCTGAAGACTTCCTAGACGCAGTACAGGACAATTTTTTGAAACAACTAATTACAGAACCTACTAGAAGTGACAATAAATTAGATCTAGTATTAACAAATAAAGAAAATATTATCAGAGATATCACAGTAGGGGAAGAACTAGGTAACAGTGATCACAGAGAAATCAGGTTCACTCTAAATTGGGAAACGAAAAACAATGACAATATGGTCAGAGTCCCAGACTTTCGGTTGGTGGATTATCAGGGGTTAAGAAGGTACCTAGGTGAGGGCACCTGGGAACAGTCGCATCAGTCCCCAGTAGGAAGGGGTGAGGTCATAGATAACACAATTGATCATGACTATAATATATTTACTAGTATACTACATAAAGTACAAGAACAAAATATACCATACACAAAAATTAGGTCAAATAAGAATGAGCCAAGGTGGATGACCAGAAAACTTAAACATGACTTGGGAATAAAAAAAGGAATATATAAGAAATTAAAGGGAGGGGAGGAGCAGCTCAGAAATAGGTATAATTAACTATCTAGGAATGTTAAGAAAATGTAAGGAAAGCAAAGAGAGACTATGAAATCAAAATAGGAAGAGAATCCAAGGCGAATCCCAAGGGATTTTTCCAGGTATATAGAACAAAGGTCAAGGATAAAGTTGGGCCTTTAAAGTCAGGGAGGGGAGAAGTGATAAATGGCAGTGAAGAAATAAGCAAAGCATTGAACAGCTACTTCTTATCAGTTTTCACAGAAGAAATTCGCGAGGAAATTCCAGAGGTGGAACTGATATTTACGGGAAAGGAAGAAAAGAAATTAAAGAATATCACTATCAGAAAAGAGGAGGTTCTTAAGAGGATAAATAAACTAAAAAAGGCAAAATCCCCAGGGCCGGACGACATTTTCCCTCGAGTCTTGAAAGAGTGTAGGGAACTGATTAGAGGACCCCTCGTAAATTTATTTACAAAATCATTAGACACCGAAGTTGTGCCAGACTCGTGGAAACAGGCAAATGTAGTACCCATATTCAAAAAGGGAGACAGCATCAGCCTCAAATTACCGGCCAATCAGTTTGACGTCAGTAGTGGGGAAATTTCTTGAATCATTTATAGCAGATAGCATCCAATCGCAAATTAATCTACGACTCTCAACATGGGTTTACAAAGGGAAAATCTTATCTAACAAATCTGCTCACGTTTTTTAGGAAGTCTTCGAGGTAGTAGATAATGACGAAAATTGCGATGTTATTTACTTAGACTTTAGCAAAGCATTTGACAGAGTACCGCATCAGAGGCTTCTGAGAAAAATTGAGGCTCATGGTATCGAGGGGAAAGTTTTAAATTGGATAAAATCATGGCTCACCGATAGAACGCAGAGGGTTAGCGTAGATGGTGTTAAATTTGAGTGGGACCGTGTAACCAGTGGGGTTCCTCAGGGGTCAGTACTAGGCCCACTCTTGTTCATAATCTACATGAACGATCTAGATACTGGGATAAGCAGTGACATAAGCAAGTTTGCGGATGACACCAAAATAGGGCGGCAGATTAATTCAGGGCAGGATGCAAATGCATTACAGGAGGATCTAAATAAACTGCAGGGGTGGTCTGAAAAATGGCAAATGAAATTCAACACCAGCAAGTGCAGCGTTCTTAATATTGGAAGAACAAATGCTGTCAATGTATACAGCCTTAACAACATCAACCTAGAGAAGTCGACTTGTGAAAGAGACCTAGGGGTACTTGTAAGCCCGGACCTACAGCCTAAAAAACAGTGCGTTAATGTTCGAAATAACGCAAACAGAGTATTGGGTTTTATATCTAGAGGTGTAAGTAATAAGAGTGCAGAGGTCTTATTGCAACTATATCTTGCGCTAGTCAGGCCGCACCTCGATTATGCGGTTCAGTTCTGGTGCCCTTATTTTAGAGTGGATATCATTTCACTAGAGTCGGTGCAGCTGTCATGATCGTAATGACGGCTAACCTAAAACCTTAAGGATTCATATTACGCTCAAACGTCCACAAAACCTTCTGAGTCCCCCAGTGGAAATGTCTTCCGTTTTCTCTGTTTCCTTGTTGACGTCATCGAGAGGCCGTCTTTGTCTAAAGGGAACTTTGAATATAATCCGCAGGTTTCGTAGCAAGACGCTGTATGTTGGGACATTGTTGCCATCCAACCCTTTGTAATCAATTTTATTTTTGCTTTTGATAGCTCAGTCAGAGCATTGTTAGTGAAGATAATAGTAGGGAATGAAACTGAGTTCATAGTCTCAGTTTCAACATCAGAGTGTACAGTAAAGTAATTCGTCGAAATAGAAGTAGGTGGAGTCCCTGACCTAGATTGAGTGAGGGTCCCGCTGGCATTTTAACCGTTAGTAAGTGCTCGCCCCTTCACCCATACAGGTAGGTCATTCTACTCCGTGTTGTAATTCGCCCTTCTTTAAGTGATTTGACCCAATTACTAGTTGATTGTGCAAGTGTTACAGTAACGTAGTTGATATGCTTTGAGTGAAGTAATTTTTATGTTCTTAACGTCCCCTGAAACGTGATGTCGTTGTCACCATTAATAAGTGCTCGCCCCTTCACCCATACAGGTCCCTAACGCAGCCTAGGCCGTGTCCGTAGCGTGGATGTTGTATCCACTATGTCTGAAGAGATGTCCGAGGACCAGTAGGATCAGTTATCTTCGTGAGACCCGACCGTCAGACACTTCAGTACTACCTATGGCCCCCATAGCTGGCCCGTCTGACCCTAACGTTCGACCCGCGAGGTGACTCTGGATCACCAAGCCACACACAACTACCAGCCCCCATCATTGGTGGATGAATATCTAACTCAGTAGGGCTATTTGTGTGGTGGTGTTATTCCACTGGGATCTTAAGAGTTCGTTGGAAAGTACCCCATGGTGGCAGGACCCCATGGCGATTGCCTGAGTATCACCCCTGACGACTGAGTGTTGTAGTGGCAGTTGCCCCTGGTCTTGATGGTGCTAAGTTACTATAAGAGTTTATGTGTTATTGAGTATGTCCACCCAGTAGTGATGCGAGTGTTATTGAGTATGTCCACCCAGTAGTGGTGCGAGTGTTATTGAGTATGTCCACCCAGTAGTGGTGTGAGTATGTTGAGCCTGAGGGCATAGTATCAGGAGTTCGTCTGTTGGTACATATAACTTTCCCCTACCTCCATTTTAATGTTTAAATAAATATTGTATTTGTATATTGTGTCTACCGTTATTTCTTCCCTATTACTTGATACTATCATTACATATACCCACGAGCCTCCTCTCGTCACGCTACCAATGGTTGTAAGTATTAAAGTAAAAAATTATTATAAGAGGCACAGGCCCTTATTCAGCGAAGAATGACGAAATTGATTCCGGGACTTAGAAACCTTCCATATCAGGATAGGTTAAAGAAACTAAACTTGCATTCCCTAGAAAGACGAAGAGTGCGGGGAGATATATGATAGAAGTATTTAAGTGGGTGAAAGGAATTAATAAAGGGGATATAGATAAAGTTCTTATAATATCCGAGCAGGATAGGACTCGGAGCAACGGATTTAAGTTTGATAAGTTTAGGTTTAGGAGGGAGATAGGAAGGAACTGTTTCACAAATAGGGTGGTGGACGAGTGGAACAAGCTTAGCAACTTTGTCGTAAGTGCTGGAACGCTGGAAAGTTTCAAAAAGAGGCTGGATTGATTCATGGATGATAGAGAGTGATAGTAACTCTCGACAGGAGCTGCCATGCACAGGCCAACCGGCCTATTGCAGACTCCTTACTTTCTTATGTTCTTATTTACAAAGTGTAATTGGTAAATATTGAGTTTTATTACTATTGAACTTAGCCAAATTTGTACCTCCCCATTCAGAGATGCTGCACAGATCCGCATTGATAGAAATAATGATATCAGTTCTAGAAACAGATCTAGTTTAAGAGTTAGGAGGAAGGGGGAAATGTGAAGAAGAATGAAGAGTTGAATCATCAGCATAAGAATGGGTAGAATTAGTTGCAGTGTGAAGTAAATCATTGATAAAAAGAAGGAAGAAAGTAAGTGAAAGAACAGAACCCTGTGGGACACCACTATTGGTAGAGAAAGAGCGAGAGATCGATCCCTCGATAACAACTGCCATGGATCGGTTCTCAAGGAAGCTAGAGATGAGAAAACAAAGTGGGGGAGAGAAACCAAAAGAGGGAAGTTTAGATAGCAAAGACTTGTGCCATACCCTGTCAAATGCTTTGGAGATGTCGAGGGCCACGACGAAAGTTTCCCCATAATCCATAAGAGAGGGTGACCAAAGATGGGTGCAATAGGAGAGCAGATCACCAGTAAAACTATCCTGGCGAAAGCCATACTGGTGATCCGACAAAAGAGAAAGGCGATCAAGGTGACGGAGAAAATGGGAGTTCAAGATAGTTTCGAAAATCTTAGAGAGGCATGAAGTTAGGGCAATGGGGCGATAGTTAGAGGGATTAGAATGATCACCCTTCCTTGGGATGGGCTGAACTAAGGCATGCATCCAAGAAGAAGGAAAAGTTTGGGTTTTGAGGCAGAGGCGAAAGAGGCGAGCAAGCACAGGGGCCAGAGCTTCAGCACACTCTCTCAGAACACGAGGGGGTATTCCGTCCGGTCCGTGGGCAACCCTGCGAGTGGAGATTATAGGAAAGTGCATAGGTTCAGTAGGAGGTGTAGGGGTAGGAAGGATAGAGTAGGAATTGTCTAAGGTGGAATTAGAGGATAATAAGGTGCCAAAGAGGTTGGCTTTTTCAGGGGGGAGAGTTGGCTATAGAGTTATCGGGTCGGAAGAGAGGAGGAAAAGAGGGAGTGCAGAAGTTATTACAGATGTTTTTAGTTAAGGACCAAAAGGATTTACTAGAGGAAGAATTAGTCAGGTCAGCAGTCTTTCTTTTTATAAAATTCCGCTTGGCCCTACTAAGAATAGCCTTACAATGATTCCTGGAAGTAATGAAAGAGAGCAGGAGCGATTAAACCATGATTATATTGTAAAAGTTTTGGCAGAAGATGGGATAAATGCACTCATACCACCCTGTATAACCCCAGCAATGCTGTCAGCACACACCGAGGCGTCCCGAGTGGCAAAGCAACATTCATCCCAAGGAAAGTCGGTGAAGAATTCTCGCAAGGATTGCGAGTTGCACTCCGATAGTACCATAGTTGATGCTTAGAGGGGGGTGGGGGAGGTGGTCGTGCCCAGTTTGATTTAATAGAAATAAGATTGTGATCAGAAGACGCTAAGGGGGCAGAAATTGAGTATTGTGTCGATCAGGAATGCGTGTAGGATGTTTGATTATTTGTTCCAAATCATTAAGTAGGGAAAAAGAGAGTGCCTCAGCTCCACCTGGGTCATCCCTTGCAGAGCCAAGCCACTCTCTGTGATGTACATTGAAATCCCCTAGGTAGAGGTGAGTGGATAGCAATGACTCATGGCAAGAAGTGAGATAGTCAAAGAGTTCGAATTGTTGGTAGAGTTGGGAGAACAGTACAGGAAACAAAGAAAAATAGTCACAGTGTCATGGTCACATTGACTGCTAGTCTGTTGTAGATCTGATGATTATTATTATGCTTCACGCCCGCAAAACATGAATGGGTAACTGGTTAGCTACCCCTAAAAAGGAAAGCGTTTTTTCTTCCCCAATGTTTACACCAAGGCTCCCTGTCTAAGTACAGCCATTGGAACACAGTTGTCATTACGTATATATTCCACTCTTTACTGGCAAGCTCAATCTTGAATTAGTTTATGTAAATCAACTTAAGTAATTAACCAGATCTATGTCAACTGAGGGTCATCTTTGAATGTGTAATAGTTGATTTGTATGTGATTTTTGTCATTGTGTAAGATAGCCATGTCTGGCAACTCACGGATATATAAACCCTGGGCGGACGGAGTATCAATCCTCCCGTGACGCTTCTGCATTTGTTCCCAGGTATATAAGACAGTGTTCCCCGCCGATATAGCCATTCAGTTTGATTTAGTCAATTTTGTGAGTATCAGTGTTCATATTGTGACAGTGTAATTGTCATTTACTCAGTGTGAGAATTACTAGTAACGTAAATGTGCGTCTGACATTGCTAGACGAAAGATTGTTGTGATTGAGTCATCACCAATCCTCCCGTGAACACCCCGCTGACTGCCCGGAGTCGGTGGATACCTAACATGAAGCTGTAAGAGACGATGGCGCCGATTCGGCCTGATTAACTGCAAGTCTACATCGTGGGGCTGGATCCCAGACCCGCCACGTGTCGGAGTACAACCGTGTCCACAACAACGGTCGTCAGATGTGAGACACCAGTGTCCTACCCTGGGACATTCATGGAAATTATATGGTCCACAGTGTCTGTTGTATATGTTTGGGTATAATTCTGGAATATAATTATCCCATGTTGGGTAATGAACCCATGTGTAACTTGTTGGTTTCAGTAATAACGTGTTGTGTGTTGTGAGTGCATCTCATATGAACTAACAACAGTCTGTGAAGGTATCATATGTAAGTATGTAATGTGATGTGATGTATCACCAGTAATGTGTGAGAAGTAAAAGTGTCCACTTGGATTGGCAGAGAGTAGCCAAGAGTTGGTCCTGGTAACTGTATGTAATGTAATGTAACACCAGTAAGGTTGTGTGTAGTAATGGTACAGTATCTAAGTAAATTGCAGTTGAGTAAAGCCGAGGAGTTGCACCTTGGAGTTGTATGTTAATGCCATCTTTTTCCCTACTTTGATTTTATATTAATAAACCTTTTCTTAGAGTATTAGGGGTATTCATTTCACATCGGTATTTACCTTTATTCTGTCCAAGTGACCTTGATACCAGAATTATAATACCCATGTGCCGGCCCTCGCCATGCTACCTAACAACTGAAATATGTAGACAGAACAATTGAAGGAAATAAGACAGAGAGAAGTAAGATAAGGGTGGCCTCTGTGGTTAAGTGAGAGTAGTAGAGTCGCCACCCTTTCAAGGGTGGCAGTTTGTGTTACCCCCCCCCCCCTTACAATGGTGGCAGTTTGAGTGTCATCCCCCTCCCCCCCCCCCCCCTCACAATGGTGGCAGCGGTGGGATGTAATTTACATGGTATCAGGTCAGGAGAAATAAATGTGGCACTGTGGGTATTTTTTTTAAGTGTGATTTGTATTAACCATTTCTCTGCACAGGTACCTAATAACCATTTCACTGTAACTAATGAATATTTCAGATTGCTATTAATTTTGTTCCATAATTTTTCCAGTGTACAGTATAGTATGTAATTCTGTTCTAATTAAGTAGGAACTTAATTTTTTTTTTTTGGGGTACTGATTTTGTTGTGTGAGAACAGAGTTCAGGAAATGTGCATAAAAAAAATTCTTTGGTTTTACGGAGAAGTTGAAACAGTCAAGGTAAATACCTTACTTGAAGTTAGGTTAGAAATTGCCTCAAGGAAATTAGAAATCTTTTTTAAAGTAAAGTGTACAGTAAAGTGTGGAAACTTGTCATGTTCAGAGTATTGAAAAGTGTCTGGGAAACAAAGGTCAGCTACCTAACTTATAAATTTTTTTTTTTGCATTCTTTTTGTGAAATCTCAGAAAAGTGTTTGTTGTATGCCAAGGTAATATTTTTGGGGGTGCCTTTCTACACTGGTACCATAACAACGGTTGTGATCACTCGAGTTAATACTTTAATATTTACAGACAATGAGCGAGCAGTCAACATCTGCTGCGATAAGAGTGTTGTGGGCAGTGTTCATTTCTGAGTGTCACCGGAAAGGCCATAATTGTATTAAGGTTATGTAACTTAGTGTTATTTGAAATTGAGACATTTATTGGATGTATTTGTTTTGGTTTCAATTGGAAGTGTTTTAGTTCGCAGTTGACGTCAGTTTTGACAAGTGAATTTATTTGTATAACGCGAGTTGTGTTGTAGTCGGCGCTGCCCGCGAACGCGGCCATGGTCTCTTGATCATGGAGACAGCTGCCAGCCCGGTCTGTCGGGCCCTCCCCTCCCCCATCTCCTCCTTCCCATCTGGATTTATCAACATCCTCACACCAACAGTACAGTGCAAAGATTGACGATTAACCCACAAGTGATATACAAAAGTGGCAATTTCAACTTGAAGGAAAAGCACAACAATACAGCAATACTGATTGTGGCTGGATCTGACCTAACATGACCTGACCTCACGGCTTCACCTGACCTAACCTGAAGGATGGAGCACACCTGCATTGCCCCAAGCTACTGTCCTGGCCACGTGGCCACACACCTGCCCAACCGCATCCAGCCCATACGAGCACGAACTGAATGCTACAAGAACAGCCCAGTCCCAACCATTGTAAAAATTATCAACACCTAATTATTATATATCATATTTCTATTACTTATGTTACTTGTACATCATTTGTAAATCAAGAGAACCATTCCCCGATTATGCAATTGTATATTTTCAGCTTTCCGGCTGCCATGCTCTTTCAATAAACCGTTAATTATTATTATTATTATTATTATTATTATTATTATTATTATAATATTTCCGAGTATATTGTGTTTTTGTGTTGTTTCTACTAGTTTATGATTTTAATGCCATGGGCATAAGTTTCTAGCAGTGTAGACTGACAGGCATTGTCAGTAAGTGTGTTTTATGTTTATTTGAGATCTAATACATGTATAATTTCAGCAATTGCATTGATGGGTTGAGGACTCTGTGGTGATAGGGACATCTGTAAAACAACGCAATCTTTGAAAATTGATTGTTGAAAATACATGTAAGGACCCTCAATCGTGAGTACAACAGAGTACATTGTGAAGTAATAACAAGTGTTAAAATCATTGCATTTGAAAAGACAGTGAATACTTGTTGATTACCTAGGGGACAGTCTCGTAAATTATTACAGTATTATCCATTATTTTTTGTGAGCATGACTCTCAGTAGTGGAAATGCCTGTGGTTCTTTTTAAAGTTGGTTGATTTTCTAGAGTATAGTGTAATTCGGGAAGAGTTCACACAGTGTTGCACCGTACAGAGATTGTCAATAACAATGTTAAGTTTTAAATGCAAGAAAGTGGTTTTCTTACCGTAGAACTCAGATACCTTTACACTGGTTACTCACCCAGGAGATTATGGTGTATCACTACGTAGAATTTCACTCTGCTTCCGGCATTCAATGCGTTGTGTACTTGATAAATGATGGTTTAATGAATTCCATTAACTTCCAACATCCATCTAAGTTATTGGTTATACTTGTCATAACCAATCAGTCATTACCTTTGATAATAATAATAATAGAGGGGTCACAGGTACTGGCAGATATTTGGCACAATTCCATACACTGGACTTATAATTTGTATGGATAGGTCAGTCACTCACATTCACACCACAGTACCGTAAGTTATAAGGGAGAGTTTGTCAACCTGGAGAATTAATCTTAGACCTATTAGGCCGGCCTGGAGTGCTCTTGTAGAAAACAGGCCCTGACCATTGATCACTTCCTTTACAGGATGTGTTAACTTGTCGCTGTTCTAAATCCGCGGAGCAGGAGATCTTCTATAACCCAAGGTCTAAAGCCTACTGGCTAAAATGTGGTTTTGAGACGTGAGATGACCCCTTTCGGCTGGCCGGGTGCCTTATCTCTACCTAAACAAACATTTGGGATGGGTTTTGTGGGAAGCCCAGCGCAACTCATGACAACCGCCCCTACTAAGAAAAAAATTTTCTTTGGAGAATAAAGTTTTAGCACTTGTATACAATCAAGAGAATGCCTAGCCCAGACACACGATTTGACATTCACACTGTGGTGTGTGAGTGTGTAACACTGACACTGCAACGGAATGTAGTCGCCAATCGCCACTGAGGGAAAACCTGAACATTTACTTCATTTTTTCTGGCAGGAGGAAAACTCCGCGGCGAGGGTGACAATTCCCGAGCAATAGTTCATGCTAAGCGTAAGCACGCTATATTTACATTACAGTAATGTGTTGTGTGGTGTAGGGTATGTAGACATTGTTTAGGTGGCCAAGGTGTTGTGTTATGTTCTCAAGTGTAGAAAGGTGTGAGAAAAATACATAACATATGACGAGCCGTCAGACACTTGGAGGCTTGAGTCGACTGGAGTCTAGACCAACTCCATACTCATTTGGGAAGGTGACCTCTCAGTTAGTTGCTCTGGTTCCGCCACAAGTCGAGATAGGAGGTCAGCCCCCACATTCAGGCTGCCTTTGATGTACCGGAGGACGAAGTTGAACTGCTGGAGATACAGTGCCCACCGCATCAGACGAGCATTTGCATTCTTAGATGGTCGGAGACTGGTGAGTGGCATATGGTCTGTCTCCAACACAGACTCACCTCCGTAGAGATAGTAGTAGTACTTCTTGATGCCTTCCACCACTGCCAAAAGTTCCTTCTCAACCGTGCTGTAATTCCTCTTTGCAGGTTTCAACTTCCGACTGTGATACGCAACTGGAAAAACCTCGCCGTCTGCCTCTTGTAGTAGCACTGCGCCAACCCCATCCTGTGAAGCATCGGTCCGGAGGATGAAAGGCTCTTCCTTTCTCACCAGTTGAAGGATGGGTTGCTTGCATAGCAGGTCCTTGAGGGCACTGAAAGAATCCTCTTGTTCAGGTCCCCATTGCACCTTGTTAGATGCATGTTTCTTGAGCAGGTCGGATAAAGGGAGAGCCACTACGGCAAAGTTTGTGATGAAGTTCCGGTAGTACCCTTCGAGGCCCAGAAATGACCTCACTTGTTTTTGTTGTAGTGGGCCGTGGTGCATCTTGGACCTTTTTTAACTTTTCATTCTGGCAGGTGCAGCGTCCTCCGCCGACAGTGTGTCCGAGGACCTGGACTGCGGCCTGACCGATCTCGCACTTGCTTGGTTTCACGGCTATGTTTTTTTGTTGGAACCTCCGGAACACCTCCTCTAAGAGTTCCAGGTGTTCCTCAAATGTTGCTGAATGGATTAACACCTCATCCATAAATGCCTCAACTCCCTTGATGCCGTTTAGGACTTACCTCATAACGTGGTTGAAGATGGCAGGGGAGTTTGTGAGGCCAAAGGGAAGGACTCTGTACTGGTAGAGGCCCCCTGGCGTACCAAAGGCTGTGATTTGCCGACTCTTCGGGTCCAGTTGGATTTGGAAGAACCCCTTGGTCAGGTCAAGTTTGATAAATAACTTGGAACCAGCTATTCTTGAAAAAATAGTTTTCTGATCACACATAGGTTCAGCATCCACCTGGGTAATGGCATTTACTCTCCTATAATACCCACAGACCCTGACACCCCCATCCTTTTTTCGGACGACTACCATAGGACTACAGTATGGAGACGATCATTTCTCGATGATTCCTACTGCTTCCATTTCCTCAATTTCTTGTTTGACAGTGTCCAGTAGTCGCATAGGTATAGGATAGGGTTTTACCCGAACAGGTGTAGGGCTGGTCAGTTCAATAGTGTGACAGTCGACCCGGGCAACTCCTGGCTTATCAGAGAAGATGTCCTTGTAGCGATGCAACAGAGAGCCGATGGCATCTCGTTCCTCTGCTGATAGATTTCCGTTCACCTCAACGTCCGTGAAAGTCTCACTCTGGCGGGAGTGTGCAGTGACAGGCCCATCCTCCTCATCACTATCAGAGATCACTGTGGCAGCACAAGTTACCCCTGAATCACACTAGGAAGGCTCGTCCCTGTCTTCCTCAGTGGAGACTATACCCCCGATCAGTGACGGGAAGCACTTCTTCAGCATGTTGATGTGGAACTTCTTTCTTCGAGATCCCACCTGGACGATGTAAGTCAGATCCGAGACACGCTGGGCTAAGAGTTGTTCATGCTCGCGTTGCTTGTCTTCTCTCTCCTCAACCTTCTCCACGTATGCAACCGCCTCAGCCCCCTCCAGCCCAAGGTCACATGCTTCCTCAAAAGCCGCTGCACGAGCTGACATGGTGCAGGTGTGGGCGATACAATTGTGCAATTATCCACGGTCTGTGTCCCTGTTCGGGCGCCAATTGTTAAGTTTTAAATGCAAGAAAGTGGTTTTCTTACCGTAGAACTCAGATACCTTCACACTGGTTACTCACCCAGGAGATTATGGTGTATCACTAAGTAGAATTTCACTCTGCTTCCGGCATTCAATGCGTTGTGTACTTGATAAATGATGATTTAATAAATTCCATTAACTTCCAACATCCATCTAAGTTATTGGTTTTACTTGTCATAACCAAACAGTCATTACCTTTGATAATAATAATAATAGAGGGGTCACACATACGGGCAGATAATTGCACTTACGTATATTTGGCACAATTCCACACACTGGACTTATAATTTGCATGGATAGGCCAGTCACTCACATTCACGCCACAGTACCGTAAGTTATAAGGGAGAGTTTGTTAACCTGGAGAATTAATCTTAGATCTATTAGGCCGGCCTGGAGTGCTCTTGTAGCAAACAGGCCCTCACCATTGATCACTTCCTTTACAGGATGTGTTAACTTGTCGCTGGACTTAACAACAATCTCGGGGATTTGCACACACAGACTCGTTGCACTGGTAGGACTATATGGCCCCTGTTCGAAATCCGTGGAGCAGGAGGTCTTCTATAACCCAATGTCTAAAGCCTACTGGCTAAAATGTGGTTTTGAGGCGTGAGATGACCCCTATCCCTCTCGGCTGTCCGGGTACCTTATCTCTACCTAAACAAACATTTGGGATGGGTTGTGCAGGAGGCCCAGCGCAACTCATGACAAACAAGTACCATTGCCTTGAGTTTGCACAGTGTGTCTTGAAAAGTGACAAAAAAGTACAGTGAGGATTTTCTCGTGTATTCATCAGTGAAGCAGTAAAGTAAAAGTTCACATGTCCAGTATTATCAGTAGGGGAGTGAGTAATAATTTTGTGCAGTATTTTTAACAGTATTTCAAATGTTTTTGTGTATTAGAAGGTCAATTAGGCAGTACTCCAATTGTATTTGAAGGCGTGCACTGTGGAGATGTTCGGGGTACTTGGTTCTAACTACAGGAGCGAACAAAAACACCTGTAGAGTTCTGTAGGTTCTTATTAATGGAAATATACAGGAGTGCGCTCACAAGTGCAGGTATTCCTCACACTCCTATAGGGGTCAACTGACCTCACTCTGACCTCTCAGGCGACACGTGGTAAGTGGTTCACTAGCAGCTTCCAGATGTCGCCAGGCACATTTATCTAAGTGTGTGGTGACATAAAACAGGGGCATTGCCGCACACTACTGACTAGAGAAGTACTGTATATATATAGAGTACAATAGTCCATACATGGTATACATACATTCATAATATACATACACCTCCACCCCCCCCATACGCTCATAGCAAAGTCTTGAGCGGACCTTTTCCTGTGGATCCGTTCTGAGCGTAAAGGGGCTTAATCAGTGGGGGGGGGGGGGGGGGGATATGGGACTCAGCACTGGTGATGGGGTCAGCGGAATGCGTTACGGGGCGGAGGAAACGGCGGCTCCTCCACCACACCCGACCGCTGGGTAACCGCACCTGGTAGTCCCGTGACATACCGAGACCCATGACTACGCCCACTTTGTCCCAACGTAGGGAGGTCGGGTCCTGGACACGGACTTGGGTGCCGACACTCAACCTGGGGAGAGGACGGGCGTGGTCGTTGTGGCGGGCGGCGACGTCTTGAATACGTTCGGCGGCTCGGCGATCAAAATCCTCTGTCTTGGCCTGCCACTCCTTGGAGAAGGACTGAGGGTGATGAGGGACACAAGAACGGAGGGGGCGTCCATACAAGACCTGGGCAGGGGAGCGTCCGGTGTAATTGGGTGCGTTGCGGAGCTCAAGGAGACCCTGATCGAAGGCCTCGCAATCAATATTCCCAGAAGGGGCCACTTTGAGGATGAGGTGCTTCAGGGATTTGACAGCAGCCTCAGATTGGCCGTTGGACTGCAGGTAATGAGGCGGTGACAACACATGCCGGACCCCATCGGTCGAGGAACGCAGCAAAGTCCCGGCTTGTGAACTGGGGCCCTCCATTGGTTCGCAGGTGCGAAGGAACACCCACGCAACGGAAGTAGTGGCGGAACTTGCTGATGGTGGCAGCAGATGTCGTATCCTTACCGCACTTGATGACAACCGGCCAGCCAGAGAGACGGTCGACGATAACCAGGAAGGACTCTCTTTACACAGAGAAAAAGTCGGCCGACACAGATTCAAAGGGGCGGGTGGGGTTGTCGTCACTCATGAAGGGTTCCTGCTGCTGGCTGGGTTGTAGTACGTGGCGGGGCTTACACACCTGGACAGCATTGGAGATGTCGGGGTCAATGCCAGGCCGGAACACAGTCTGTCTTGCAGGCCGATTGGTGGCCTCGGCTCCACGGTGACTGTCGTGGAGGCGAGCCAAGGAGTGGGGACGTGAAGCAGCATGGACAACTACCGAAGGAGAGGTGTCACTGGCCAGAGGTAGGGGTAGGGCGGCAGCAGGGTAATTGCTGCTCCCTTCGAGCACCCTGTTGGCGTATTTTACCTCGAGAATCGGTGTTGGGAAGTCCTGGGAGATGATGGCCAACTCTTGACAATGTCTGTAGGACAGCAAAGGAGTCGGGACACCATTATGCACGTCAATCCAGGCTTGACAGGACCTGTTGCCAAAGGTGACATGTGCATAGAGTGAACCTAGGGCTGGGGCCATCTGTGAACCATCTGCCGTGACACGGAGGTCCTTGGGAGGCGGTCTTTGATCACTTGGAGAGAGCCCCAAGCATCGCAAATGCTGGGGACCGATGACCATAGCCTCAGCGCCGGTGTCGGGCAGCATCTCGAAACAGGATGACACATTGCCGTAGGTCACGATGACGCTGACGTGCTGGGGAACTTTGGTCCTGGGACGCGAGGAGTACACCCTCCTAATATAGGTCGGGCTTTCTCCAGGGTCGTCGTGCCTCTGATTTGGCGACTGTGGGCGGCCCTCACTTGTGGAAGGGCGCTGCTGCTTCCGCCGATGCTGTCCCTTAGGTTTGTTGGTCGGACAACACTTGTCATAGTGGCCCAGACGACCGCACACATTGCACTGGACGCGTTTGGCTGGGCACCGTACTGTAAGTGACCAGTGGCCCTTGCGGTCACAACTGTCACAGGTAGACTCACCGGCTGGACATACCTGTGTTCCGTGCTGCCTACCACAGCTGTTGCAAAGGAAGCCGAGCGTGGTGGGCGTAGGCGTTGGGGAAGACTTCTTGTCTTGTTTGTATTGGGACATAGCCCGTACGGCTGTAGGGGGAGCTCGGATGGCAGAGGTAGCACACCTGGCAGCCTCGTAGGAGCGACATACTGTCAATACATCCTTAAGAGAGGAGGGAGAGTCCAGGGAGGTGAGGCGTTGGACAAGCTCCTCGTCCTTAACACCCATCAGGATCACCTGCTTCAACTGGGTCTCCTCGCACTGCTGGTGATTACCGGGACATATATCTATCTCTTCCGAGGCCCTCTTGAGTCGTACGTAGAAATCATCAAAAGGCTCGCCCTCCATCTGTCTACAGCTAAACACTTCCCTCCTGCGGAGAGCTTCATTCCGCTGACCTTTGATGTGCCATTCTAGAACATCTAGTGCCTCCTCTACAGACAACAAAGAATTCGGGGGCACTTGCAACGTATGTTTTAACACATGCTGCGTTCCCAAAGACAGGCACATACGTAGCTGAATGAGTTGTTTGGGCTGTGGCAAGCTCTGGAGATCCACCATTGTAGCATAATCAGTCCACCGTCGTCGCCACTCACGAAAAGTCTGGAAAGTTTCATCAGGCTTCAAGGTGGGTGGGGGTTGGACAACCACTTTGGTAGAGGGCGTTGACGAGGTATCTGAGCCAGTCGGTACGGGAGCAGTGGAAGGGCCAAGGGCTTGATTAGCAGTGAGGCTAGATATCAAAGCTGCAAAACGTTCGTTATTTTCCAATCTCGTTTGGTGGTCTTCAGCATGCCTTTTCACATCGTCCTGACGCATTTCCTCCCTCATAAGCTTCATCAGAGCAATTATCTCTGAGGACGAGGCTGAGGGTCGAGGGGTGTGGCTGGGAGAGGGTGGGGCGTCGCGCACTGACTGGTCATCCATCTCTGTAGAGCTGTCATCCGTCTGACACATCCGGGAGCAAGGGACACCCCTGCGTGAGGCCCGGGGCATATGAGTCATGCCGAGGGCCAACTACCCACATCATGGACCAGCAGTATTGTTGTACCAATACCGAAACCAGGACAGCCTGATGCCTTTCGTCCCATATCACTAACCAGCTGCCTGTGTAAAACCTTTGAGAGGATGGTTCTTGGCAGACTCTTATATAGAATCAGAGAACACATGTCTCCTAACATAAATGGCTTCACCCATGGTAAAGGTGTACATAATTGCATCACCACATTCCTAACTGTGCATGGTGATGAAAGGCACAGATACACCACATTTCTTGACCTAAAAGCTGCATTTGATATTGCCAATAGGCAACTGATATTGTACGAACTAGCCAAAATGGATATAGGAGGTAGGCTGTTAGACTGGATAAGTGGTTACCTAACCAACAGAAGGGCTGCTGCACTGTTTCAGGGCTACAAAAGTGAAGTTAAAGATATGCAACTTGGTACCCCTCAAGGTGGAGTACTTAGCCCCACTTTGTTCAATGTTCTTATGAATGCATTATTAAATTTAATACCAGACAACCCCAGCAATATCTCAATCAGCTATGCTGATGATATTCTTATACATACTAAAACTCATCGTGAAATGCAAACCACCCTGAACCATGTATACGCAGCCTGTGAGAACCTCGGTCTTATTATCTCCACTGAGAAAACTAAGGTGTTCAACAAACAAGCTGGTAACGGCAAACGCGTCCCCGCCAAGTTCAAGATAGGTAACAACACTATTGACTATGTTTATTCTTTTAAATATCTTGGTGTTTCCGTCCCTTGTACCCTACCTGCCATACAACAGCTAACCCGCCAATGTACTGACAGACTGAGACCTCTTAGAAGTGTAGCGGGGTACAGCCCGCACTATGGTGCTAATATTAGAATTGTTAAAACAATGTACCTAGGCTACATAAGATCTCTGATAGATTACCACGCACCAGCCCTGGTCATTCGTGACGGGAAAGGCGTTGACAAGCTCGAGAAAATGCAAAATAAAGCCCTCAGAATTATCCTAGGATGTCCCATGAGCACTAAAGTACTTAATATGAGGAAAGAACTTGGAAAACCCAGTGTTAAAGATAGAATAATTGAAGTCAACCTCATGATAGCCCTGAGGCTTCTGCGTGGTGATCCTGATAACATTGTTTCCTTAAAATTGCTAGAATGTATGAACCATGGGACTACTGAGTCTAAATGGAT
The DNA here is from genome assembly GCA_958450375.1 of Homarus gammarus. Taxonomy (NCBI): domain Eukaryota; kingdom Metazoa; phylum Arthropoda; class Malacostraca; order Decapoda; family Nephropidae; genus Homarus; species Homarus gammarus. The sequence goes on from CAUDMG010002056.1 coordinate 350,152, forward strand.
CCAAACTACAGCTACACATATGAAGATGTTTGGACTAGACCACCTGTACAAAGTTGAGACACAACAGCGCTTCCTGCCACCCTGGCGGACAGTTCCCTTCGATATCACAATACCGACGTATCCGCTTAGAAAATTAATTATACAAAGCATTTATCTCCAACACACTGCCAAATTGAGAGCTCTTGAACACATACACACTCTACAGACTCATGATAATATCACACAGACCATCTACACTGATGGATCTCTTAACACCGCCGTTGGGAGGGCTGGAAGTGCTATTGTTGTGACTCAACCTGACGGTAATATAATTGAGAAAGGAGTTAGAATTAACAATTAGGCATCCACTCTACGAACTGAATTAGTTGCCATACTCACAGCTATTAAATTCATTGTAACCACTGTTACTGACAGTCTCATCATCACTGACTCTCTATCCTCACTACTTGCCCTTGGCTCCCTCTACTCAGGTTGTCACGCTCTTGTCTCTGAAGCCAGACACAAATGTGCGTGCCTTGTTGACCGGGGTGTCAGGGTCAAACTGTTGTGGATCCCCTCTCACATAGGCCTCATAAAACATGACAGAGTTGATGCCCTCGCCAAACTCGCGTCTAACAAAGACACCGTTGAATACAATTTGGGTCTGTCAAAAAGAACCCTTAAAACTGTAATTAGGAAAGAACTTTGATGAGTTTGACGCAGGTAGACAAGTGCAAACAGGCACTAGTCGATCCATAGGTTACCATGTTGAGATGTATCAAGTGAAACATGTATATGGAGCAAGTAACAAGATCACTAGATTACAAGATGTTGTAACCGCTAGATTAAGGTTAGGATATAAGTACCTTTGGCAGTATGTTCCTCAAGCAGATGTAAACAAAACTAAATGTAAAGTGTGTGGCCATACATATGGCCACACACTTGAACACTACGTCCTCGACTGTGTGAAGATAGAACCTTTTAGGGACAGGTCCAAGCACACTGTGTGTGAAATGGCACTACACTTCATCTCTAATGGCAAGATAGCCGACATATTAAGATTGTATCCACTTTTTTGCACTTAGTAACTATATCAGTTCTCATGTACAGAACCAAATACGCAATGTGCTTGAATACCTCCCACGTAAATGTGAATAACAAAGTGTGAGGCCAGACATACTGCCTCACACGCCTGTTCTCACGCATTTGTGAATAAGTTACCCTTTATGTATAGAACTAAACAAATAATGTAAATGAAATACTGTGTAACTTTCAGTGCCATAATATCCTGACAACGGGGGTTAATTATTATGACCCTTTGTAAACCCTACTCTGTAATCCTTTTGCGCTACCGCTCACAGGATGAGTGTGGGGTGCACAATAAAGTAGCCGCTGCAAGCGGCAAAATCAAAATCAAATCAATCGGGGCATAATTACTTTATCTGTATATTGTATCTCAAATCAGTGTTGACCGGTCAGCCCGTCGTATCAACCAGAGCTGAGACAACAAAATTAATTGAATACACAGATAAGTAACTTATATATATATATATATATATATATATATATATATATATATATATATATATATATATATATATATATATAATATATTTGAAGTATGTTCGTGCGTGGGTTGGTGTGTGTAGGCGCGGTGGAGCGCGGAGGGAGGCGAAGCGGTGGGTGGTGAGCAGTGGGGTGAGTTACCCTCGAGGCAGGAGGCAGCCGGGGAAGGTCGCGCTGATGCACCACTCCTCGCAAATGCCCTATATCAGCCTTCCACCTTAGGGAATCCTTAAAAAACAAGGACATATACTTTAACACTACACACACACGAGGGGCACTTAAAGACACTTCACAGGAAATTGCAATCACTGCACACTGCTCAAAACTCGTTGGTCATTCAAACGAATTTTTGTGGGAGACAATGGCACGGATGACGGAGTTGACGGTGGAGATCTACCGGTCTTGATTTTGCACGAACGCACTTATTTCCACTTAATCGATCACTTAATACTCACTGCGCCATGGAGATGTTCGGGGTACTTGGTTCTAACTACGGGAGCGAACATAAACACCTGTAGAGTTCTGTAGGTTCTTTTTAATGGAAATATACAGGAGTGCGCTCACAAGTGTAGGTAGTCCTCACATTCCTATAGGGGTCAACTGACCTCACCCTGACCTCTCAGGCGACGTGTGGTAAGTGGTTCACTAGCAGCTTCCAGATGTCCCCAGGCACATTTATCTAAGCATGTAGTGATATGAAACAGGGGCATTGCCGCACACTACTGACTAGAGAAGTACTGTATATATATAGAGTACATACATGGTATACATACATACATAATATACATACACACTGTACCCGTGTTGTGTATTTACAGCGAGTTGTTGTGACCTCCAGGCATGATGGCCGTCACAGGGTAGCAGTTCAGGGCAGCCAGCTCCGAACTTGTGTCCCGTAAGTTGATGTGTAGAGTTGAGAAGTTTGTGGGTGGAGACATGTTCATTCACAGGAATGACACCCAGGTCTCACTACCAGTTGTTTCATCAGGTGAATGGCTTGATGGACAGGGAGGTGTAGAAGGGAAGAAGAGTAAGGAATGCCTCTCTTGCTAGTTATGTGAGACACTGGCATCAGTGTTGCCGAGATATCTTTAAAGGGTGTAGACCTTTGACTGGAATGCATTGGTTGTTGATGTGCATGGTGAAGAGTGATGCTTTGCATATTTGTGTTGTGGAATGTGGTGCAAAGGGAATGTTTGTGAGTATGAAGGTGTTTGTAAATTTTTTTTAAATTTTTTCTGGAGAGGGCTTGTCAAGTTGCAGTAAAGACATAGAGATTGGAAGATGGATTGGCTTTTATGCAATCGTCTGATGGGTATCTGTTACTAGTTTGAGTAAAGATACCAGTTGTGAGTTCTCAAGTTTTGTGAGTTATGTCCTAGCTAGGATTGTTGTTGTGTATAGGAGTAGTGTTCGTGACTCTTAGGTGGGGTCAGGCATGGATGCCTGGCACTGATTTCCGCTAAATGGCAAACGCCATAAGTACAGACAGTTTTTTGGTTTGGTTGTGCTCCCATAAGGACCGTTTCGTATTGCATTGCATTCCTGGGAATATCTCAGCTCGTTCGGGATCCCTCGAATGCTGCTGCCTCTCACGAGTAGGACATGACTTTTTGGTATAAAGTCAAACAAATCATTCCTTCGGCTCGATGGGGTCCGTTCATCTATGTCCTTGAGAAGTCTAAGTTAAATCTCAGTGGTGTCGAGTAAGCATTTAATCAATCTCCTCAATGAAAACTTTCTTGATATGAGAAGCTGTATCACCAAAGGGTGTATTGTGTAAAAAAAAATTTATGTTATTTATGTAACCCCATTTTATGGTTTTTCTTTATCATTACATTATTCTCCTATGTATGTGTATTTACTTGTATTTTGTTTCTCTATTCAATGTTGTCAGTGATAATAGATTGTTTTTTTTAAACTACCATTTATCCCATGTATGTAACCATTGTGTTCTTGTTTTGTATGCCTTTTTGTACCGGATGCCTGTAATAGTTCTGATGTGTTGTTATGAGTGTATGTAGTGTGAAACCATGATAAAAGGTAACAGTTATTTAAAAAATCTGTGTAACTACTGTACATGTTTAGCAAATGCTACCGCATAATAAGAATCTTGGGGAAAGGGGGAGCTTTGTCATGGTCACAATGACTGCTAGTGTGTTGTAAATCTGATGATTCTTATTATACTTCACGCCAGCAAAACATGAATGGGTAACTGGTTAGCTACCCCTAAGAAGGAACGCATTTTTCCCTCCCCAACGCTTACACCAAGGCTCCCTGTCTAAGTACCGCCGTTGGAACAGAGTTGTCATTACGTATATATTCCACTTTCTACTGGCAAGCTCAATCTTGAATTAGTTTATGTAAATCAACTTAAGTAATTTGCCAGACCTTTGTCAACTGAGGGTCATCTTTGAATGTGTAACAGTTGATTTGTATGTGATTTTTGTCATTGCGTGACACAGCCACGTCTAGCAACTCACGGGTATATAAACCCCAGGGCGGACAGAGGATCAATCCTCCCGTGACGCTTCTGCATTTGTTCCCAGGTATGTAAGACGGTGTTCCCCGCCGATATAGCCATTCAGTTTGATTTAGTCAATTTTGTGAGTATCAGTGTTCATGTTGTGACAGTGTAATTGTCATTTACTTAGTGTCAGATTTACTAGTAATGTAAATGCGCGTCTGACATTGCTAGACGAAAGATTGTTGTGATTGAGTCATCACCAATCCTCCCGTGACGCCCTCCAATTTTACTCTCAGATCCAGTGTGTGGGTTATTTCAATACCCCACTGACTGCCCGGAGTCGGTGGATATCTAACAGTTAGCTGTAAAGGACGATGGCGCCGATTCGGCCTGACTAACTGTCTGTGTTAGACCAGTGGCCCTTACGGTCACATCCACGACACAGTGCGTCGGCGGCCGGGCAAGTCTTGGGGCCGGTGCTAGGAATTGCGGGGCCCAATTAGAAAATTGATAGTGGGGCCCTCTACTCTACAAAGTCGAAGATTGATGTTTTATATTTCGTGTAGTATGCCCGCCTTAGCCAAAAAGCATTAATTACTTGATATACTAAAAGTTTAAAAACAGTATAAAAGTTTTGATTTTTTATTACAAGTTAAGACAATTACAGACAAACTGTTTATTACAACTGTACTTGTGGATGATCCATCACTGTTTGATGTTTGGGCTTGGCCTTCTGACTCTTCTTTAGCTATAAGTGGACTTCTCACTTTGGCACTGTCTTCTGTTGTATTAAGATCGTCTTCAGTTTGATTCAACTGTGTCTGTGTGTCAACTTGAACTTTTTCAAACTGAATATCAATTTCTTCATTGTATTCATCAACTGTAATTGGACTAATGGCTGTATTGTCATTTTCTGAATCGTTTTTGTCTTCTTCATCTTCAATACATGGGCGTTTCAAAGGTGGAGTGACAAGAAATTTTTTGATAGCACCTCGATGTTTTTCATTTTCAGCCACCTTTGCCTTTGCCAGTGCTCGCTTCTGGTTGCCATTTAAATACTTACGCCCTCTGCCTCTATCTCTGCTTGTGCTTGCCATGATGAAAGGGCTTTTTATATTATCTTTTCAGAAATGACATATAATAAACTGAAATGAAAAAACGAACAAAATTATTCACAATGAGAAGTCCCTGGCATTTAAAAAATAAGTACGTGCATATATGAATGTTATAATTAAAACAAAAAATCGAAACACTGATCCTATAAAATAAAAACCACACAATGTTTATCACCACTTCACCGGACAAAAAAAGCTTTAACCGGACATATAACACTTTGGCATGGATAGCACACCGCTACGTACACAAAGATTCGGTTACCTACATAGAGCTATATGTGCTTGCATGTGCTCAGAATCACAAGTCATTTTCTGATTCATCATCGCTATTGTCGCTATCAATCATGTACTCAGGATCAACAATTATCATCACTGTCCAGCACAAAAATTATAAACAAACCACGCCTCCATCGCCACCCAGTGGCCATGCTTCTCATTTTCAAGGTCAACACTGCAAAACTCATCTCAAATCATGTCTATGGCAACGACCGGAGTTTTGTCACTGTCTGACGATGATCACTGATTCACTGGTTATTACAGGACATGCTGATATACACAGCACAACGTTATCACTCGTATTTCCCCCTGAAAACAGCCAAAAATACAGACCCGACACACTTACACCGTCCAAGCGTTGGGAGAGAGTGAAAACTGTGTTCTGATTGGCTCGCACCCTTCCCGCTCCTGTAAATTATTATGAAAGTCAGGGCGTGTGGACCAACACCAGAGTTAATTCCCTTGGACTTTTGACAAAACAGAAAATTCTCGCACGTGACTGGGATCTATTATTTTGATGACAATAACAATGATTTTGTGTCTAACGTTAGCTTTTTTACCAATATCGTATGCAGTTTAAAACTAACACACGTGTGTGCGGGGCCCCCTTGCGGCGCGGGGCCCAATTTGATTAAATTGGTCAAATAGGCTTAAAACCGGCCCTGTGTGCTGCTTTCCACAGCTGACACAGGAAGCACTAGGCGGAGGCGTGGAAGAACGTGTGGCAGCCTTTGCGTTGTTGGCCGCCTTCTTATCCTTCTTGTATTGTGAGATAGCTCTCACAGCAGGTGGGGCCCGTAATGCAGAGGTGGCGGACTTGGTGGCCTCGTATGACCGACATTCAGTCACTACCACCTGGAGTGTGGAGGAAGCGTCCAGGGGGATGAGTCGCTGCATCAACTCTTCGTACCTGACACCTGTCAAGATCCCGTGCTTGATCCAGGCTTCCTCACATTCCCGGCTGTGCGCCTTGCAGACGTCGATCTCCTCTGACAAACTCCTCAAACGTACAAAAAAGTCGTCAAAGGATTTGTTCTCCGCCTGCTTGCAGCTGGTAAAGGCACGGCGACGCAAAGCCTCGTTGTTCCGACCCTTAACATGCTCCTGTAAAAGGTCGAGCACATCCGTCACTGAAGAGGTAAAGTCAGGAGGCACGTGCAACGTGTGCTCCAAAACTCTCTGGGTCTCCAGCGACAAACACATCCGCAGTTGGATGAGCTGTTTGTTTGGAGGCATGCTGTCAAGGTCCACCATCGTGGAGTAATCTGTCCAACACCGCCTCCACTCACGAAAAAGCTGAAACGTGACGTCTGGTGAGAGGGCGGGTGGGGGTTGAACAGATGCCTTGGGAGCTGTTGGGGTAGCAAGAGTGCCTGGAGGACGCTGGTGTGGTGGAGGAGGGAGTGAACTGGCGCCTTGAAGCGTGCTACCTGCAAGTGAGGGAGGGTGGGTTAGCGCCAGGGTCACCAATAGCGCCTCAAAACGCAACTTTTCCTCCTCTCTTCGTGTCTCCTCCCTCTGAAGTTCCATCTCTCTGCGTCTCTCGTCCCGGTCGTCCATCCACTTCAGAATTGTGGCGATGTCCGTCACTGGAGGTGGAGGATGAGAGTCTGCGCCCGGTGGAGGGGAAGGTGGTGGGGAGTCGTGTCTCCCATCTTGACGTCCCTTCTTACCTCCCATCTTTGTGTGTGCATGGACTGCACTGTTTAATATATAAAGTGGCGCCTCAACAGCTCGAACCACATATATATGACATAAACAGCGCAGAAATCACGCATATGGTCCAGGTCCACTGTTCTGTCCGTGAGTGAGTGCGTGCGTGCGTGTGTGTGTGTGTGTGTCTCAGAGAGCGGAGGGAGCGTGGTCCGGCAAGACCGTCAGTGTCCCCCGGATGTCGCACGAGAAGGGTGTGCGCCTGCGTTCTCCGTGGGTACCACAAAAAACAGGCCAATGCTCAACTCTCAGCTCTAGACACACACTAATTCACTGACACTAGCAATGCCACTGTCACTAAAACGCACTGTGACGGCGCAACACTGCACATCGCGGCGAAACACAGGGCAACACAACACAACACACTATGAGTCGACGCGCATCACCGGCAGACGTAACTGTCGGCATTGTTCACACACTTTGTAAGTCCACAGATCCTAGACACTGCGCCATGAAGGTTACTAGTGTGCCCTGAAGAATGCAGTGATGGCTAGGGAAACACTGAGTAACACTGAGTCCGTTTATTATGGATAAGAGAAATACAAGTGGTGACTCGCGTGTGCCATGCACGGCTCACACAGTCAGACTAAGGCTGCCTTGCCATATGGCAGCCTCGGGGCAATGTTGCCACATAACACGTGCAGTGTTGCCACGTGATTATATATATAAATGCTACTCGGCACAGTAGCTTATGTACAGGGTTGCTACTCGGCACAGTAGCTTAGATACATAACCTACACATAGAACTACATCATTAATACCATGGGCCGAATTTTCAAACTCAAAAAAAAAAAAATTCGCCTCCGTATGACACACCCTAATTCCCCATGAATGTTAATGATGTCCCAGACATCGATGTCCCAGGTAGTAGGTAGAAGGTAGCTATCAAACAGGGAGGTACTACCGCCTGGGAAGATATTGGAAGCATGTGTTGTCTAATGGTAGACCCTGCTGCCATATGGAATCAACAAAAATGTGACCAAGTCCCAGGTTGCTGATCTGTCTTTCTGCCACATTTACACTCAATTGCAGGGTCTCAATTGTTTCTCTTACTTTGACAACACAACATACATATATCATTTCTCACTCTTGATACAGTATTTTGCTTTAATTTTTGTATTATTATTATTATTATTATTATTATTATTATTATTATTATTATTATTATTATTATTAATATTAATATTTATAATTTTTCAAATTTTTTTTTATTATTATTATTATTATTTTCTGTTATTATAATTGTAATTTATGTTTATATATTTTTATTACTTTTATTACTACAGTATTATTATTATTATTATCATCATTATTACCTATTATATTTTCTCCCCCCAGGCCTTGATATGGGTCATTTTAAAATGAACTGTGCCCGGGTGGGCTAATAATGCCCATAAAAAAAAAATTTCAAACAATAAAAACAATAAGTACACCCAGTGTACCTAATACTTATTGTTTAAAATTATGTTCAGCGAAACGTATATAATAATTTTCCTCAGATTTATACAATATCACAAACTGTAAATCTTCAGCTGGACGCTTTATTCAATTATCTCAAGATGATCTGGCTAGGTAGGTGCGTTCTCAAACACGAAGAGAGGGAGGATTATTAAATTTTGATCACGTTAACCTTCAGTGATTATTTTTTAGTCTAATCAGTTGTCTAAATTTTTTTATAATTTAATGAATTCTGTGCCTACACTGGAATGGCTCATTTCTTTTTCCGAGTATTTGCATGCTGAGGAAACTTCAGCTCAAGCTTTATTGAGTAAAAAACGAACTAGTTGCAAGTATTGTAGGTGCAGGGTTAGGACGTGTGGATGCACAGCTTGTGCCTGTGAAGATTCTTCTTGAAGTCTTACAAATGGCCAAGACGAGTTATCATTCAACTCCTACTTTCACAAAACATGAGGTCGAATACTATTACCCTCTGTTAGAGTCAACTCTCACGCACAATGCTATCCTCATCCACATACTAATACTAGCCCAATGCAAATTTAATGCATAGCATTTAGAACCTTTCCCTTTGTATTCTAATGACATTCTGTTTACTCTGGATAAACCAACCGAACTTTTTCTAATAGATGAAGCCTACTCTTTGTTAGCAGTGGATGATCTTAGGGTATTATCATAGTGTAAGTCGTCATATTTACATCTACACGTATGCCCAGCCTATACGTTCGTGTTTATTCCTTCTGCAGACAGAATATGCGAATTGGCGATCATAAAAACTAACGTTCTCACAGCGCTAAACCGATGAAACTATACACCGATTTCAAAGAAAACTATTTTTCATGCACATCTACATAATGTGTAGTTCTTTTTTCTTCCCTGAAGAAACTAATGACATTTTACGGTGCCAGGATGGTGGTAAATGATTAGTTGTGAAAGGTTATTATAAGGCTCCGGATTACTGCAAAATAACCTGTAATTCGTTGAAAACCTTACCTTCCCATCATCATTTTCCATTAAATTTAAATCTCACTTTAGATTTGATTCCTTTGTATCAAGTTCCTAGTTTGACCCTTAATGAACTCAATATTGTGTCAGATAAATTAAAAGTTATTTCTTATCTGAAAGAGTCGTATTTTACTATTCTAGAAGGTAACCTGCCATTTTATTTTTCACTGGGATTTGCTATACCTAGTTTAACTGTTCCCACTATTGTCTTAATATTAGCAGTGATATTTTTCTTTTTATTATAAGTCAGTATCTTCCAAGTTTGCCATTGTACATAAAATACTCTCCGGTAACGCACTTCAGACTAGAGCTGCAGTAATTGCTGAACCCCAGGTTGCAGTTTCTCCAGTTTAGTGTCGACACACATATGTTTGTAACATGGGTAGGTATATTTATAGTTTTTTTTTGCGAGACTAATTAATTCGTCGTAGAAACTCAGAAGGTGGTGACCCATCGATGTATTAGCCCTGTCTATTAAACAGTAGCACTTATATAAATACGGGTCAATACATTTGCGTTATATAATTATATCACCCCCGTAATTTTCCATAAGCTGTGAGGTATCATGTTCATATCACATGATGAATATTTTCCACTCTCAAGTCGTGTCTACAGAAGATCCTAGGTCAGCTCTCTTGGAACCGGCTTACAGTCAGTATCTACTCAACCCTCACGATAATAGGACATCATTTCAAAGCTTATCCCAGTAAGCTCCGTCCTCCCCTAAAACTCCCAGTTAGTAGTGCTAATTTCGGTATTTTCCTCATTGAAGTGTACACACTATATTTTTATATATAAATGGAGAAAAGACAATTTGGGTTTTTGACAACTTAACCCACAAACTTTTTATGTATCCAAGTTCAGCTACCTATCCAAGGATACATATGGTAGCAGCAGATACATGATCAAACCATGATTGTTGTAAAGGCCTGGACTTAGAAATATAAATCCCTTAACAGACTAATCAGGATCTTAATAAAGGAGTGTCAAGGACCATAGTTTTCTGAGGAATAACAAACAACCGTTTGAGATGACATGTCTTTACTATAAAAATTATAACACAAAACTCTGACACCACTCAACAAACATCAAATAATTAAGGGAGTCAAGCAATTAATGCAGTCAATAGTTAATGGAGTTAAACAATTAAGGGAAGCAAACAATTAAAGGAGTCAAACAATTAATGGGAGTCAGCAATTAATGGAATCAAACAATTAATGGAAGTCAACAATTGATAGAATCGAACAATAAAAGGGAGTCAGCAATTTATGGAATCAAACAATGAACAGATATTTCCTACGGCAGTGGCCCTGGGGGAAGGTTCTAGAACAAGGTGATCTACACTCAGGGTAGGGAAGCGTCCATTCAACTACACACTCGAGCGACAGATGTCTTGAAATGGCAGGAGAACACCGGGGCACAGGCGGAGGAGATGAACTGACGGTCGTGGTATGCGGTAGTGGTAGATGACCAGAGAATTGATCAGTCGATAGGTGAAGGTCTGGGGACACAGCCCACGAGTGCAGGACCTATGATGAGATCACAGCCAGAATTTGACGAACAGCGGGGTAGATAGATAGTGACTGTATGACGGCTGGGGTGAATCTGCCGGTAACGCAGGTAGCCGCTGCCGTTCTCACCTCTATCCAACCTCCCCCACGTGTTGGTCGCACCAGCAAACGAGAGAGTTAGCAGCGGTAACGAGCAGGAAGATCGTTTCGCCCTTACAATTGTGAATTGAAAGTTTTGGTAGAAGATGGGATAAATGCACTCATACCATCCACGATGCTGTCAGCACATACAATGCAGCAATATTCATGTTTCATGGCAGAAGTAAAGATTTCGTAAAAGCTTGCAATGTTGTAGCTACTTCACCAGAGTTGACTGACACACCATGGAGTTTTCCTCCTTCAAGGCTAAACACCTTTTCACCTGAATTTCATCATGCAGCACACTAACTAATTTTTCTTCTCTTTTAAAATTTTAAGAATTTCTTTAAAAAATATTTCATGTGAATAATCCAATCCTTTACTTCCACTCCTGGCACATAAATCTAGCTTATGCAAGTACATAGGATGAGGGAGAATAAGTACACCGCTGTTACATAGACGCACGCAAGAAGAAGGACTTGAATAATAATAGTCCATGGGCAAGGTATCGCCCCCCCCCTCCCCCAGGGATCTTTGGAGACCATGTTATTTTGGGTGTCTGGGCCATGTCTTTTCAGTATCTGCATGTCTATCAGACATATTCCTCTGGAATAATAAGTAAACCCGTGTTATGTAAGAGCAATATGACCTTCAAATCTTCAGAACCTGACAACTGAATGAATCGACACAGATATGAGGGCAGTACTCCAAGAGATGGCCAAATCTGGTCTTGAAGGAGCTCACTCTCGGTGCCATCACAACAGTCTCTGGCAGATTCCTCCAAGAATTCACAATTCTCACTCCGAAAAGTTTGTTCTTGCAGTTTTCTGGACTTGTGGCTTCTTCAACCTTGAGCTGTGACCCATATGGGGTGGGAATCCGCCAGTTCCAGGAATGAACACTCGACTGAGTAGTACCTTCTGAGAGCTTTATAAGTCAATTAGGTCACCTCTCTGTGTAACTGAGGTGAGGTGCTGTAGTGCAGGCACCAGTCTGGCGACCCTCCTTTAGACATTTTCAAGTAACTGATATAGTCGATAGAGTCTAGTTTATCTCGAGGACCAGACGGGGAAGCATCTCACTCTTAAAAAGCTTTAAGAACGACTTTCTTTTAAGACCTACTAGTTTAGTTGCTTGATTCACCTTCATCTCACAATGGCTCGAGAACTTCAGTTCGTTGTCAAAATACACAACCATGCCCGTTTCACATTCGGTCTCTATAAATGCTGTTTCTTCGTCCCGTTGGCACATGTGATATGCTTCCTTACTGTTGGTACGACCTAGGTGCATCCTCTTACACTTCGTGACATGACCTGTGAGCTGAAATGTGCAGGTAGTGGAGTACAATCTTTTTGTCCCTCAACATCTTCTGAAAAGGTCTTCTGGCCATCAGCACTCATAAGACAGGTGCACGTGTCAACACAATCAATGTGGATCTTTCTGCCCAGGAGCTTTGGTGTATATTTGTTTTTTTTCAATTCGTTGAGAAGGAATCAAGTAAGGCTTTGCTTGTTTTTGTCATTTGACAAGAAACTTTTCCAGTCTTTTGGGATCTTTGTCATGGGACCTCGATAAAATATGCTGTGGATGATAGCCCCCAAATGTGGTAAGAACAGTCACTTGTGCTAAGAAACAAAGCATTTCCATCGAAGATGTAGTTGTTTTGTTTTGAGGATGCTTTTCCGATGTGCGTGTTTTATCTTCCAACAGGTGCACATTTTAATCCATAAATAAATAAATAAATATATATATATATATATATATATATATATATATATATATATATATATATATATATATATAAATATATATATATATATATATATGCAAGTAAATCACTGTAGGTGCGCGTGATCTAGGTATATGCTGATAACCACAAGGAAAGAAGAAAACACGAAGTTCCCAAGCGCTTTCGTGTAATTCACATCTTCAGGGGTGAGTACAGACTAGAGAGAGAAATACAAATCAAGGTGTAAATATACAGAGGAGGGTGAGACCAGGTCCACAATGGTCAGGTAGTAGGTAATGACCCTACTAATCTTTTAATAGCACACAACGGTTGGTGGTCAGGTCAGATGGTCAGGTGACCCGGCCTTCTCACCTGGTCACAAATCTTCTTAATTACAAAATTGTCCAGCTTGTACCTGCCGTTACTCAAATTCATGTTGAATGCTTAGGTATGTTTAATAAGACTAGATTCTATGATGTTCCTACTATCAATTGAATTACATGGTAATATTGAGGAGGCATTATCCCAGTCAATGCAATGCTTGTTATCCCTCAAATGAACAAACAGAGCATTGGATTCCTGGCCTGTCCTAACACTGTATTTGTGTTGTTTAATTCTAGTTGCAAGATCTTTACCTGTCTGGCCTAAGTGAGACATATTACATTCCTTGCAAGGAACTTTATAAATGCAGCCAATTGTGTAATTCAATTGATAGTAGGAACATCATAGAATCTAGTCTTATTAAACATACCGAAGCAGATTCATCCAAGTTTCGGTGATTGCTATTGACGTCTACATTCTCGGTACATACAACCGCTCTCAGCAAGTCTATTTTATTTCTAACGCTCCTATTGTTTGTATAGTATACATTTAAGCCTACCCTTCCCTGGTCCTGTTTTACCCCTTGTCCTGAGTAACTAATTTTACCTCCCAGGACCTGCTTGTTTTTTTACTCCCACTTTCCCCAACCTCTCTCTACTGGCGAAACCCCCCTTTGGAGTGACAATTTCACGCTCCAGGGATGCAGACAACGTCTTTACCCCCGCACGAGACAAGTGTACTCCGTCAGTTGTTTTCTGACCTCACTAGGGGAAAGGTCACGGCAGGGTTAGCTCCCGAGGGATAACTATCAGATATGGCCAGTGCTATGTGTGGTGTGGGGTCTGCGAGTTTGTTGGCCAAGCTGGAGTGGACCATGGAAGAAATGGAGAGGGCCAAGGAAGAAATAGAGAGGGTCACGTTGGAGAATCTGAAATTAAAAGAAGAGATGGCGAGGATGAAGAGGGAGGCGGGACAGGGAAAGCCAGTGTCTGACGAAATTTCAAACAAGTAGAAGGTTGTAAGGAGGGGGAAGACCAAACTGGTGATGAAAAAACACACCAAGGATACGTCAACAACGACATCAGCAGCTAAGTGTACCAACTCGTTCAGTCCCTTGATAGACGAATTGGACGTTAGTACAGTCAGGGACAGGGCTGACAAGGAAGGTATAAAAACTTTGATTGTTGGTGACTCACAGGTAAGGTACTTGGACAGGGCTTTTTGTGGTAAAAACAAAAATAGGATGAGGGTGTGTTTGCCAGGAGGTGGGGTGGGGGATATAATTGACAGGATGGACAATATCTTGTCTGGTAATGGGAACAAACCCATTATCTGCCTCAGTGCAGGAGACAATGATATTGGCGGGTGTAGGAGCGAGAAGCTTCTTGATAAGTTCAGGGCAGCTGTAGATCATATTAGGACTAAGGAAGGGATCCCTATCATATGCTGTGTCCTGCCTAGAAGGAGAGTTGGCAGTGAGTGGTTGTCAAGGGCAGTTGGTATCAACGACCGTCTTGACAGACATTGCAAGTCAATATCAGTCCCATTCATTGACAACTGGGGCAACTTCAACGGAAGAAGGGACCTTTATGCTAGGGATGGGGTGCACCTGTCTAGGGATGGAGTAGCAATCCTGGCTGGGTCTCTAGAGGGGGCAGTTCAAAGGATATCGAAGTCTTTAAGCTGCTAGGAGAACATATGAGCACATGGGTGGAGGAGAATGCAGTGGGAGCGGGTAAAGAAAGTGAAAGATTACAGGGAAATAGTTAGGAATGATGACAAAACTAAATTAGACAGAGTTTAAAACTAAACTCGGTAAGGGGAGGACTCAGAACACAACTAACTTAAATGTCTACTACGCGAACAGTAGAAGTACGAGAAACAAAATGGATGATATTATGGCCTTGGTATGTACCGAAAAAATAGATATAATAGCATTCACTGAAACTTGGATCAACCTAGACTCACATGAGTTACCGGTCGAATATCAAAGTGCGGGTTACAAATTGTTCCATACCGATAGGCAGACCAGGAAAGGAGGCAGAGTAGCAATCTATGTTAGGGATAATCTGAAGTGTGAAATAAATAAGGAAATAAAAACTGAGCGGAATACAGAAACAATTTGGATAGAATTAATCGACGGTAGGGAAAAATTAATAACAGGAGTAATATTGTATATAGACCTCCCAATCTTGATAGAGTCAATGAGCGACTTATCTGGGATGAAAAGCGCAGGGCTTCCATACACAACAAAGTCTGTATAGTAGGCGACTTTAACCTTGGCCAAATAGATTGGAGTGACCTTACGGGTAACTCAGAATCAGAGGATTTTCTCGAGACGATCCAGGACTGTTTCCTCAGTCAACATATAACCGAACCCACCCGGGGTAATAATATACTCGATTTAGTTCTGTCAAACAGAGAAAACCTCATCAGCAATGTCGAGGTAGGGAACGAACTTGCAAACAGCATTCACAAAGAAATTAGATTCCAGTTAGATTTTCAGGGCAGACGTAAGGAGAATTCCACTAAAGTACCAGATTTCAGAAGGGCAAACTTTGACAGTTTAAAGAGGCAGCTGAGAGAGGGGGTGTCGCGCTTTGCCGTGAACCTGACAGATGACACCGACCTGATAACGAGATCTGAGATTGCCGAGTTCCACGACAATTTAAATAATGAGTTACTTAATGCACAAAGGCAGAACATACCATACAAAAAACTCAGATCAGACAACAATGACCCTAAATGGATAAATAATTATTTAAAGAACATCATTGGCCAAAGCAAGGCTATAGGTAGAAGGATAAATCGTGGCGAAATTTACCTCCGGGATTATTATAAGGTATTGGTGAGTAGGGTTAAAACCGAGATAAGGAAAGCCAAGAGGAATAATGAGGTAAGGATAGCAAGGGAGGCGAAGACAAACCCCACAGGATTCTACAAAATGTATCAAACTAAAACACGAGAAAAGATTGGACCAATATGGTCAGATACCGACGAGCTCACTGATAACGACAGAGAAATGAGCAATAATTTGAATAAATATTTCCAACAGTTTTCACCACCGAAAATTTAAACATGATACCCGAGGCACCGACTCTATTCAGAGATAGTGAGGAAAACAAATTAAGTGAGATAGTAGTGACTAGTAACGATGTTAGTAAGCCATAGACAAACTAAAGCCTCATAAGTCACCTGGTCCTGATGAGATATTTGCCAGAGTATTAAAGGAATGTAAGGAAGAGTTTAGTATGCCCTTAGCAAAGTTGTTTAACATGTCCTTAAAAACAGGTGTAGTACCAGAATCCTGGAGGGGGATAGATCATTATCCTCTAACTACCGCCCAATCAGTCTAACATCAATAGTAGGCAAATTACTGGAAACAATCATTTCAAACTCTATTCGAAACCACCTGGAGAAGCACCAATTGATCAATGATTCCCAGCATGGCTTCACAAGCGGACGTTCATGTCAAACTAATCTATTAACATTCTTTTCATCAGTTTTCGAATAGGTGGACAAGGGGCACAATTATGATGAACAACGATGCCATAGAGACATCCCACTGTGAGAGAGATTTAGGAGTAATGATAAGTAGGAACCTTAAGCCAAGTAAACAATGTGTTTTTGCTCATAACAAGGCTAATAAAGTACTTGGGTTCATACAAAGGAGTGTTAATTACAAGACTAGCGAGGTCATCCTAAAACTGTATCTTGCTCTTGTGAGACCACACATGGATTACGCAGTTCAGTTCTGGTCACCGTATTACAGAATGGATATAGAATCCTTGGAAAGAATTCAGAGGAGAATGACAAGACCTGATAGAGGTGTAAAAGTGGAAGTCAGGGCTAAACAAAGGGGACATTACAAAGGTACTCAAACTATCCAACCAGGAGCGAACTCGTAACTATGGTTTTAAATTAGTCAAATTTAGATTTAGGCCTGAAATAGGGAAACACTGGTTTTGAAACAGAGTAGTGGATGAATGGAACAAGTTGCCAAATATCATCATTAACTCGAATATGCTGAATAGCTTCAAATATAGGTTGGATGCTTATATGAGCAATAGGGGTTGGGTGTAAACGGGACTGTCCAGTATGGGCCAATAGGCCCACTGCAGTTTCCTCCATTCTTATGTCCTTATGTCACGACTGTACAGGTAGTCTTTGCCATATAATCGTTGCCAGCTATCAATGAATGCCCAACCATTGTTTGCACAATGTTTTTCCAGTCGGCAATTTATAGCAATTGCCCTGGACAGCCATTCACGACCAACCCCTCTTCTAGGCAAGACACCACATACTATGGGGATCCCTCCCCTATCTCTAATCTTCCCAAGCGCCTCCCTATACTTCTTGAAAAATTCCTCACTCCTAACCTTTCTATGTCGTTTTCTCCCACACTAAGACACACTACTGGATTGGTACACTCCCCTGACAAAACCCTGTCTAACTTCTCAGCTACATGCCCTATCCCAGCCACAGGAAAACACACCCTAGTCCTACGTTTCCTATCTCTTGTACAAAAAGTCCTATCTAAAAACCTCACCTGGCTGTCCCCAACTGCCACGACCTTACCTCTGGGCAGGGTTTGTACAACTGCCCTTTCCTCTACCTGCACCACACTTTCCTGCCTCTTTTCTTCCTCGCCAGCTTCCTCCCGCACCTGGTAGGGGTTCCTACATTCCACACCCTTGTCACTTTTCCTGAGCTTGACCCTAGTCCCCTTAGAGACAACCACTCTCCACGCCTGCTCCTCCTGAGGGCTTCATTTTCCCCCTTTAGAGTGTCAACCTCACTCCTCAACTGCCCCAGTTGCCTTAGCAGAGTGGCCAAGAGGTCGTCTTTCCCCACACTACTCTCCTCTTCCCCCAAGACACGACGATCTAAGGCGGCCATTTTCCATGGTCACTACGGGAGAACGTGGGAGCACGTCCTTCTCCAAGCTGGGCCAGGTAGCAATTGACAGTAGGAACATTATAGAATCTAGTCTCATTAAACATACCGAATCCGTCAACATGAATTTAAGTAATGGTATGTACAAAGTGGATAATTTCGTAATTAAGAAGATTTGTAACCAGGTGAGAAGGTAGGGTCAGCTTACCCTCTGACCTGACTACCTACCACTGCTGTGCTTTTGTGAAGATTAGTAGGGTCATTACCTATACCTGACCACTGTGGACTTGATCTCACCCTCTGTATATATATATATATATATATATATATATATATATATATATATATATATATATATATATATATATTATATATATATATATATATATATATATATATACCCTGTTTTGTACTTCTCCTTAGTCTGTACTCATACCTGAAGATGTGAATTACATGAAAGCGCTTGGGATCTTCGTGCTTTCTTTCTCCTTGTGGTTATCAGTCATAGGCTCGTCGGCCGTGGGTTCGAATCCTGGCGGGTTGAGGTGTTGATTATATATATATATATATATATATATATATATATATATATATATATATATATATATATATATATATATATATATATATATATATATATATATATATGTAACCGGTCGGAATTTACTGGACTTTAATTTCCTCACTTGACTTGGGGTTTATTAAAGATTGTTAGATGGTAATTTGCAGTGGAAGCGCCCCTTAGTGAGAAAAATCCCGAACCAGCACAAGAACACCTAAATCTACTAAACTAAATGACTTGTCCGTGACCCGTGGAAGGATAGCGTCTGTGACTGGGATGAATGAGACACACCGTAAAATTTACACACTTATATTCCCTCCAACACTACAAACACAATCAAATAATGGTACACCAATATGCGCACCTCTTAACTTGAACTTAAAACACTACTCTAGGGAATAAAAGTTATACATGATATAGAAATTATTAGAAACACAGGCAACAATAAATTTAAAGTATTAAGAAATGTTGCTTGCACACACGAAACAGGCCTTAAGGGCTTCCAACAAAATTATATCACCCCAAAAGATGCACAATTCCTAACCTAACTTAAACACTACTCTGGGGAAGAAAGGTTACCTGAGATCAGAATTATAAAGAAAAATTAAATGCATTAAAATAATTAAAACACAGTATCACTCTGGTTCCGCTTAGTGACACAACATTCAAAAACCAATACTATCAAAATTATTTAAGAAATATTAAACCACACACGTCAAGATAACATCAGTAACTGAGAAATGGTATTAACTACACACAAATATAGTCACTATTATTGATATGTTACTGGGTCCACCAATACTCGTGAACCATGCTCCACCCAACTCAACATACACCCGTAATAAGGGAGATAAAATGTTCCTCTAGGTATCTCCTAGAGTCCTAGACTCATGGTCTCAGTGTGTGACCATTAATTTACTTAGATAGCCTCAGTGTACTCCCAGTGCATCCATGGGCAGGAAGAGAGAACGCCAGCAGGTGTCTTTGGCCAGTCGTTAACACTTCTAGCTGACCGAGGACACGTGGTGTTGTGCACCCACGTGGTAAGAACTGATCACCCACTGCTGATGCTGGTCCCTTGTCGTTTTTAGTTGTCGGGAGCACTCATTCACTCAAGAGATCCTTTGCTACCCCGCTAACCAGTGACAAGCCTACACTGATCGTTCCGAAGGCGACAATCGCCAAGCCTCAATCATCAACGGCAGTCTCAAACGGCAGTCAGTCTCTCCCAGCCAACTTCTCGCAGTCAAACTCCGGTCAAGTGGGTTCTGACGGAAACCCTGAAATGAACTCACTGTTAGCTTTTGTTAACTTTACCACTGCCCTATCTAACCCTGTCTGAGATCGAATGAGACTTACTTGTTATACTGCAATTGTGCAACACAGGTGACTAGGCCAAGTGACTATTTCTGTGACGGACGGGCAGGGACGTCTTGTTTGTCTGAATGCTTCCCCGTGACTGAGGACCAGCCAGCGTCGCGTCTCTCCAAGGCGCTAGCTTAGGCCTACGTGACATATTTTCCGCCTAACTAATAACTCCTTGGGACACCCGTAACATTATTCAGATTGATAAACGATCTATAATAATTTCAAATTCAATAATATTCCCTTAACTTCATGAATCGCATCATTATTAATTCGGCAAATCACATTTTTTATCACTTAGGCCTAGTTCCACAACCTCTCGCTATGTGCAGGGAGCGCTCTCTTCCCTCCGACGACCTTGAAAGCTCAGTATCGCCAATTGCGCGGTGTTTGAAATTACTCTGAAATTTCTGAATATTACAATCGACCCCCCTAAAAAAAGACAGCACTGTCCTCATGTGCTGAGAAAAACATGCATACGACCCCCCTAAAAAATTGTTCTAAGAAACTGCATCTCACCCCTTTAACGTGCTAAACGCAGCATTTCTGTCTTCTCTTCTCTCCTTTTCTCTCCCGCTAACACTCGACCCCCCTAAAAGAAAACAGCACTGCCCTCATGTGCTGAGAGAACAACTTACAACCCACCTTCAATTCTGCCGTATTCCAACTCGCAGCCAGCAACTCCATTTCTTGCCTAGCCCAACTCAAAACCAACCAGAACATCACGCTCCCCTTTTTCCTGGCCCTTAACTAGAAAACCAATGTCAAAATTTATACCAGCCCAAAACAAACATGCTCTCCTTTGGCCTGGCCCTTGAACTAAGAGAACCAGTGTCAAAACAATACACAGTCCAAAACAAACATGCTCTCCTTTGGCCTGGCCCTTGAACTAAGAGGAACCAGTGTCAAAACAATACACAGTCCAAAACAAACATGCTCTCCTTTGGCCTGGCCCTTGAACTAAGAGAACCAGTGTCAAAACAATACTCAGTCCACGTCTCCGAACCTCATGCCGGCAGACCAACCCTCTGACAATGTACCAGTCCATATTAGTGAGGCCCTGGACATTACAACCGTACTCTCAATCCCGCTCATGACAGCAACCACTACTCAACGCACATCTCTGACCAAACCATCTCTCCAATTCCCTCTGCCCTACTCACGACTCCTCCAACTCACCCTCGACAACCTGCCTTTTCTCATTACCATGCACCTTAAACTGTAATCGGTCGGCTTCGTCTTGTCTCTCAGCTGGAGGGCTCGATCAACCTCTCTGAACTACTTACGTTCACCTGTATTTCCCACTTGGACCCCACACTTCCTTGACTGCTGGACGTGTGCCTGACATTCACCCCTTGTTTCCTCCCTGAACCGTTGAATGTGTGCCTGAAACTCCCACTTGAGCCTGTTTACCTGTGCTTGATAATCCCTCTTTAGGTCTCCGAACACCTGTCTCAGCTGTACCAAGGTCTCGTGGCTGTCTCTCTTCCTCGTCACTTTTATCTCTACTGTCAAGCCTAACCAACTCAATCCGGGCACAAGGATGAGCATCAGTGCGAGTTCAATCCCTACCATCACTAACCAACACATGATGGCGTTCATTATCCCAACCACAGTACTATCAGTCACGACATTGAAAACTACGCTCTGCTACCATTTGTAACCGGTCGGAATTTACTGGACTTTATTTTCTCACTTGACTTGGGGTTTATTAAAGATTAATAGATGGTAATGGCAGTGGGAGCGCCCTTTTGAGAAAAATCCCGAACCAGCACAAGAACACTTAAATCTACTAAACAAAATGAATTGTCCGTGACCCGTGGAAGGATAGCGTCTGTGACTGGGATGAATGAGACACACTGTAAAAATTAGACACATATATTCCCTCCAACACTACAAACACAATCAAATAATGGTACACCAATATGCGCACCTCTTAACTTGAACTTAAAACACTACTCTGGGGAATAAAAGTTATACATGATATAGAAATTATTAGAAACTCAGGCAACAATAAATTTGAAGCATTAAGAAATGTTGCTTGCACACATGAAACAGGCCTTAAGGGCTTTCAACAAAATAATATCCAGCACTGAGAAAATGGTATTCAAAAATAAGAAATTAATAATTCCACCATGAATAGGCCTAAAGGGCACTCAATATAATTGTTACACCAACAGATGCAGGCCTTAAGGGTTTTCAACATAATAATATCAGTCACTGAGGAAATGGTATTAAGAAATAAAAAATTAAATACTCTACAATGAATAGGCCTTAAGGGCACTCAATATAATTATGTTACACCAACAGATGCACACCTCCTAACCTAACTTAAACACTACTCTGGGGAACAAAGGTTATATCAGAGATTGAAACTATAAAGAAATTTTAAATGCACACATCATACGTTAGTAACTGAAAAAATAGTATTAACTACACACAAAAATATTGTCATAATTATAAAGACCTTACTGAGTCCAATTCCCATGAACCATGCTCCCTAACCTAACACACACACAGATTCCACCTGCACTCCGTAGTCGTTTAAGGCACAACCAACAGGCACCCTTAGTTGAAGGCCCAAATCAGCCTTTCTCCACCTTGGAAAGTGTACCTCTAACTCCACTGACTCTTGGCCCCAGTGTGCGGCCCTGTATCACTCAGCTGGCCTCACTTTACCCCCAGTAAATCCATGAAACGGAAGGGAGTGAGCCAATCAGACCTTGTACAGTTGAGAGAAGCTTTAGCTTCCCGTTAGCAGGAGGGTTTCACTAAGCTGCTCGAGACATGTGGTGTTGTGAGCCGAGGTAGAGGAGAGCTGATGATCCCAACGATCGTCCCGTCGTCAGCTGGGCACCCAGACGGCTAGATTCCCTCAAGAGATCCTTTGATACCCCGCTAAACAGTGACAGGCCTACACTGATCAGTCCAATGGCGACAATCGCCACCCTCAATCATCAAAGGCAGTCAATCTCTCGCGGTCATCACTCTCGCAGTCAATTTCTCGCAGTCAAGTGGGTTCTGACGGAAACCCTGAAATGAACTCACTGTTAGCTCTTGTTAACTTTACCACTGCCCTATCTAACCCTGTCTGAGATCGAATGAGACTTACTTGTTATACTGCAATAGTGCAACAGAGGTGACTAGGCCACGTGACTATTTCTGTGGACGAACGCCCAGGGATGTCCTGTAGGTCCAATCGCTTTCACGTGACTGAGGACCAGCCAGCGTCGCGTCTCTCCAAGGCGCTAGCTTAGGCCTACGTGACATATTTTCCGCCTAACTAATAACTCCTTTGGACACCCGTGACATTATTCAGACTGATAAACGATCTATAATAATTTCAAATTCAATAATAGTCCCTTAACTTCATGAATCGCATCATTATTAATTCGGCAAATTACATTCAATATCACTTAGCCCTAGTTCCACAACCTCTCGCTATGTGCAAGGAACGCTCTCTTCCCTCGGACGACCTTGAAAGCTCAGTATCGCCAATTGCCCGGTGTTTGAAATTACTCTGAAATTTCTGAATATTACATATATATATATATATATATATATATATGTATACACTTCATTTTTAGTCCATAACACGCGGACTTTGAACATATAATCAACGACCTCACCAGCAAGGAATCGAACCCTCGACCTACTGGGTGTGACTAGGGAACGCTTACCGGCTAGGCCACAAGGACACTAAAAGCAGTTCTAGACTCTGTTATATTTCACACAAAGCCTGTTCATCGAGCTGATGGCGCCGTGAACCTCAATGGGAAACTGCCCGTGCCTCTTATGTGGTGTCAGTAGCATTTTACCGAATCCAGCTGGTATGAAACGCGAGGTACATATATATACTTCATTTTTAGTCCATATAACACGCGGACTTTGAACATATAATCAACGACCTCACCAGCAAGGAATCGAACCCTCGACCTACTGGGTGTGACTAGGGAACGCTTACCGGCTAGGCCACAAGGACACTAAAAGCAGTTCTAGACTCTGTTATATTTCACACAAAGCCTGTTCATCGAGCTGATGGCGCCGTGAACCTCATTGGGAAACTGCCCGTGCCTCGTATGTGGTGTCAGTAGCATTTTACCGAATCCAGCTGGTATGAAACGCGAGGTACATATATATACTTCATTTTTAGTCCATTTAACACGCGGACTTTGAACATACAATCAACGACCTCACCAGCAAGGAATCGAACCCTCGACCTACTGGGTGTGACTAGGGAACGCTTACCGGCTAGGCCACAAGGACACTAAAAGCAGTTCTAGACTCTGCTATATTTCACACAAAGCCTGTTCATCGAGCTGACCTCGCGTTTCATACCAGCTGGATTCGGTAAAATGCTACTGACACCACATACGAGGCACGGGCAGTTTCCCAATGAGGTTCACGGCGCCATCAGCTCGATGAACAGGCTTTGTGTGAAATATAACAGAGTCTAGAACTGCTTTTAGTGTCCTTGTGGCCTAGCCGGTAAGCGTTCCCTAGTCACACCCAGTAGGTCGAGGGTTCGATTCCTTGCTGGTGAGGTCGTTGATTATATATATATAATATATATATATATATATTCATATATATATATATATATATATATATATTCATATATATATACATATATATATATACGCAAGTAAATCACTGTAGGTGCGTGTGATCTAGGTATATGCTGATAACCACCAGGAAAGAAGAAAACACGAAGTTCCCAAGCGCTTTCGTGTAATTCACATCTTCAGGGGTGAATTACACGAAAGCTCTTGGGAACTTCGTGTTTTCTTCTTTCCTGGTGGTTATCAGCATATACCTAGATCACGCGCACCTACAGTGATTTACTTGCGTATATATATATATGTATATATATATAAATACATATATATATATATATATATATATATATATATATATATATATATATATATATATATATATATATATATATATACATATATATATATATATATGCGCAAGTAAATCACTGTAGGTGCGCGTGATCTAGGTATATGCTGATAACCACCAGGAAAGAAGAAAACACGAAGTTCCCAAGCGCTTTCGTGTAATTCACATCTTCAGGGGTGAATTACACGAAAGCGCTTGGGAACTTCGTGTTTTCTTCTTTCCTGGTGGTTATCAGCATATATATATACTATATATATATATATATATATATATATATATATATTATATATATACATATATATATATATATATATATATATATATATATATATATATATATATATATATATACATATATATATATACATATATGCTGATACCACAGGACATATATATATATATATATATATATATATATATATATATATATATATATATATATATATATATATATATATATATATATATATATATATGTATATATTGTAAAGCTGTGTTCTTATGCCATGCTAAAACTGATAAATCAGCCATCACTTTGAAAGACACAGTCACTTTCGGATGGCCATCACAGTTTACTTTGAAAAAAAGACACACAACTATTATTTGTAACTGACATCCATTCTTTCTTATGTGTACTGTTAAATCCACTACATAATTCAGGGAAACTCTTAATATGATCTTTGACAATCCAGTCATTCAATACTGATTCATCCCTTGCAACTAAACGGCCTTCTCAGTCTTGTGGAGTTGTACGCTTTGATGGTAATTCCTTGGGGAGGTATTTGGGCTGGTTTGAATATTTTGTAGGAAGTGCATTTTTTGACAGCGTTGGAGCACTTCTTTTTGCCGTTATACCAGTTCCATCAGGATGCGTTAATCTGCTTTCCGTGAAAATAAATTTGTTGGCACAATGCTTCACACACAAAATAGAATCATCAGAAAGTGTAAAATTCTTCCCATGAATGACCTTTGCCCACTGATCCAGGTGATCACTGTCTTTTGGGAAGAGGAACGTCGGTGTGCAGCTGGACCAGTAGTTTGTTTTGCAGCTAGGTACATAGCATTTTCGTGGCATCTGCAATAAAGTAGCGTTATCACATACTGGTAGTTTTGGTAATGTACAGGGAAAGCTTGATGAAATTTCTCCCATTTTACTGAAATTTGCAAGATATGCTGAAAACATTTTACAGGGCTTTTCACAGGTCACCTAACCAGTCTGTAGAAGTAAACACACTGATGATTAGAGAAAGAGCGTCTGCAAAAGCGAGACTATTTTAGGTGACTTTAATTAAACTCAGTTACTTAGGAAGTATTGGTGGGAAGAGATGGATCTAAGAAAATGTTCAGAGAGTCCTTCCTGGACAAATTAACACACACAGGACTGACAGATTATGGGTACAAACATATTGGATGGACTTAGTCCTCTCAAGTAGGTACCACTTAGATGTAGGGGAAACAATAGGTAATAGTGATAATCATATAATTTATCTACATTAATTACTTGCATGGGTTAAAAAAGTAAAATTCAATTCAATTCCCGAAGTATATAGTACTTAACTATAATACGTATTATATTAGGAGGGAAAGCTTGAATTTGTAATTATGAAGTGTAAAGGTATTGGTGAGAGGCAATTATAGGAAGAAATGATAGTTGTAATGGACAATATTATCATATTGTTGAAGACATCTCTGCGATCTCTTTCTCTGACAATGATGTAGTCGATGAGCTGCCAGTGTTTGGATCGTGGGTGTTGTCACGAACCCTTGAACTTGTCGGACTGCCTAAACAAGGTATTGGCGATAGTCAGGTTGTGTGCAGCACACTTGCCGAGGAGGAGTAGGCGGTTGGGATTACATTTGCCTAGTCCATTTCTCCCTATGGTTCCCTGTCAAATGTCAGCATCTCTGCTAACTCTGGCATTGAAGTCACAAAGGAGCACAATCTTATCTACACTAGCGGATGAAGGAAATTCACGATGGACAGGCTACTAAGGCGAAACCCAGCAAACTGGGCTATGGACAGGCCATTGCAACTCTCCCTCTCCTCAGTCGTTGCAACTGCTTGCACCACTGGATCAAGAAAAGGGGGAGCCAAAACGTGTGGTTGCAGCCTGCACTCCAGCCTTACCACATAGATCAACTCACGCTCAGCCATCATCCAGCTCATCATACCTCTCATCATCATGAAAAACCCTATACCCCCAAAAGTCCTATGGCGACAGACGAATGGCGACAGGGACAGGCGGAGGTGACTTCCGGGAGTCTCTAGTCACAACTCTGTGCCTGGACGGCATACATAACATGGTCGTGTATGCTCTAGGATCTAGGCAGCAGTACAATTCGGCCCTGTCTATGCGACTGAACAACATTTACCAGGAGTCACTCTGCTCACCCCATATGGGGAGGGGGCTAGAAAAGGTGCCCAAAACATACCCTGCCTAAAGAACCAAGATGACTGGGCAACCGCACCCAGTAAAGTCATCCTTAAGCGGTCGAAAACATAATAACAATCACAGATCGAAGTAAAAACAAACTAAGCAACCTCTTATGGTCGCTGCA
Organism: Homarus gammarus; assembly: GCA_958450375.1. Lineage (NCBI taxonomy): Eukaryota > Metazoa > Arthropoda > Malacostraca > Decapoda > Nephropidae > Homarus > Homarus gammarus. Next base: position 377,717 of record CAUDMG010002056.1, read on the forward strand.
TGGAATGTTAGGACCCTTCTGGATACCTTCAGTAATCAAGGCCTTATTCAACTCATAAATCCACATACATCTGCAACATAACAAAACAAAACCCAATTAGAATAAGAGAATATTTGGAGTAAAGGTAAACACAAACATAATTTATTCCATAATATGCCAACATATTCAATCAAACATCATAGCTGTATCAATGGGGTTCTCTTCGCTGCCGAGTAGAACGACGAAGAGGTATCTCCTGCATGATACAAGGATTCAGCAATGTCATCCCGTTATCTCCCTCTGCAAAAACTCCCTCACCATTATTCAATGTTTCTGGCTCCACTGAAGGTGAGGTTGATCCAGCAGAGATATCTGAGGATGAGGTTCCACCAGGGCATGGAGCAAGATCACGGAGGGAAACTGAAGATTCACGTCCATCTGGATGCTTGATGTGTGCATGCGTTGGGTTAGCTTCGAGGAGCTCCACCTCATCAACGAGATGGTCACCTTAGCTTGAGCTGACGAATCCGAAGTAAGAAGACAGGACCTGGAGTCGTTAGCCATGTTGGCAGGGATGTACAGTCGGAAACCATAATCTCTACCCCACCTGGGTCGGTGCTGGAGGTTAGTACAGCCTTCTTTCTGGAAGGAGGCCCACTCTAACTATCACGAGGCAACACACGCACGAACACACACACAGTCATAGTATGGCTGTATAGATGACATTATGTATAAGTATTGTATATGGCATTTTGTACTCTGCATTATCTTCATTACATATGAACACGAAGAAAAATTACCATAGGTTGTAGTTACGAAATTATGAATGGAAATAAACACTTCCAAACCACCCAGTGTATTCACACAACGTTTACAGCGCTTGTGTGTGTGTGTGTGTGTGCCAGACCACGATGCTTAAACCACACCCCATCTACATCTTGTATTTTCCCATCATTCGCTAACTATATGAAAAATCCTGTTTAATTTAACTACATATTTCCAAAACCTTAAATTACATGTGGATCAGTCACTCCTCATTTGACACACATACAGTGTAATACTTTGACCATCCCACCTGGGCACATGGAGGCCCACTGTAACTCTCACGGGGCAACATACGCGCAAACTCGCAAGTTATGATATGAACCCTTTCAGGCTTCACTATCATTATCATGTTATGTTCACCTTGCTCTGTATCTTGGTAACTAGTCATAATATCAATACATGACAGTGTTATTTGTATAATATTGTAACTTTTACCCTACAGGTATTGCTGTAAATCATGGACAGGAAGGATACATAAATTGTAATATCAAGTGTATGGTTCGCTCAAAGCCACCTCAAGTTAGAGAACGCATCACACAAAGTTACACTGTGTGTGTGTGTGTGTGTGCTCTGTAACATTAAGTTTCATCCTTAGTAGGTAAGATGTTTCATAAAGAGGTTTCTCCCATTCGTCATTGTGAGCATCGTCCCAGAGCACATTGTTTCCATTAAAACCATGGTTCATCCTTATTTCCCTTCTTCCGTGTAACTATATCCATATGGCTAAGTGCTTGCTTTTCATTTCTTTATTTACCAAAATAATGTGGATCAGTTACTCGTTATTTAACACATACATGCACTTTGAGCATCAAGATTGTTTTGTAGGCATGACTATTGGTTAATTGAAACCCCAAAAATATTTTTCACATTTATTATGCATAAACATTGTAAACATATCTATGTGATTATTGTAGTATATAACATATATTTAATGTCTGGGCAGATTCCCAACAGCTATGCATATTAATGCATAGATTTTATAAGCATATTTATGTGAAGTGACGTAAAACCACATAGTAAAATACCTGGACAAATTCCCGAGAGTTAGGAAACGAAGTCTATGTGGCCCCAACGAGGTTACACCAGCGAGCTAACTCCCCCGCCACCCCCTACAAGGCACCGTCGTGGGCGGAGATTTAATTCTTGACCACAGGATCCCGAGGCAAGGCTACTGCCACTGAGACACCTCGTGCCCATAGGTTAATACCGTGCCCAACCTCCATCTGCTGCTATAACTTCATGCAATCTGGTGGGCATGGAATATACCAGATTGCTGCAGATGTTCGGCCTCCTCCTTATCCCCTCCCACACATTATGTGCATGTCTCCTCACTGCCTCCCTCGTTTTCTCCATAACATCCCATTCAACAACCATATGCGCCCATAGATTTTCTATTGGATAACAATCGGTTCCTTTTGGGGGGCCAGTCCAATAGAATAATCTGGGGGTGCGCCTCAAACCAACGCTTGACTGCCCGACTTGTATGTAGTGGACTGCGGTCTTGCACCATACATATAGGCTGTGGGTCTGGGATGGCATATGCTCTCACGGATGGTAGAAAGGATGTCTCTAGAATATTTATATACTGGTCTGCATTCATGCGTCCCTCAATGTCCGTCAGTTCACCAACACCTCCCCACCACATCCACCCATGCATGGAGGTTGTCACACAATTGTTTGTCGATGTCTCATGGATGTGTCTTCGAGCATATCTTGTATTACATAATCGCCAACACTGGCGACCGACTGCTGCGACAGATGAGAAACATTTTTCATCTGTGAAAATGAGGACCTTACAATATCGACTCCCACATCCGCATACGCCTCAGCAAACCTTTTACGTGCTTCTCTGTGTGCCTCTGTTAAAGTTTCCTTACGTGCTGGGATGAAACATTGTCGGCCAATCTCCCGTATTCGCCTCCTGGTAGTTATCGGATGACACTGAACTCCTGTTTCCCTCGTTATACGCTCGGCAGTTGAGAGTGGTGCTCACTCTGCTGGCCTTTGAATCTGTTGATATGCCGCTGGTGTGGTGACTCTTGGTCTTCCTGGTCGGGGCCTGGTGAGCACGTGATCCTCCTCCTCATATCTTCTCATCCAAAGCCTAACTGTATCCCTGGAGATACCAAGAAGGCGACTAAACTCCCGTATCCCCTTCCCTGCCTCGTGATATCCAATAATCCTGCCGCGACTCGTTATCTCCTCAGGTCGATTAGCTCTCGTCCGAGGTGGCCTCACATGACGTTGTGGCTGAACCTCCATAACTGTGAAAATAAATGGATAAGGCATTAGTGCATGGGGCCTTTTGTATACACTTCCATTTACATACAAACTTGGGCTATTTCTTATTAACATATTTAAGGTATAAGAACATAAGAACATAAGAATGGAGGAAACTGCAGCGGGCATATTGGCCCATACTGGGCAGTCCCGTTTACACCCAACCCCTATTGCTCATATAAGCATCCAACCTATGTTTGAAGCTATTCAGCGTATTCGAGTTAATGATGATATTTGGTAACTTGTTCCATTCATCCACCACTCTGTTTCCAAACCAGTGTTTACCTATTCCGGCCTAATTCTAAGTTTGTCTAATTTAAAACCATTGTTACCAGTTCGCTCCTGGTTGGATAGTTTGAGTACCTTTGTAATGTCCCCTTTGTTTAGCCCTGCCTTCCACTTGTACACCTCTATCAGGTTGCCCCTCGCTCTACGTCTCTCGAGGGAGTGCAAATTTAGATGCTTTAACCTGTCTCTATACTCAAGGTTCCTAATGCCCGGGATTAGTCTTGTCATTCTCCTCTGAATTCTTTCCAATGATTCTATATCCATTCTGTAATACGGTGACCAGAACTGAACTGCGTAATCCAGGTGTGGTCTCACAAGAGCAAGATACAGTTTTAGGATGACCTCGCGAGTCTTGTAACTAACACTCCTTTGTATGAACCCAAGTACTTTATTAGCCTTGTTACGAGCAAAAACACATTGTTTACTTGGCTTAAGGTTCCTACTTATCATTACTCCTAAATCTCTCTCGCAGTCGGATTTCTCTATGGCATCGTTGTTCATCTGGTATCTGGTTTCCCTGTTTACATCTCCTATACTGAGTACTTTACATTTGTCCACGTTGAATTTCATCTGCCATTTTTCAGACCATTCGAAAAATTTGTTTAGATCTTCCTGTAGTTTTGCCGAGTCCTCGTCAGATTTAATAACACGTCCTATTTTAGTGTCATCAGCAAATTTACTTATGTTGCTGTCTATGCCGATATCTATGTCGTTTATGTATATAATAAATAATAATGGTCCAAGTACTGAGCCTTGGGGAACTCCACTTGTGACGTTGCTCCAATGGGACTTAGTGCCGTTAATACTCACTCACTGTTTCCTGTCCTGTAACCACGCCCTAATCCATTTAAGGATGTTACCTTTGATGCCATGAGCTTCTACCTTTCTAATTAGTCTTTCGTGGGGGACTCTGTCGAGATATACCACATCATAATTGTGCCCCTCGTCCACCGATTCGAAAACTGATGAAAAGAATGTTAATAGATTAGTTAGACAAGAACGTCCGCTTGTGAAGCCATGCTGCGAATCATTGATTAATCGGTGCTTCTCCAGGTGATTTCGAATAAATTTTGAAATGATTGCTTCCAGTAATTTGCCTACTATTGATGTTAGACTGATTGGGCGGTAGTTAGAGGATAGTGATCTATCCCCCTTCTTGAAAATCGGTATTACAGAAAGACCACACACGTAGACAGTTTCATACACTTTTTATCGAATCACCTGGAGTCTACCAAAATGTCAGTTTTTTCTGCTATGTTCTTGAGATGTCTGCGTATTTGTGACGCTGAATTTATTGATGATGAATTGAAACACATTCGTTCCATTGCCAAAAAAACTTGGGTACCCTTCTTTGTTTGTTGATCGTTGTTTTAAAAGGGCTAAAAAATCCTTTCAGTCCTCTCAAACCAGGCAAATTCCTACACTTGAGAATATTTTGACTCTGCCCTATCGCAATGAATTTGTCCCGTTAGTTCGGTCCCTCAAACTACTAAATATTAATGTAGTTTTCAAGTATGACTCAACCATTACCAATATGTTAATAAAAAATAGCCCAACTTTGAATGTAAATGGAAGTGTTTATTGTATTCCATGTAGCAAATGTATTGGTAATTATGTAGAGCAGACAGGAAAAACATTGCAGCTCAGAATCAGACAACATAAGTACAATATCAGAAAAAAGCTTAGAAGTATTCAAATCATCTTGTGTCACAGAAAGACTTCTGGTTGAAGCTAGTTTGATTAAGGAATTAAAATCAATAAACCTTAGTGATGGTCAGTTCAAATCTGATAATATGTTACATAAATTTATTTGTCAGTGGTCCAAGATTAAAAATGCTTTGAAAACCTTGGATCTAGATGTAGGATAGTTATTTAGTGGGTCCCTTATTTTTTGCCTGACCTGAGTAGTCACGTCGCCCCCTTCTCTTAAGCTCCTCTACGTGTGTGTTGGTGTTGGTGTGGGGATTAGTGGATGACATCATTATGACCTGACCTCATGTTTAATAAGGTTACCCTGTATATTTAAGCCTCCCTCTGTCCATGTTTCCATTTTCCCGTGTAATTTTATCAAGATTTATCTTATCCACGTTTTCATTGTGGATCTACATGAAATATATAAATATATATATATATATATATATATATATATATATATATATATATATATATATATATATATATATATATATATATATATATAAATTATAAGATATATTTAACTCTTCTCCACAAATGGAAGGATGAATTATACGACTTACCCTTTGAACAACCGTGTCCACACTGATACGGCAGGCCTCCCTACACACGACGTCAGGTCGGTCATTCCTATGTGCTTCGGTTCTTCATTTCGTAACTCCAATGTGTGGTGCTTTCCCTCACTTCCAGTGGTTAAACAAGATTTTTTACGGTTTGCAATAAAATGCAATATTACAGTATATTAATATAGATTTTCCTCCATGTATTATACTATGACTAGTTACCAAGATACAGAGCACGATGAACATAACATAATAATGATAGTGAAGCCTGGAAGGGTTCATATGATAATTTGTGTGTTCGTACGTATGTTGCCCCGTGAGAGTTACCGTGGGCCTCCATGTGCCCAGGTGGGATGGCCAAAGTATTACACTATAAGTGTGTCAAATGAGGAGTGACTAATCCACATGTAATTTAAGGTTTTTGAAATATGTAGATAATTAAACACGATTTTTCATATAGTTACGCAAATGATGGGAAAATATAAGATATAGATGGGGTGTGGTGGAAGCATCGTGGTCTAGCACACACACACACACACACACAAGTGCTGTAAACGTTGGGTGGATACACTAGGTGGTTTGGCTGTGTTTATTTCCATTCATAATTTCGTAACTGCAACCTTTGGTACCTTTTCTTCGTGTTCATATATAATGAAGATAATGCAGAGTATAAAATGCCATATACAATGCTTATACATAGTGTCATCTATACAGCCATACTATGACTGTGTGTGTTCGTGCATGTGTTGCCTCGTGATAGTTAGAGTGGGCCTCCATCCAGAAAGGACGCTGTAGTCGCTGTACTAACCTCCAGCACCGACCCAGGTGGGCTAGAGATTATGGTTTCCGACTGTACCCTGACAAGATCATCTTGGAAAACTGAAAAACCTCTCATGTGGAGTCATGTTGATGGATGTTGAAAGCAATGATCTAATAGAGTGAAGTGCTTCAGGTAGGAGAGCCTCCCATTCAGTATCCGTAAAATCTCGAGATTTGGCAGCTTAACATATTGACTTTCAGATTATGCCATTGTACCCTTCTATTTGACTGCTTCCTGTTGGGTGGTAAGGTATAGTTTTGGTGAACGCCACTCCATGACTAGCGAGATGAGTTTTCACTTCATGAGACATAGATGCACTTCCTCGATCAGAGTGGACAAAACTCGCCATACCACAAAGCGAGAGTATGGTATCCAGACATCTGATGACAGTTGAGGATGTCATGTCAGCACATGGAATAGCAAAGGGAAATCTGGAATATTCATCCACAGCAGGGAAGAGATAGGAGTTTCTTGTGAGTGATGGAAGAGGACCTTTGAAGTCAATACTCAGTTTATCCATTGGTTGAGTAGCTTTGATAAGTGTATTTTCAGTAGGCCTGTGAAATGTTGGCTTGATTTCAGCACATACACAAGTTGAACAGACCTTTTTCACATCCTCCGTAGAAAATGGGAGGTTCTTTGTCCGGACAAAATGAAGCATTCTGACAACCCTCGGGTGGTAGAGCCCTTCATGGATGACAGTTAGGTTTGACGATGAGATGGCTCTGCTGAACGCTCGGGTGAAAGTATCAGAAGCAACGGTGTCTCTACCTGGACGATACTAAATGGAATAGCTGAAACAAGCGAGTTCGAGCCGTCACCCTTATATCTTAGTCCTCCTACGACTGTCCAGCATAAATGCAACTGATCGCTGGTCAGTAACAATGGTGAAGTGCCGTCCCAACAACAGGTGAGACCACTTTCTCACCGCTTCAATTATTGCAGTCGCCTCCTTCTCAACAGGAGGATAGTGAATCTTACTGCCAGATAACATCCGAGACATGAAGGCTACTGGCCGACCAGCTCGATTCAAAGTAGCAGACACGGTCACATCCGATGCATCACACTCCACAACAAATGGGATGGCATGGTTAATGCTGTTTAGAGCAGCTTCCCCAAGCAATTTCTTCAAGTCATCAAAAGCAGTGAGCATTTCACGGTCCAGAGAAAAAGGTTTAGCCTTGTAGAGAAGCCATGCTTTGTCTGAAAACTCCGGGATCCACTTAGCGTAATAAACAAACATACCAAGTACACGTTGAAGAGCCGATCGGTTTGTAGGTGGTGGAAGTTCTTGCAGTGGTTTTAGTCTTTCAGGATCTGGTTTGATTTGACCATTTCCAAGTTGATAACCCAGAAGATTGATCGATGTTGCTGATATTGTAGATTTGGATGTATTGAATGTCAGCTTCCTTTCCTCAGCAGCAGCAAGAAATTTCTCAAGATTTGCATCATGTTCTTAATCCTGACCACCTATAGTAATATTGTCAAGGTAGGGAAATGTGTCACATAGATTATCCTCCTCCACGAAATTGTCTATGGCTCTTTGAAAAACGGCAACACCATTAGTGACACCAAATGGTACACGTGTGAATTGATACAGTCTGCCATTTGCTTCAAATGCTGTAAAGGGTTTATCAGACTCGCTTATGCGTAGTTGATAGCATGCGCTCTTTAGATCAAATGTTGAGAACACGTGGTACTAAGCAAGAGTGTTGACCATCATTTCAATGTTTGGCAATGGATATGCGTCGAGATTGGTGTAAATGTTCACCGTAGAAGAGTAGTCGCTCCACATTCGTTTTCTGTGACAGCCTGAATCATCTCTTGCAATCACCACCTGTGCACGCCAAGGTGATGTACTTGATTCTATGATGCCTTCAGACAGTAAGCGTTGTATTTCTTTGGTAATGAACTTTTGGTCATTAGGGCTACTTCCTAGATTTGGTGACTATCGGCTTTGCATCTCCTCGCATGTTTGCAAATAACAGTGGTTCTGACATACCTGCTGATGCCAGGCTACATACAGGCTTGTTACCATTGTTGGAAATCTTGAGCTCAGGTCTGGGTCCTCCATACTCTATGGTAACTGAGGAATGTTGTTTTTGGAAATCTATGCCGAGAATAACATCACCACAAAGATTTTCAATGACGCCTAGACGTGTGTTTGGATAATGACTGCCATTCATATATAGATCCACCGTACATTCACTTATGACAGAAGCCGTTGAAGAAGACATTGCCAGGGTTATACTTTGGGAAACGGGTTTAATGTGAAGCTTAAGCCGATGGGCCACTCTCTTGTCAATGAAATTCTCAGAGCTTGCCGAATCAATAAGGCCGGAGATTCGTCTTCCATTTACCTTTAAGTTTGTAGTAGAGCAATTCAGGCAATGAGGAACAGCAAGGGGTAGGAGATGAAATGATGCCGTGACTTGTTTCTTATCCTTAGTCTGACAGACTTTTGCCTAGTGCCCTCTTTTTCCACATGAAGAGCAATCACTATCTTTAGCTGGATATCTCGCCCGTAAATGAAGACTGCCACCACAAAACCAACATCGTTTCTTAGTGGTCATACTAGTAAGTGTTGAGTCCTCAACTGGACGTATATCTTGTTGATTAGTGTACGGTGACTTAACAGTTTCCTCCACACATCCTGAAGCTGCTGCAATGACAGGGCCTAGTGGCTCGAAGACTTCCGAAGTATGCTGTGCAAGATCCAGGGCTCTAGTTTGATCAAAGGCTTGAGAGAGTCTGAGAGCCTGATTTTCCAATAGACGTTGACGTATATTTGCAGAAGACAGTCCGTTGATGAAGGCATCCCGTACTAACTCTTCACGATATTCTTCGGCTGTGACAGCCTTTAGAGTACAATCTTTGCTGAGTCTGTGCAAGTCGCGAAGAAATTCATCCAGTGTTTCGGAAGGACGCTGACGTCTTGTGGCGAGCTGGTGCCTGGCGAATATCTCATTTTTCTTTTTCACATACACCTTTTCCAACACTGTTTCAAACTCTGTGGCATCAGCAAAGTATTCATACACAGTGGCAGACACATATTTTGTCAAACATCGTAGTTTGTCAGGCGCTCTGTCTCCACACTCATCAATAAGGTTTTCAAAAGTTTACGCCAATGCTTGTATTCCTTCTCAGCAGCTGGGAAATTTGGATCAACATCAAGCTTGTCAGGGCAGAGTATGCGTTCCATGTTGCTAGTAGAATATGAGTTGAATAAATTGTCGTATGAGATCAAATACCTTCAGTAATCAAGGCTTTATTCGACTCATAAATCCATACACATCTGCAACAGAACAAAACAAAACCCATTTAGAACAAGAGAATATTTAGAGTAAAGGTAAACACAAACATAATTTATTCCATAATGTGACAACAGCCATGAGTGACTTCTGGCTCCGAGACGAGGGTCGACTTGTAGAACGGGGGTTCGGCTATACCTTCTTCTGGAAGGGTAAACCCGTGGCGGAGAGAAACCGTATTTACGGGGTTGTCTTTGCCCTTCTCTAATCCATTCTACATCGGCTAACTGAAATGCCTATTGAGATCAACGAGCTCTTAATGACGCTCCGAGTCTCACTGATTCATTCACGTCATGCTTTCTTCATCAGTGCATATGCCCCAACACTGAAAGCAGAGGATGACATGAAGGAGGCCTTCTACACCGACCTTGACAGAGTGCTAAACTTTATCCCCAGAGAAGATAAGGTTGTGCTCCTAAGTGACTTTAATGTCAGTTGGCAGAGATGCTGACATATAGCAGGGAACCATAGGGAGAAACGGAGTAGGCAAGTGTAATCCCAACGGCAACTCCTCCTTAGCAAGTGTGCTGAACACAACCTCACTATCACCAACACCGACAAGTTAAAGGGTTCTTGGCAACACCCACGACCCAAACATTGGCATCTCATTAACTTCATCAGTGTCAGAGAAAGAGATAGCCAAGATGTCCTCATCACCAGAACCATGTGTGGCTGAGATCACTGTGACACAGATCTTCGGCTCATCAGAGCCAAACTCTCCCTTCACGTTGCCCCAAAATGGCGAAAAGGTAAACCTCCAGAAGAGGCTTTAACACCAAGCGACTGTAGGATCCATCGGTAGCACAGGCCTTCAGAGAACAGCTCAATGATGGGCTGATAAATAATCAAACAAAAATCAATCAAAATCCCAGTGTCAAATGGAGTCCCATCTAAACTGTCATCACAAAAACCTGCAATGAACACTTGGCCTGATGAAAAGAAAACACCAGGCTTGGTTTGATGAAAGCAACCCGGAAATCGATGTACTCGTCAATCGTAAATGTGCTGCTCTCACTGAGTGGCAGAACAACCCTATGTCTCGGACCAAAGCTGATACCTTCCACGAGAAGAAAACAGTAGTCCAACGTGAACTTTGCAAACTAATGAACGAATGACGGAAAAATAAAGCATGTGAAACGCAAAAAAAATGCAGATCAATACAAGATGAACGAATTTTTAAATTCAGCTAAAACAATATATGGCTCAACTACTCAAGGCCTGGCCCCCCTCCGCTCATCCGACGGTAACTCCTTAAATTAAAAACGAAGGGCACCCATAAGTTCTGGAAAGAGCACTATCATTCCCTGCTCAACCGAAACACCGAATGTGGATGTCCTGTCTACCCAGAAGGTCTCTCAGCACCCTGAGTTGATCCACCTCAGCTATCCTCCATCCCTGGATGAGGTAGCTACTGCCATCAAACAGATGAAAAATAACAAAGCCACTGAGCCAGGTGCAATCCCAGCCGAGTTGTATAAAGCAGGAGGACCACTCACTCTTGGAGAATAATGAGAGAAGGAAGAAATCCCCAAAGATCTTAAAAATGCCACCATCGTCAAGATTTATAAGAATAACGGAGACCATCACATGGCACCACTAGCATGATCTTTGCTGCCCGCCAGTTACAGGAAAAATGCAGAGAACAGTGTCGTGACTTGTACATGGCCTTCATTGACCTTACTAGGCCTTCGGCTCGGTCAACAGGGAAGCCTCTGGCGGACCCTCAACCGTTTTGGCTGCCCGCCAAAATTCGTCGCCATTGTGAAGCAACTCCAAGATGGCATGGACGGCAGTGTCCTGCACAATGGCACCCATCCAAACAGAGGTAAAACAAGAACTGTGTACTGGCACCAACTCTCTCTTCCATTTTCTTGGCTGCCTTCCTTGCTCGTGCCTGTGCCACTTTAGCCAGCGGGGTGGACATCGAGTACCGGAGGAAAGGAATTTTCGACATAAGACGACTTCAGGAAGGATCAAAGGTGTCGGCCGATTCCATCACTGAACTTCAGTATGCAGACAACCTCACAATCGTAGCTCACACTGAACGCGACCTACAGGATATCCTAAACACCTACTCGTATTTAGATACGTATGCACACTTCGGCCTTGAGGTGAACGCACGTAAGACTCAGATTTTCTTTCAGTTTGCCCCTGGTTCAACCACACCTCCACCATCCGTCCAGTTTAATAGTATTACTCTCTCTACTGTTACCCACTTCCGGTACCTTGGCTACTACCTGTCCACCACCGCGGATATCGGTCAAGAGACTCAACATCGGATCAGATGTGCATCCCAAGCCTTTGAAAGACTCCATACCCGTGTCTTCAACTGTAGGGAGTTAAAATTATCTACAAAACTGCATGTGTATCAAGCAGTGGTCCTCCCCACCCTGCTGTATGGAAGCGAGACATGGATCACATACAGGAGGCACTTCAAAGCACTTGAAAACTTTCACTAACGTAGTCTACTTTCATTCCTCTTAGTTCGCTGGGAAGACAAGAGAGCAAATACCGGTATTCTTGCTGACACCAACTGTAAGAGCATCGAGGCTACCATTATCCTTGAACAACTGCATTGGACTGGCCATGTTACCCGCATGGACGACAGTAGACTACCAAAGCAGCTACTTTACAGTCACCTAACGAATGGTAAACGTAACACTGGCGGACAACAGAAAAGGTATAGGGATAGTCTTAAGACAAACCTGAAAAAGTGCCAAATCGACCCCCCTTACCTGGGAGACGATCACTCCACACTGTAACGCTTGGAAGAGCACCACACGAGAAGGTGTCAATACTTTCGAGTTAGTCTGACTGCTTACCGAGGCAGACAAGCGCCAACGCCGGAAAGACGCTGCTGCAGCCCCTCCCACACTTGATGTACCCCTCTATATGTGCAATATCTGTGGACGACTCTGCCGATCCCATATCAGAAACTAATTAAATACACAGATAAGTAGGTTATATATATAAAATATATATAAGGAAGCCGCGCGGTCAGCGAGTGTTAGTACATGTATGTGTGCGTGTGTATGTCCCGGGCGGGCAAAGCGTCTCGCCCCAGCTGTGAGGGGGGGTGGAGGCGGCGCTGTGAGGGGGTGGAGGGAGAGGCGCGGCGACTCCCAGTCAGTCCAGTTACCCTCAGAACGCGGTCAGAGACGGGTGCACTGAACTCTACTCCTTACAAATGCCCAGAACGTGCCGTATACCTTGGGAATCCTTTAGAACAAGGTCACACATGAATGGCACGAACACACAATGCACTAAACACTTCACAGGAAATCACTGACACTGCTCAAAGTTGCTAAATTCTTCGAGGAGAGGTGACGCGCGGGAGTTGACCCAAGCGAGAGTCCATAGAGTCCATAGCCGGCTTTCTACAAACTTTGCACTATCACTCGTAATTATCCAGTAAGATCGGATCACTGCGCCATGTTAGGTTCTGAATAATAAGTTCTACATACAGGAGAGAACACAAACACCTGTATAGTTTTGTAGGTTCGGTTTACTGGATAAGAGTATGTACACAGAGGAGAGCAGCGGTCTCCCTGGCTAGGCTCCTTGTCAACTGCTATAGGCGACGTATGGCAAGTGATACATTAGCAGCTTCCATACGTCGCCAGGCACATTAATTAAGCATGTGGGATATGGTAATAACATTGCCACACGCTGCTAGCTAGGCTGAATAAATAATACATAAATGGAGCACATACATAATATACATACATGATATATAATCCAGCATACATAATATACATACACCTCTCAAGACACCTTAGAGCTCACCAACGAAGGTAACATCCTTAAAAACTCATATATTTATATTATAGCTGGAAGATCGTCATACTCGATTCCGAGTGACAGCAAAGTAGTAGTAGTAATGTTTTGTTCTATATATTTAGTCCATGGGCCAGGAATTGAAAAGGCCTCACCTCCCCTTCTTTATACCTGCCGTAACTTTTTCTCAGTTACTTTTATGCCCGAGCCTCTAAAAAAGCTTTATTAGTGAAGCGATTTCAGGTTGTTATTACAGGTAAATAGCTATCCAAGATGGCCGCCGGCAGTGGGACCTGTCGTGATCCCTGTGGTGGGATGTATATCCTAGACAAGGTTCTTCAAACTCCAATAGCACATCGGGACATAGTAAGTGAACATAGCCATTAGACATAAGCATAGATAGCAGACATGCTATAATAATATGTAGTAATACAGACATGTGAATAAATGGTACAATGAATGGTAACAGAGTCTTGGCGTCAGGCGTGTTCACATATCTGGGTATTTACATATCTATACACCTCCCTCCCCCTTTACGCTCGTAGTGCAATCTCGAACGGCTACGGACTCTTTTTCCATGAGTCGGGGGGAGCGGCGAGGGGGCACAGGGGACTGGGAGGAAGGTTCGTCACTAGAGGATGGCACTGGGCGGAGATGACGTCTGTTTTGCCACCACACACGACCACTGGGGAGGCGGACTTGGTACGAACGGGACTCGCCACGGCCCATGACGACCCCGACCTTGTCCCAGCGGTGTGACGTCGGGTCCTGGATTCGTACTTGCTGGCCGACGGTCAACCTGGGAAGGGGGCGGGCGTGGGTGTCATAGTGGCTTGTCACTTGGGCCATCCGGGCAGCCTCACGGCGGTCACACTCGTCCGCCTTGATCTGCCATTCATCTAAGAAGGATTGGGGGTGGGCAGGCACACAAGTACGAAGGGGGCGGCCATGCAACACCTGGGCAGGAGAGCGTCCGGCAGGGGTAGGGGTGTTACAGAGTTCCAGTAGGCCCCTATCGAACTTCTCGCAGTCCAGGTTCCCCGTCGGTGCCGTCTTGAGGATGAGGTATTTTACGGACTTTACCGCTGCCTCGGCGTGGCCATTCGCCTGCGGGTAATGAGGGGAGGTGACGATGTGGTGGACGCCCCAGCGTTCGGCGAAGCTCTTGAACTCGTGGCTATTGAACGGGGGCCCACCGTCGGTTCGGAGGCGGAAAGGCATTCCGACTTCCCGGAAGAAGCAACAAAACATCCGGATGACCCTAGAAGAGGTGGTGTCCCGATCACAGGGAACCACCACTGGCCATCCAGAGAGCCTGTCGGCGACCACCAGGAAAGACTTTCCGGCCACATTAAAGAAGTCGACGGACACGGACTCAAAGGGCCGCTTCGGGAGGTCATTGCACAGGTACGGCTCTTGTTGCTGGCTGGGCTGGAGTTGCTGGCAAGGCTCACAGGCCTCCACCGTGCTCTTAATATCGGCGTCAATACCAGGCCAGAAGACGGTCTGATGGGCTATGCGCCTGGTGGCTTCAACGCCGCAGTGGCTGTCATGGAGGCGGGATAAGGTGCGCCGGCGGAGGGCAGCAGGAACAATGATCCTGGGGCCGTACAACACCAGCTCTCCGTCCGCATAGAGGCTATCCCTTAGCTTCCAGAAGGGGAGGGCGGAGGCGTGAATGTCATTGCGGTTGGTGGGGAATCCAGCGGAGACGTAGTCGAGGAGTTGGGCGTATGCCGGGTCTTGAGCGGCGGCGATGCGAAGCTCCTGGAGAGTCCTATCGTCTTCGATGGAGGGCGTCGTCGTCGTCTTGTCAGCAAGAGAAGTGGCTGTGTGTGTCACTAAAGACCGAACGTGAGCCGCGGCTGTGGTACAGTCGACATCATCTTCAGGTGTGGGGCGACTAATAGGGGCTCGGGAGAGGGCGTCTGGTATGCACAGAAGCTTACCGGCGCGCCACACAGCTGTAAAGACGTAGGGGGCGGTCTTCTCTTTGAGACGTTGGAGGCGAGGATTTTCGATGGCGTCCAACGTGTAGTGATTGAGGATGGGTATGAGCGGGCGATGGTCCGTCATGAGGGTGAAATGCCCAAGGCCGAACAGGTAAAGGCGGCACTTGGCCATAGCCCAGGCGACTGCCAGTATCTCTAGTTCGATGGTGGCGTATCTGGTCTCCGTGTGGGTCAAAAACCTGGAGCCACACTGAACTAAGCGTAGTCTACCCTGGCCGTGATCTTGAAGGAGGGCATATCCGAGGCCGTATGGACGGGAGGCGTCGGTCTGGAGGACCACTGGTAAGGACGGGTCGAAGGGTGCCAAGACTGGTGGTGACAGCAACGCCTTCTTAACATTCCTGAACGCTAGGTCGTGGTCAGGAGTCCAGAGGAAAGAGCGCTTGGGGCTCATGAGGGGGCGTAGAGGTTGGGCTGATGTGGCAATTTTAGGGGAGAAGTCGGCCAGCTGATTTACCAGGCCCATAAACGAGCAAAGGTCGGTCAGGTTCGCTGGAGTTGGGAAGTCCCTGATGGCCTTGACCTTCTCCTCATCAGCTGAGATCCCCTCTGGCGAGATGTTGTAGCCGCAGTAGTTAACTTGGGAGGCGGCGACCACAAATTTATCTTTGTTTAGGGTGATGCCATGGGCACGACATCTTGTGAGCATCAGATGAACTCGGTTCAAGTGGGCCGGGAGATCATCGTCGAAGAGCAGGATGTCATCTACGACCTTCACGCAGTTGGTGACACCCTGCAGAGCCATATCCCCACGGAGGCAGTACGCATCCCCCATTGCTGCGAAGCCCATGGGTCCGTGGCAGTGTTGAAAGCGGCCGTGGGGCGTGATGAATGTAGTGAGGTGGCGATCTTCTTCTGCCAGGTCGACTTGCCAGTACCCATGTAGTGCATCCGCCGTGGTAAAGAACTTTGCAGGCGGGGTGACGCTGCGGACTGCTTGGATGGGCGTAGGCGATGGATGGGCAGGACGGGAGACCTACGAGTTGAGATGGGTGAGGTCCACTGTGATGCGAACACCTACAGGCTTGGGTGCCAAGACCATAGGGTGACACCACTCGGAGGGCTCCTCACCGGCGTGTCTGATGATCCCCTGCTGTACCAGAGAATCGAGCTCCGCCTTCACCTAGTCCCGTAGGGCAAAGGGGATAGGTCTGGGTGTGTGGGTGGCGAAAGGCGTCGCGTCAGGCTTGAGGTGGATTCTCATCGGGGGGCCTGTCATCTTCTTGAGCGGCGTCTTCTGGAGGTCGGACTTGGAGACAAGGACATAGCTGAACTGACGAAGAAAAAACTCCCGGACGGCAGCAGGTGTGGTCATGGCTGAAACAGGTATCTCTGCACACCTTTTGAGGTGTGTCATGGCGAGGATGGGCTTTGGGAACTCGGATGAGACGATGGCCAACTCCTGACAATGGCCACATGACAAGAGAGGGGTTTGGATGCCCTCAAGGACGTGGACAGTGGCAAGGCAAGACTTGGGACCGAGCTATAATGTTGCATTGAAGCAACCCAAAGGTGGAGACATCGGGGACCCGTCCGCTGTGAGCACGTCTTTCATGGCTGTGGGTGACAGGCTACTCCTGGGAATGTTGAGGGCGTCCAGGTGTGTTGGTCCAATCACCGTGATGTACGCGCCCGTGTCAGGTATCATCAGGAGGTTGGAAGAGTTGGCACCATAGGACAGACGAACATTGACGGGCTTGGGGGACCTGTCACTCGAGGCATCGTCCACGCGTCGGCATCCTTTGTTGTTCTTGGGAGACGGTGGTGTGGACGTTCTGTCGGGCTGTGAAGAGACGTTTTGACCTGGAGATGGAGGCTTCTTGGTGGACCTGCAACACTTGGCGAAGTGTCCTTGCTTGTTGCAAGCGTTGCATGAGACCTTGTTGGCAGGACATCGAGTTGTGCGGGGCCAATGGCCTTGAAAACCGCAGTTCGACATTTACTATCAGCCGCAGGGCACTTTCCTGAACCGTGCTGGCGCTGACAGTTTCTGCAGGATTCGGGAGAAGAGACTGGCGACTGTGACGGGGGCTGTGGAGAGGACGCCGTCTGCATCTGGCGTTGATTCCTCTTGTAGGTGGAGACGGCGTGAACTTGAGACAGCAATGAGTGTATAGCTGAGGCAGCCTCTCTTGTGGCCTCATACGACCTGCAACAGGTGACGAAGTCGGTGAGGGTAGAGGCGGCATCGAGGGTGAGGAGTTTCTGAAGCAGGTCCTCGTCACGTACACCCATCAGCAAGATCATCTTGAACTGGGTCTCAGCACAGGTTACAGGATCGCCTGTACATAGGTCCACCTCGGCTGCTAAGTCCTCAAGTCGTGCGTAGAAGTCTGAGAATGATTCCCCAGAAGCTTGTTTGCAGGATAGCAGTTCCCTACGACGCAAAGCTTCATTGCGTAGGCCTCGGAAATGAGTCTGCAAGGCGTTTAAAACCTCTGTCACTGACATGGGGGAGTCAGAGGGAATGGCTAGCGTGTGCTCTAGGAGGCATTGAACATCGAAGGAAATGCACGATCTTAATAGGATGAGTTGTTTATGAGGGGGCATTCAGTTGAGGTCAGACATTACAGCAAAGTCTTCGAAACGACGTCGCCATTGACGGTATACTTGATATGTTGCATCAGATTGAAGAGGTGGGGGGGCTGGAAACTGAAGACTTGCTGTGCAGGGGTGTACTCGAGACGGCAGGTAATGGAGGAGGCATGGAGAGGTCGACGAGAGTTGAGACTAGAGCAGGTGGTTGAGAAGGCACTGAGGCATACCCACAGGGGATAGGTGACGTGTGAGGAGGCGTTGTCTGAAGGGAAGATGACGAGGCTGAAGCTGGCGAATTGGTTGTGGCAGCTGGTGAAGTCGTCCTCGTTGCCAGCAATTCCAATAGTTCCAGAAATTTGCGGTTATCAGCTTGGTGTTGTTGTTGGAGTTGAAGACGGTAAGCTGATTCCTCTGGCTGTCTTGACAATTCCTCTTGACGTCGTTTTTCCTCCTCTAATTGACGTCTTTGGGCTTCCTTCTCTTGGGAAACTTGTAGGAAGTGAATTAACTGGCGTATATCCTGGCTCCCATCCTTTGAATTTGGCGCGCCCGGCGTGTGAGGCTTCGTCTTCCTCATAATCCTCATTTGAATTCCCCAGCAAATCGTCGTAGTCGAACATCTCGTGCTTGGTATGGTTGCGATGGGAAAGACAAGGAGAATAAGGTGAAGTGCTATGTTTTCGTCAATGTACTTGCCTAAGTGCAGGAACTAGCGGGCAAGTAAAAGAGTATTGACTGTAATATTTGTGAAGTTGAGTGGAGCCGGCTGGCGGCGGTGATATTGGTCTCGGTATTCCTCCGTGCGCCCGGGCGAGATGTCGGTGATGACTCAGTCGAGGGGAGGCAGTGGCTTGCAGGCCGTCGCAGACGGAGGATGTATGTCTGAAGTGCTGTCTTGAAAACTGGGCTGAAAGGGTTTATGCTATCTGTAGGGCCCCAGAAACATAGCAAAACAGACATCAAAGGCAGTGCACTTCACTTAGGGTACTTCACAAGGTCACAAAGCACTTTAAATCCAGGGGCACTGTAGAGTATATTTTCTGGGCGGGAAACAGACAAGGCCGGCTCTTGAGACTTGTCAACTGTCGTATTGGAGCTACTCAGTGCGCCATGTGGTGGGATGTATATAATAGACAAGGTTCTTCAAACTCCAATAGCATGAGCAGTAGATATATTCAATAAGTAGTACAAGACTTGGCAGGATAGCCGACCGATACAGAAGCAGGAGCCAGCACAAGGGACTCCGTGTCGTAGGCAGGCCGAAGCCAATCTGAGGGAAGTTAGCTAGCTAGGCAAGGAGAGTTGCTAGACATTACTAGGACAATAAATGAGGTCCTTTAGTTACTCGACTAGTGCGGTACAGACATAGTACATCGGGACATAGTAAGTGAACATAGGCATTAGACATAAGCATAGATATCAGACATGCTATAATAATATGTAGTAATACAGACATGTGAATAAATGGTACAATGAATGGTTACAGAGTCTTGGCGTCAGGCGTGTTCACATATCTGGGTATTTACATATCTATACAATCCCAATATCCTTTAAACCTGGGGAGTGAAAGCTACCCCAAGTTATCATCAAATAAAGGAACAAACAGGGAACACGACAATAATTATCCCCACAAAAACCGACTCAACTGAATATACTTGAATAAATAAGAATAAGTTGGAGTAAGTGAGTCACAAAAGGGAAGATAATTAAATAATTCAATTTATGTTCTTAAAGGAGTACTGTCTAGCAGCCATGGAATTTAAGGGAATAATTGATTGTATATTAAAATAAGAGTGATGCCGGAAGGGTGAAAATATACCGTTAAGGAGTTGAATCAAAAGAATACTACTTAACATTAACTATATTAAACACAGACATCACAATATATACACAGCAATCACAACCAACTGGTTATTTCCGACCAAGTAGGAGATTCTTTAACACCAGGATCCCTTCCTAGGCCTAAGTTAACTTGCCACTAATTACCAGATACCACTAGGGTGTTGTAGATGACTGAACAAGGCACGTCTGTACTGGGTCGGTGTGGACACGTCCGGCCTATAGCCTATACCACGGGTTACTAGAGAGAGAGTCTCTGGCCACACAGCATGTGAGTCAGGAGCGTCTTAGCTCACGTGACTCAGGACAGTTGCCAAATAGTCCTATAACTAATTAATACTACTCTTGGTTTGACTTAACAGAGTAACACAAATGATGCATATTAATGACATACATTGATATACAATTAACCTAAGTAACTAAGAATAACAATAAGATAATAGTAAAAATAACACGTTATTAATAGTTTGTGTGGAGTGGAGGCATAAACACGACATGCCCACTACAGGCACGTGACACCTACCCCCAAAAAGTGAGCTTACAACTAACTGGAAGCGAAAATGGATATACAGCTACAAAGTGAAAGTAATAACTAACACAATCAGTTTTAATCAATATGAAGCAAAACAAATTCATAATATAAACACAAGGTACTCAATGACAATAAAACAAAGAAATAATTTGCATACAGACATAGTTTCTAGATAATCAGACTCCAGAAAGTGCATCAACCAACATGTTCTCTTTTCCGCAGATATAGGAAATGTTGAAGTTATTGGGCTGAAGTGATAGAGCCCACCTCAAAAGTCTTTGGTTGGTATGTTTCATCCTGTCAACAATTGTAAGTGGGTTATGATCAGTGAACACTTGAACGGGATAAGCAGTGCTGCCAACATATACTTTGAAGTTTTCTAGTGCCATGATCAGTGATAAAGCCTCCTTTTCAATGTTGGCATAGTTTTTTGATATGTGTTAAATTTTCTAGAAAAATAACTCAGTGGATGAAGCACTTGATCACTCTCACCCTTTTGCAGAAGCACAGCACCGGCGCCAGTTTCACTGGCGTCGACATGGAGAGTGAACTGTTTCTGGAGGTCAGGGGCAAGTAGTACAGGAGCATTTGCCAGCAGGGATTTTAGATTCTCAAAAGATTCCTGGCAAGCTGTAGTCCACTTGAAGGTTTTCTTGCCACTCAGCAGGTCAGTCATGGGAGAGGCAACGGAGGAGAAGTTTGGGCAAAAACGGCGGTAGTACCCCGCCATACCCAGCAACCTCATCACACTCTTCTTATCGCCTGGCACTGGATACTGTTGAATTGCCTCAATTTTGGCTGCTATAGGCTGGACTTCCCCTTGTCCGACCACGTGCCCCAAGAAAGTGACGCGGGCATGGCCGAACTCACTTTTGACGAGGTTCACTGTCAGCTTGCTTGCAGCCAGTACAGAGAAGAGGGCTTGTAGACGACTCATGTGATCTTCCCAGGAACTGCTGAAGATGATGAGGTCATCTAGGTAACAGCGGACACCTTCCAGACCAAACGTGATGTAATTCATGAGGCGTTGAAAGGTTGCAGGGGCGTTCCGCATACCAAACGGAAGGACTGTGAATTGGTACAACCCCTCAGGAGTGACAAAAGCTGAGATGTCCCTAGAGCGTTCAGTCAGTCTTATCTGGTAGTAGCCCTGGAGGAGATCCAACTTGGTCACGTACCTTGCCTGTTCAAGATCGTCGATCACGTCGTCGATGCGTGGCAAGGGATAACCGACTGGTTCAGTGACAGCATTCACCTTGAGATAATCCACACACAGCCGCATCGACCCATTCGGCTTTGGAACTAGAACAACAGGGGATGCCCATGGACTGATACTGGGCTCCACGAGGCCCAGCTCTTGAAGACGCTGCACCTTGGCTCGCACACACTCCCGCTTGAAGGCATTAAGACAGTAGGGACGCTGTCGGATTGGCTTGGCTCCCCTGGTCTCAACGTCATGCTCCAGCACCGAACAGGAGTGTGGGAGATCACCAACTATAATACAATACTCCTGTAATAGAGACTTTATATTATTGGCTTGGTCACTAGAGAGATGGCACAACTTAGCACTGGGGTCCCTAAGATAGTCGAGTTTTCCACTTTTTCACTAGACCCATTCATTATTTCAGAAAAACACTGATCTTTATCATCCTTACACTCTGGCACAATGATACAAGTTGGCAAGGATTGATCAACACAAGCAACTGCTTTTCCCTGGGTTTCGTCTCGAACATGATGCGACTTTAAAAGATTGACATGGATAAGGCGTTTTTTTTTACGCCGTTCAGGGGTGCTAATTACATAATTCACGGCCCCCTGGTTTTCTAGTACTTCATATGGACCACTGTATTTGGATTTAAAAGGGTGATCATGTAAGGGCAGTAAGGCCAACACCTGCTCCCCCACTTGGAATTCTCTAGGTTTTGCCTTATGGGCCTTATCAAAATGCAGTTTCATTCTCACCTGAGCACACTTTAAGTTGGACTGGGCACGTTCTACAGCCAGACGCAACTTCTCCTAGAATTGGACCACATATGAAGCTAAGGGCGTCGCCCTCTGGTCACTCAGCCAACACTCTTTTAACACCTTAAGAGGCCCTCGCGCCTCATGTCCATAGACGAGCTGGAAGGGCGAGAATCCTAGCGACTCTTGTTTACTGTCCCGAACAGCAAACTAAAGCAGGTCAACTCCCTCGTCCCAATCCTTCCCAGTCTCCAGACAGAAGGTGCGCAACATGAGTTTTAGTGTTTGGTGAAACCTCTCTACCACCCCCTGTGACCGAGGGTGATAGGCCGAAGACCTCAACTGCCGGACTCCCAGGGTTTGCATTACCTGATTAAACAACCGGGAAGTAAAATTGGAACCCTGATCTGACTGTACCACTGTAGGAAGGCCTACTTGAGTGAAGAAGTGGGTTAAGGCTTTGATGACATTCTTCGCTGTGATGCGGCGCAAGGGAATGGCTTCAGGAAAACGGGTTGCACAATCAATAATGGTTAGCAAGAACTGATGACCGCGAGGGGTCTTAGGTAAGTGACCGACACAATCTATGACCACCTTACTAAAGGGCTCTTCAATGACTGGGATAGGCTGCAGAGGGAATGGTTTTACACTGGGGTTCGGTTTCCCCGCTACCTGACAATCATGGCAAGTGCGACAGTAAGAGCTGACGTCTTTCTTCATCCTAGGCCAAAAGAACTGGGAGAAAATTTTTGCATAGGTCTTTTCTAACTCCTAAATGACCACCCAACCCATCATGAGTTATACTAAGTATGTCCTGCCGCAAAGGTTTGGGAATAACAACTTGATGATGAACTAACCAAGGGTGATTGGCAGGAGAATTGGAGGGACGGAACTTGCGCATTAATACCCCAGACCTAGTGTAGTAGCCATTTGATTCTTACTCAGCTTCTGACTCAGTAACTGACCTATTGAGAAAACCTACTAGCTCAGGATTCCCAGCTTGTAGCTCAATAAATTCACTCCTAGTGATGGGAGAGAAACCAAAACTAGTGATATCTGTGTTCCTATCTCCATCAGCACCAATCTGGAGGTTATCTGGTTGTGGGGAGTCCTCAAAAAATTCACTGAGACCAAGATCAGTATGGTCCGGCTGGATAAGATTATCCTCGGGCTTCTCACAGTCCTGGAAGGAAACTTCATCAACTTCACTAGTCTCTTCTACCTCTGTACTGCGGCTCATGCTACGGGTCACAGCACACGCAGGGAACAACACTGGAAAGTCTACTTCTGACTGCATAGTATTATTCTCGGCAGTGGGACAAGATGAGACCATAACATTAGGGAACATCATGTCCCCAACGAGGTCATTTCCTATCACTAGAGAGACCTCTTCTACAGGTAAGCTATCTACTACTCCTAAGGTGACGTAGCCTGACTTTATGGATGACCGCAGGTACACTTGGCAAAGGGGAATACGGGACCCACCGGTCAAACCGTTCGCAAGCACCCAGCTACCAGTATAGCATGAATCCAGGAATGGAGCAGCTTCTTTAGTAACGAGATAAGGCTGAGCCTGTGTCTCTCAAGAGTTTAACAGAAATGGGTTGACTGAATTGATCCAGAGCTTAGGAACCAGGGGAACAAAATGGTTCAAAGGTTGATATTATAGGAGAGGGGGAAGCATCCAGGGCAACAGTCTGACTGAGGGCAGTGACACAGGGCTCCAATAATTTCTCCGATTGCTCGGCCACCCTGACCAAAAGAGCGGGGGATCCTTGGTGAGAGGAATTTCTTTTCTTTAAGATGACATGACATGTCCTGGCTTCTTACAGTACCTACAACCAAAGTTTCTCTCACCAGTAAGGATAGATCCACCTGTCCCATGGACCATGGACTCACCTGGGATAGATGGTGCAGAACCTGAGGGTCGGGTCGGTATGACATGAGGCAGGGACCCCGGTGTAGGTGTTGGTGTAGGCCGCTTGAAGGAAGTGAAGGACTGGGACATGGGAGCATAAGACCTGGAATTTACATTTCTATTAGTTATGGACTAATGGTCAGCCACTGGACCAGCATCAGCCAGGGTACAGATACCTCTCTGATCCAGGTGTGCTCGAATGTCGCCTAGGATGCATTTTCTAACATCCTCAAGCAGGATTAGTTCAACAAGCTTGCCATGTTCTACATGGGCAGACTCTCTTTCAATCCACCTCCGACAAAGGACCTGTTTCTGCCTGAAGAACTCCACAAATGTTTGTTTGTCAGTCTTCCGGCAGTTTCGGAACTGTTGCCGGTAGGCTTCAGGAACAAGTTTATAACTACTTAAAACCGCGGACTTAACAAGGGCATAGTCTAGACATTGATCCTCAGAGAGGGCAGAAAACACATCTAATGCCTTACCAGTGAAAGGTCTATAAATAAGTTGAGACCATTGAGAAGCGGGCCACTTGTTAAGTCGGGCAATTTTCTCAAAAAGAGAGAAGAATTTGTCTGGTTCTTCCTCATTAAATTTAGGAACACTGTTGATACATTTGTCTATACTAAATGTTGAAGTATCACTACCTTGAGCCAAACCTCGTTGTTTGAAAGTTTCCAGCTCCACCTCGAGCCTCTTGAGTTCAACTTGAAAGGCCAAATTACTTGGTGCAACAATTTCCCCTGAATTTCCCGACGGTTGAGCTATGATTTCACTGTCAACAAGGTGGTTGAAGACAGCCTCTTCTAACCTAGCCTTATTCGTGGAAGAGCGGCCTTCTAAATCATAATGATGAGCGAGGGATTGCCATTCTGCCTTAGTAAGCCCCTTCAGTCTTTCGGCTGAAGGTGAAGCCAAAAGGCTATCCAGGTCAAACATGTTGAACTCAAAATCGTAGCAAAAACAAAAATGCAACCGTGGCAGCTAAGGTAACTAGCTATCTAATCAATAATATTAAAATGCAATCAACTGTGAAACACAGCAAGGGATTAACCAAACACGTAGTACACAAAGATAAGGGTTAACTCACCAGTAGCTTAAGCAATAAAACAGGAGCAATATAATTAAATGAACACTGTGAACACAGCAACTTGCATCCAAAAATATTTAGCTATGAAACAACACCTGGCGAGTGAACAACACTTGATATGGCACAACAATGGTTAACTCCCGGACCACGGCCCCCACTTGTCGTGATCCCAATATCCTTTATACCTGGGGAGTGAAACCTACCCCAAGTTATCATCAAATAAAGGAACAAACAGGGAACACGGCAATAATATCCCCACAAAAACCGACTCAACTGAATGTACTTGAATAAATAAGAATAAGTTGGAGTAAGTGAGTCACAAATAGGGAAGATAATTAAATATTTCAATTTATGTTCTTCAAGGAGTACTGTCTAGCAACCATGGAATTTAAGGGAATAAGTGATTGTATATTAAAATAAGAGTGATGCCGGAAGGGTGAAAATATACCGTTAAGGAGTTAAATCAAATGAATACTACTTAACATTAACTTTGTTAAACACAGACATCACAATATATACACAGCAATCACAACCAACTGGTTATTTCCTGCCAAATAGGAGATTCCTTAACACCAGGATCCCTTCCTAGGCCTAAGTTAACGTGCCACTAATTACCAGATACCACTAGGGTATTGTAGATGACTGAACAAGGCACGTCTGTACTGGGTAGGTGTGGACACATCCTGCCTATAGCCTATACCACGGGTTACTAGAGAGAGAGTCTCTGGCCACACAGCATGTGAGTGAGGAGGGTCTTAGCTCAGGTGACTCAGGACAGTTGCCAAATAGTCTTATAACTAATTAATACTACTCTTGGTTTGACTTAACAGAGTAACACAAATGATGCATATTAATGACATACATAGATATACAATTAACCTAAGTAACTAAGAACAACAATAAGATAATAATAAAAACAACAAGTTATTAATAGCTTGTGTGGAGTGGAGGCGTAAACACATACCACAAGACATGTGGGCTACTGGCACGTGACAGGACCAAAGATGAAAATTACACTTTTCAATCAGTAAGCCTGAAAACACGAATGAACTATGTATTTAACTAAATTTGTAGTGGGAAATGATCATCACCAGGAGGTTTATAAAAATGCTCGTGTTCATAGCTGAGAATTTGTGGTTCGAGCTCTCCTGCCTCTATGTCATCATTCTCAAAGTCGAGGGATTAGCGACGAGAATTGATACCAGGTCCAGCGGCATCATCTCCGGATGCGTCCATGGGAACTCCAGTCCCTCTGTTCCTTGAACCCAGCCATGTAAAGTTGGTTCTGATAGGTGATGTTGGGGTTCAAGTGACCTCCTCCAGATAGAAGTTGCAACGCCTTATGTGAAGGAGAAGACTGGAATGGCAGGGAGACAGGATGTTGATGTCCACACCTATATCAGTGCTCAGAACACCGTTCTTTAGTGTGAATCGTTGAATGAGTTTTTTTGTATCGGCAATTGTTGATGGTTGGTCGGTTTACACCCATACAGCGAGCACGCAAACTCCTCCAGGACTTCAATCACATCAGCTGGCCCCTCTTCCAGCTCCCCGAGTAGTTTGGCAACCGATGGCAGCTTGACGGTCTCCCGTGTAATGTTACCTCTTTGTATATCCATGTTGCTCGAATAGACGTCGCCCCATGGCCTCAAGCAAGGTCTTGAGCACACAGCGGCACCGGTTATAGTGCTTGTCACTCAGCACCTTGTTGATGGAGCCACTGGCGCATAGCTCAGACTGGATGACGATCTGCTCAGCACCACTTCCTTCCATGGACTTCCAGATAGCACTCCAATACGTACTGCTTTTGTGAAAGACGCTAAGTCTGATGAACATCTTAGGAACTATCTCAGAGGTATTGCCACGTAATAGCATAGGCCTTCTTAGCCGTTTCCAAGTCAAAACAGGCGATGGTCCAAAACTGTCCTACTGAGCAGTCATAGCTTAGGCTTGAACCAGACATGCCAGCACCGTGTTGTTTTCTATGATAGGGGCTAGTATGGGAGGAAGGTATTTAAGTGTGGAGAAGTGTTCAGTATTTCGTTTCCCGATGCAGGACATCAGCCTTTCTCCCTGGAACAATCTGGGGTATGGGTTGGTCGTACGGAGACGAAGTCCCTCTGATCAGAACCCATATAAAGTCTGAATTGTGAGCTTTGACCGCCACTAACATGTCCTTGCTGTATTCTAGAGATATCAAGCTTGGGAGGGGCCTGCTTTTTCCTCAAATAACACGGGGGAAGTTTGCTCTCCACGTACTTCACAGACCTCACTTTGGCAGAAGTACTGTAGATGCTGCTGGCTTTTCAGCAGGCCTTTGTTCAACATCATCATGGTCATTGTTGACGGTGGTAATGATGAGTTTCTCTTGACAGATAAGACCATGAGTGGTGTGAGTTGTTCCTTTCCCAGACGGTGTCTCTTCCCGAAGGTCTGAGCTGTCGAACCATGTGGATGTTTGGAGGTAAAGGACCGGGGTACTCCTTGACCTGGATGAACACTGCTGTCAATGCCTCAAGCACCCCTGTGTATGATACACAGTGACCAAAATGGTTGAGCAAGGTGATGATGATCTTTGCTTTACCAATAACATGCCAGAGAGTTATGCCCAAAAGCATGTGTTTGAAGATGACCCAGCGTCCGTTCGTGGCAGCATACATGGCATCATGACAGAATGACTCAATGAGGCGTCCTTTGGTTTTTCCAGCACTCAGACACTCGATGAAATGCTGCAGCAATGTTGGAGGATGGGGCCAAGATAGCTCATCTGAAGACTTGGAGGTAGACATAATACAGGAGATACTTCTTTTTCAACATGGTGTTCCTCTCAACATCATTCATTAAATAATTGATTCCTCGACATAGTTACAGATATACGCAAAAGCATTCTCATGAGCCTTGGGCATGGCCTTATCAGTCTCCGACATTATGTAGCAGCATGACCTTGTAGAGGATGAATTTGTGTGCCACAATTGTACCTTTATGGGTGGCTTCAGCGTTCATATTGATTGCATCCTCGCGGCTTTTGGATATAAATCTTTTGAGGTCTTCATACTTTTCGCCACCCTTGCTGCAAAATATGCATTTGCGCTGAGGCAACAAGTCAGGTTGAGCACTAATTAAATGATCGTATTTTCGCGTTTTCTTTGGACATTCAATCTCCAGCTGAGACTCAGAACTATCAAGATCAGCTTTGCACTTGAGGAATCTAATTGTCTGGATAATTTGACAGAATTTTCTGTAATATCCAGGCTGTTCTGACAAACCATCAGGACGATTAAGACAGATGTTTTCCTGCCTCATAATCTGTAGAGCCACAGACTTCTCTGAGTTTTGCTGCCTTCTGTATGAAATACAGGCTTTTCTCAGTTAGATCAGAGCATTTATCATCTTTTTTTACAGCGTCATAGTGAACTATGCACTCAAGATTTACATGAGTTTTGCGACGCTCCTTTTTTTTAGACTAAACGGCTTTTCATCACCCATAATGCACTCTAAAATTAGATGGCTAGCACTACAAACTAATTAGTTCACGGGCTCCGAAAAAAACCTTCCCCTTCTTTATACCTGTCACCATTTTTTCAGTTACCTTTATGTTTAAGCCACTAAAAAGCTTTGTAAGTTAAGCAATTTCTAGTGGTTCAACTAAAGGTTCCAGAACATTTTGCTGCCTGAAATCTAGACACTGAAGTCGATATTTGCCTATCCGTACGCCATTTTGGATATTTGACGTAAGAGATGACCTTTAAACCTAGACATAACCATACAACTCGATCTCCTGTCTCGAAATAGTCAAAATCAATAGGTCGTTCATGTATCTAGGTCTACCGGTTCAAAGGTTATGAATCAGCTGAAAAATATAAAGTTTGAGCTATTTTGATGGGTACTATAGTAGGGTGTGTCATACGGAGGCGATTTCTTTTGTTTTGAGTTTGAAAAATCGGCCCATGGTATTAATGATGTAGTTCTATGTGCAGAATCATGTGATATCTTCAGATTTGAAAAGTTTTTATTTTTTGCTAGGTAAATTTTAACTTGAAATCTTATGAAAATTCAGTATTCCCACCCTTTTACCAACACCACTAAATAGCTTATTTAAAGTAAAGTAAATGTATGAGGTTAATTTATTAGGATGAAAATGATCCAGAATAGTGAAACGAATGATCTTGACACATTTATTAAATTTAATATTCCTTTAGAAAACAAAATCATCAAATACAAAAACCGGTTTTACTACTACGACCCGGTATTGCTGCACACCATAGAGAACATGTCTTTCTTGCTTCTGTTTCTACTCATCACCTCCCTGCTGACCACCTGAGCTCGGATGTAGCCTTCCCTCCTCTCCTGGCTGTACACGTGACTGCTGGCCTCGCTCACTTGCTGTACACAACGCTCTATACTCTGGGTGTGCGAGGGTCAGGCAGGGACATGCATGGGGTTGTCCAGGAAAGCTCTGACTTGAACATTGGTGAGGCTGCAGGTAAGAGGGGGCTCACTGCCAGCCTGGATGTTATCCAGATCTATGAGATCAGTGAGGGTCTTGGCACCTAGATTGACTTCAGGAGTCTTCCTGACCCTGAAGGAATCGCCACCAACTGATTCGTCATGCCCAGATCCTCTCATAAGTCTCATATCCAAGATCTTTTTGACTGCCACTCTTCTCTCCTCCTCATCTTTACTGCAGAGCATTGTCTGCAGAACTGCCTCGGGATGAGCATACCAGGAAGATCTCCTCACAGTCTGCTCCACAATCTGAACAACCTTCCTTGGCTGACTCCTCAGGAGCTCAAGCTGGAAGAGAACATGCCTCGGACCTTCGGAGAACGATGACTTGACCTTGGTGTTGAACCAATTTGGCAAGTAGACACTCACGATGAATTGGACAATAAGTCTCAGGTTGTGAAGCTGGTTCCCTTTCAGTTTATGATGAGCGACCCAAATTCTGCAGAACCTGAGAGCCGTTGTGAGCCACCTAGAATGTGAGACTGGACCTATCTGCAGGTAAGCAAGTCTATCAGGCATGACCCCAGTTTTGATGGCACTGCAAATCATGTAACCATAGTACTGGTCAGTACTCAGGTCGTCAATGACAGTATGTGCAAGTTCAACGAGTGGGGGGCCAACTGTGATTTTTTCAAAGCTCGGATTTATTTCTAACTCAGTGGCAGAGTCCAGCATCTTGCCAAGAGGACCAGACCATCTGTTGTTTGAAAGAGTCTTGCCATCCAGCTCCTGGATCAGATGTCTGAGTGGCAACTCGTTGGTGTGGAGGTCACAAACAATCCAGACCAGCTTCCTCCCAATCTTCCGCTCTATCCACTGTATGACCCCCCCCCCCCCCTTGCCACCCTGTGTTCGTAGTGGTACTGTCCCCTCCAATGGCCTGCAGGGTCTGGTCTACGTTCCTCTCTCTGAGCCAGTTCACAATGTTATCTGCCACTATCTCAGCTGGTTTCCTGATGTCATCTTTCTCTGGAGTGAAATGCCACAAATACTTCCCTCCTGGTTCACTGCAGCAGGAGTAGTGTTCCTCCTTCCCCATGGCAGGGAACAACTTGTCAGAATCTCCAACTTTCATGAACACTTTAGTGTCATCCCTTCTCCCATCAAAGAACAAACAATTGAATCCATTTTCTCTTATCCCCTTATCAAACTCCTCTTCTAGGTTACTGACAAGTTTCTCCTGAGCTCTCCTTACTTTGTTATGATCTATCACCAGGTGAACATCATCAGGTGTTATCAAACCACCGTCAATCCAGGCAGCTGTTGCTATCTCTGCAGTTTCTCTGAGACCAGTGTGGTGTCGCATGCTGGCCAGAGCTATGCTTGGGATATCTTTCCTATTTCGAATGTTATGCCTGGAAGGTTTGGGATCATTATTTTCTGGGTTAGGGACAAAGTCACCATTCTCTTGGTCAGCACTCGGATCAGCCATGGGGAAGTCATTAAACTCGGAATCAGCTTGACTCCAATCATCGGCCTTTTTTACCTCACCCTGGGCCTTCTCAAGTCTCTTTTCCTCGGCAACTCTTCTCCTCTTCTGTCTCTCTGTGGCAGCCTCCTGTCTCTTGGACTCCGGAATATCTTGGCTAGAAATCACGAGAGCCCCTATACTGCCAGTCTTCTCTCTCTGTGCTTTGACAAATGCCAGTTCGATCACAGGAATCTTCAGTTCACGCTTGCAAATACAGGAGATGTGGGCCTCGGATTTACAGTCACGATCGCATCCAAACTCAGGACAGAGAACAATTGGGCACTTGCAAGTAATTATGTCAAATAACTGGTCCAGTTGCTTGGCAAAGCTGTCCTTAACTGCAAGTTTTCCTCTCCCAAGAGAGATATCTCTTGCCTTTTCCCAACTGGCTAGCAGTCTCTCACTAATCTTCTTCTGACTTGTTATGACTGGAGGCTTGAACTGAGCGTTAGCCAGAGTGTACTGTGCCAAGACAGCTTTGGTCATATCACTGGCAATGTCTTTGTTTGTGTAAGTTCTTTGGTTCTTTTCACTGATTTGCCTGATTAAAACACCGTATCTCAAAGCATCTCTCAATGTAGGCAACTCCGACTTCAGGAGCTCTCTCCCAGACCCAAGATAGTGACTGAGATGGCTGGATTTTTGGTTCCTCGTCCTGACACAAGCAGCCATCGCAAATATTATCAACTTATAAATGCATCAGAATCTGAAACAGAAAAAAATATTGTCAGTTGGGTTGTTAAAGAATGAAGTCAGAAAGCAATGTTCACTAATTAATTGTAATGCACTAATGCAGCTGTACGTTAGATTTTCGATAAATTTCACGCTAAAATTTACCTAGCAAAAGGTTGCAAAATATTGAAACTGAAATTATTTTCTGTTTTTATACACTAAAATCTACCAAAAAAGTGATGGGCCATTAGTTTTAGCTGATCTTCCCTCCTATGACACACCCTAGTACTATAGGCTTTTGACCCTTATTATGACCTTGGACATCAAAATAGCCATTTAAGTCAATTTCCCACAACAAAATTAGTTGAAATGCATAGTTCAGTCATGTTTTTTAGGCTTATTGTTTGAAAAGTTGTGTTGTTTTCATTTTGGCCCCCTCGGCCGGCGGCCATCTTGGATATCTATTTTAGGGTAATAGCAACCAAAAATCACTTGACTAACAAAGTTTTTCTAGAAGCTTAGACATTAAGATAACTGAAAAAATGGTGGCAGGTATAAAGGAGCTTTTTTCGAAGCTTAGACATCAAGGTAACTGAAAAAAATGTAAGCTCTTTAGCGCTTCGCCTTGCACAAAATGCTTAGGGGTGCTCAATGAACTAGCCCCCGTGCGGGGCAAATCTGAACTTGTAACTGACAGTATGGCAGGTGGCACACACTGTGTTGGAGGTAGTAGGTAGTAGGTAGTAGGCAGCTATCAAACAGGGAGGTACTACCATCTGGGAAGATATTGAAAGCATAATTTATTGTCTAATAGTAGACCCTGCTGCCATATGGTGTTACGTTTTAAGTGCAGGAAAGTGGCTTTCTTACCGTAGAACTCGGATACCTTCACACTGGTTACTCACCCAAGAGATTACGGTGTATCACTACGTAGAATTTTGCTCTGCTTCCGGCACTCAATGCGTTATGTACTTGATAAATGATGATTTAGTGAATTCCACTAACTTCCAACATCCATCTAAGTTATTGGTTATACTTTGTCAAAACCAATGAGTCATTACCCTTGGTAATAATGATAATAGAGGGATCACAGATACGGGCAGATGATTGCACTTACGTTTATTTGGCACAATTCCATGCACTGGACTTATAATTTGCATGGATAGGTCAGTCACTCACATTCACGCCACAGTACCGTAAGTTATAAGGGAGAGTTTGTCAACCTGGTGAATTAATCGTTTAGATCTATTAGGCCGGCCTGGAGTGCTCTTGTAGCAAACAGGCCCTCACCATTGATCACTTCCTTTACAGGATGTGTTAACTTGTCGCTGGACTTAACAAAAATCTCGGGGATTTGCACACACAGACCCGTAGCACTGGTAGGACTGTATGGCCCCTAATCTTAAGTCCGCGGAGCAGGAGGTTCTTCTCTAACCCAAGGTCTAAAGCCCACTGGCTAAATTTGCTTTTTTGAGGCGTGAAGTGATGAACAGTACACCACTGTCTCACTGGCCTGCCCCCCCCCCCCCTACATGTCCCAGTTATGGCTGGCCGGGTGCCTTATCTCTACCGTAAACAAATATTTGGGATGGGTTGTGCGGGAGGCCCAATGCAACCCATGACATATGGCATCACTAAAATTGTGACCAAGTCCCAGGTTGCTCATCTGATTTTCTGCCTCATTTACACACAAATGCAGGGTCTCAATTGTTTCTCTTACTTTGACAACACAACATACATATATCGCTTCTCACTATTAATCTTTTTTTATATTTTATTTTTTGTAAGTTTTTATGGTTCTTTATTATTATTATTATTATAATTATTATTATTATTATTATTATTATTATTATTATTATTATTATTATTATTATTACTATTATTATTATTATTATATTTTCGCCCCTACGCCTTGATGTGGGTCATTGACCGGTGCCCTGGTGGACTAATCCTATAAAAAAAAGACGGAATGTGTGATGGAGGTACACACAGTGTAGTAGGCTTAGTATACACCGAAGGCTTAGTATACACTGTTCTGTATCCACACTGTCCCTTTGAGACCCACTTTCATTATTAGCGGAAATAAACTTTTAACAGCTGTAAAGGAAAGCCGAATGTTAATTAGGCTTTCCTTTACAGTTTGTCTACTCTATACCATGTGTATGCTGAACCTATATGAAGTTGCATGACTATTTTACTGAATGCATACCCATATATATGTTTATCAATTCATTTATCAGGAGAGGAGGTGAATCAAGAGGGAAAGTGACACGATGGTTTGTGAAGAGGGAAAGATGTGAAACTGGTTCACAGTTGATTTGGGAAAGACAATTGCCAGACAGGCAGACAACAATGAGTGCGTGCAAGCGTTTAACGTGAGCGATGTAGCAGCATGAGAGTAGACAGGAGGGAGATGGGTGGGATGGGGTACGGTAGGGTGAGTGAGCGTGAGGTGAGTGGGGGCAGGCAAGGGTGGGGTGCGAGGGTTTCAGTCGTGTGGGGTGGCCAGTGTCGCGCGCTCGTCTGTGCCGTAAGGTGGGTACACTCTTCACCACCCAGCATCCCTTACTACTGTATAACTATATCTTTCAAGCCGGTGCAGGAGAGCGGCCCTTCGCCTCCTGGTGGACTACATCTAACAGTTGACGGCATTTGAGCATGACAACATGAGGCTGTTATCTCTGGCTGGAAGGTAAGTTATTTGTCGTGACTCCCCTTCATCTTCTTCTGCGTGCATGGGGTCACTATCACTTCGTCATGGGCCCCGTGCTGACATTCTGTATTAAGCACCGTATCCACTATGACTTCCATTTCCATTCCCCATAAAGACTTATTACTACACAGGATTGTTATGATCGACGATAATGCTTGTTTACAGTCTATGTATTGCTAAAGTTATCAAGTTAACTTACTCCTTATTTGCTGTATATTCATTCGCATGTGTTATGATAAAGAAAACACTATAAAATTTTCTTTATTAATTTATAATATGTATTACATATAATATGGATGGGTGCACTGCACCATACTTGTTAAGGTTACATTACAATGTGTGTATGTCGTGATAATGATGTTACGACAAGCCCTGGACACAGTACAGAGCATCGCGTATATGGCAGTTCATTTATGTTAGGAGAAGTTATCTTGGCACTCTTGCCACCTTGACTGCTAGTTTGGGTCCTGGGGCATGGGTGGGAGAAACTGATCCTTACGTTAGCTACACTCTTCGAGATGCATCATTACAAATGGCAGTCCACTACTTTAAAAAGGTCATAAACGGTAATATTTTTTGACGGCCTTTGTTTAATATAGAAATTAAAGGCAATCAAAGTGCATATTACAAAGAATACAATAATTTTGCGATATCAAGTCACGGAGGTTGTACATAGAACATGATACCTTACTTTATCCCCTTCGCCACTTGCGGCTTGTTAGCTGCTCGAGCGGTTGGTCACGTCTTTATTGCACACTGTTGGCAAGTACTGACTACTGAGTATGTACTGGCTCTAGAATGTACTGTATATGCACCTGCGCCAGTGTTGATGTGTTGATCTAGTCTGGTCTTGAATGAGCTCACACTCGGTGTCGTCACAACGCTCTCTAGTTGGTTGATCCAAGAGTTCACAATTCTCGCTCCAAAAAAGTTTGCCTTGACACTTTTCTGAACTTGTGGATACCTTAACTTTAAGCTGTGACCCCTAGTGGAGCGGGCATCGGCCGGTTTCAGGTATGAACACTTGACTGAATAGTGCCTTCTAAGATATTAATAAACTTCTATTAAGTCACCACTTGCCCATGTATAGAGTGTAAACTAGGCAGCTGCAAGCGTTTTAATCATTTCTGGATGCCGGAGTGCAGGCACTAATCTGATAGCCCTCCTTTGATCGTTTTTATTAAAAGAGTACGCATAGACGATTTCTCACCACTGATCACCCCGCACTGCTTGTGGTCATGAAGTCTCCGATCCACGCTAGGGCACTCCCCCTAATTCAATACCCTTCCAATTTAATTTTCAACCTTTCATGGGGTACGCTGTCACAAGGTTGTTTCGTAGCAGATGTTTCATCTCGTATGCTCTCTAGTATTTAATACAATTTGCTGGTCAAGCTCATCTGCAATGGCGATCTCCCTGTGTGAATATAGAACTCGCATATGCTATTTTCCAGCCGCTGGGGACCTTTTGCTCTTCCATGCATCTGTAGAATTAAATTTTGAGGGGCTGAACAAGCTCATTACACATCTCTCTTAATACTCGGAATTCGTGCTGTCAGGGCCAGGGAGATTGTTCGTATCCTCTCTTGTGAACATGAGTAAAAGATTTCATTTAGTGCCTCCGCCTTGTCCTGATCTGAGTCTGCATAACGACCATCTTCAAGTCTCAGATCTCATACCTCCACATGTGTCTTTAATTTTGATTTTGCTTGACGGGCTCAACCTTGTCACACCTGTACTTTTTACTCGTAGACTTTACGTAAACCTTATCAAAGTTCCTCACACTAAGATCTGAGGTATTAGAAATTCTTACCAGAAAAATTTACTGTAACAAGCGCCAAAACCTGCATATTAAAAATTAACCTTCATTATTTTCTACTTTAGTTCTTCATGGTAAGAGCAAATAAAAGTTTTTTATGATAACCCCAAAATATAAATTCTTCATGGTAAACCAAAATTTACGTTGTTTCAGGCTCATCTTCATACGCGCTCTTCTTAGGCTCCTTTTTTTATTGTGTATGTACGGGGCATATATATATATATAAATATTATATATATATATATATATATATATATATATATATATATATATATATATATATATATATATATATATATATATATATCAGTTCTTGTTCGTCCGCCTTCCGTCTTTCTACGCATCCTTAATGATTTCCTTCCCACCTGACATCAAGATTTAGTAGCCTCTTTATGTATATCCTCAGATTATCTAATTACATCTTCAAACTCTTTGATTAACTCACGTTCCCAAAAGCTTTCGTGTAATTAACAACTTCAGGGGTGAATACATATTACAGAGTAGTTACTGACATCATTAGTCCATATAGGAAGCGGACTTTCATATACAAACAATACCTCACTAGTCGGGAATCGCACCCTGGACTTCTGTCCTTGTGGCGCGGTAGTAGCGATCCCTGTTCACACGCAAAGGTCCAGGGTTCGATTCCCAATTAGTGATATATATATACATATATATGTATATATATATATATATATATATATATATATATATATATATATATATATATATATATATATATATATATATGCTGATAACCACCAGGAAAGAAGAAAACACGAAGTTCCCAAGCGCTTTCGTGTAATTCACATCTTCAGGGGTGAGTACAGACTAGTCTGTACTCACCCCTGAAGATGTGAATTACACGAAAGCGCTTGGGAACTTCGTGTTTTCTTCTTTCCTGGTGGTTATCAGCATATACCTAGATCACGCGCACCTACAGTGATTTACTTGCATATATATATATATATATATAATAAAGGAGAATGGGTTGAAGACCCTAACGATAACAGGTGTCCACCATATTTAAGTCATTAAGTAGTGACCCAACCGTTTCACCTGGTTACAAATATTCTTAATCAAAAAATTGTCCAGTTTGTACATGCCATTACTCAAATTCATGTTGACAGATTCGGTAAGTTTAATGAGACTAGATTCTATAATGTTCCTACTGACAATTGAATTACAATGTAAGATTGAGGAGGCATTATCCCAGTCAGTGCAATGCTTATTATCTCCCATATAAATAAACAGATCATAAGATTCCTGGCCTGTTTTAACACTAGATTTATTCTGTTTAAGTCTACTTATAAGATCTTTGCCCATGTTGAGGTGGAGGTGTGGGGGAGATAGTGATGTGGAGGTGTGGGGGAGATGTTGAGATGGTGATGTGGGGAGATATTGAGATGGAGGTGTGGGTGAGATATTGAAATGGAGTTGTGGGGGAGATATTGAGGTGGAGGTTTGGGGGAGGTGTTGAGGCTCAGGTGTGGGGGAATTGTTAAGGTGGAGGTGTGGGGAGATGTTGAGGTGGAGGTGTGGGGAGATGTTGAGGTGGAGGTGTGGGGAGATGCTGAGGTGGAGGTGCAGTGGATGTGTTAAGGTGGAGGTGTGGCGTAGGTGTTGAGGTGTAGGTATAGGAGAGGTGTGGCGGAGATGTTATGTTGGAGGTGTGGGGGAGATGTTGTGGTGGAGGTGTGGGATAGGTGTTGAGGCAGAGGTGTGGGGGAGGTGTTGAGGTGGAGGTGTGGGGGAGATATTGAGGCGGAGGTGTGGGGGAAGTGTTGAGGTTGAGGTGTGGGGGAGGTCTTGAGGCGGAGGTGTGGGGGAGATGTTGTGGTGGATGTGTGGGGGAGGTATTGAGGTGGAGGTGTGGGGAGATGTTGAGGTGGAGGTGTGGGGAGATGTTGAGGTGGAGGTGTGGGGGAGATGTTGTGGTGGAGGTGTGGGGGAGGTATTGAGGTGGAGGTGTGGGGGAGGTATTGAGGTGGAGGTGTGGGGGAGGTACTGAGGTGGAGGTGTGGGGGAGGTATTGAGGTGGATGTGTGGGGGGAGGTATTGAGGTGGAGGTGTGGGGGAGGTATTCAGGTGGAGGTGTGGGGGAGGTATTGAGGTGGAGGTGTGGGGCAAGTACTGAGGTGGAGGTGTGGGGGAGGCATTGAGGTGGAGGTGTGTGGGAGGTATTGAGGTGGAGGTGTGGGGGAGGTGTGGGGGAGGTATTGAGGTGGAGGTGTGGGGGGAGGTATTGAGGTGGAGGTGTGGGGGAGGTATTGAGGTGGAGGTGTGGGGGGAGGTATTGAGGTGGAGGTGTGGGGGAGGTATTGAGGTGGAAATGCTGAGGTGGAGGTGTGGGGAAGGTATTGAGGTGGAGGTGTGGGGAAGGTATTGAGGTGGAGGTGTGGGGGAGGTATTGAGGTGGAGGTGTGGGGGGAGGTATTGAGGTGGAGGTGTGGGGGAGGTATTGAGGTGGAGGTGTGGGGGGAGGTATTGAGGTGGAGGTGTGGGGGGAGGTATTGAGGTGGAGGTGTGGGGGAGGTATTGAGGTGGAGGTGTGGGGGAGGTACTGAGGTGGAGGTGTGGGGGGAGGTATTGAGGTGGAGGTGTGTGAGAGGTATTGAGGTGGAGGTGTGGGGGTGGTACTGAGGTGGAGGTGTGGGGAGAGGTATTGAGGTGGAGGTGTGGGGGAGGTATTGAGGTGGAGGTGTGGGGGAGGTACTGAGGTGGAGGTGTGGGGGGAGGTATTGAGGTGGAGGTGTGTGGGAGGTATTGAGGTGGAGGTGTGGGGGAGGTACTGAGGTGGAGGTGTGGGGGAGGTATTGAGGTGGAGGTGTGGAGGAGGTAATGAGGTGGAGGTGTGGGGGAGGTATTGAGGTGGAGGTATAGGGGAGGTAATGAGGTGGAGTTGTAGGGGAGGTATTGAGGTGAAGGTGTGGAGGAGGTGGAGGCTTATGGGTGAAGCGGGGAAAAATGTGGAGAAGTAGTAGAGGAGGTGTGGAGGAAGTGTGTGGGTGAGGAGAGCGTCTGGCAGGACAGTTAGTTGTGGGAGGTGACTGTCAAGCTCATCAACATAGCGTGGCTGTTGTTGAAGACGTCAGACAGCCTCTCACGGCCGCACGCTGGCACACTCATTAGCTTGGTGGCATACATACATACCCCAAACTCTCGTGTTTCTTTTTATGAAGTAAATAATAGAAAAAATAATGTTGTTGAGGCGTTTCATCAACCTCCGTTTACATACAATACCATTCTTGTTTACTTTACGTCTGAATAGTCCTCTTTAATGTTATTATTGTAGGATTTATTTTTTCCTTGGTTTCCTAACATTTCTTTTCCTGCTCACAAAACATTGACATGCTCGTTTAAATTTAACAATAAATCCGTCAATAATTAATAATGATAATGAAGGTGCCATTTTGCACTCATATAACTAAATGAAAATGAAGAGTTTACCATGGATGAGGT
This sequence comes from Homarus gammarus, assembly GCA_958450375.1. Lineage (NCBI taxonomy): Eukaryota > Metazoa > Arthropoda > Malacostraca > Decapoda > Nephropidae > Homarus > Homarus gammarus. The sequence continues at coordinate 417,785 of CAUDMG010002056.1, forward strand.
ACCCCGTCAAAGGCTCCACACACCTCACTGGCATTACTATAGCTCGAATTGTTCCTTAACTACCAGTACGTGAATGACGGCACTCACTTAACATTACTTGTAAATTTTAAACACCAAGTGAGAACTATTTTGTTTGTTTAGATATACTAAGGAGTGGATAATTAACATGTTTCAGTTTTTCTAAATTATTTAAAAACATTAAGGTTAACATGACACTCCTCTGGGTAATGAGCTCTTAACAACTGACGGGTTCATGTTACTTGGGGTGATACTAGACAGCGTGAGTCAAGGACTGTGTGTGTGTGAGTCTGTGGGAGGGGGGGGGGGGGTATTTCAGTGGTGTGCCTAAATGTTTAGGTAATAATGAAATAGTTTCAAATGGCTTCTCTAACACTTGCATTTGAAAGCTATAAGGTGAGATAAATCACACGACACATTTGACTGGATCTGCAGTATTTCAATATTCTAACCAGGTCCAACTTTTGGACGAGAAGCGGTGTTTTCAACGTAATTGAATTCGTTGGAAGTTTTAAGGATTGTAACTTACAGTAATGTTAAATCCTAAGTAAAAAAATAAATGTGGGAAGACTCTAATTTTAGGTAACATAAGATGATTTTTTTCCCAATACTTTCACTACTGTAATACAATTTATTGATTCGGAGGGAAAACTTAAAGTACGGCATCTGATAATATTGAAGATTTTGGCAAAATTGAGTATTGAAATGTCATAAAATTCCTTAAATAAAAGAAGGATCCACAACAAGGTTAGTGTGAGAGAGAGGGTAGTGTGAGAGTAAGGAGGGAAGTGTTAGAGTGAAGGGAGAAGAGCGTGAGTGTGAGGAGGGTAGGGTGAGAGAGAGGAGGGTAGTGTGAGAGTGGGGAGGGTAGTGTAAGAGTGGGGAGGGTAGGGTGAGAGTGGAGAGGGAAGTGTAAGAGTGGGGAGGGTAGTGTAAGAGTAGGGAGGGTAGGGTGAGAGTGGGGAGGGTAGTGTAAGAGTAGGGAGGGTAGGGTGAGAGAGAGGAGGGTAGTGTGAGAGTGGGGAGGGTAGTGTAAGAGTGAGGAGGGTAGTGTGAGAGTGAGGAGGGTAGTGTAAGAGTAAGGATGGTAGTGTGAGAGTGGGGAGGGAAGGGTGAGAGTAAGGAGGGTAGTGTGAGAGTGAGGAGGGTAGTGTAAGAGTAAGGAGGGTAGTGTGAGAGTGGGGAGGGTAGGGTAAGAGTAGGGAGGGTAGTTTAAGAGTAGGGAGGGTAGGGTGAGAGTGGGGAGGGTAGTGTGAGAGTGGGGAGGGTAGGGTGAGAGTGGAGAGGGTAGTGTGAGAGTGAGGAGGGTAGTGTGAGAGTAAGGAGGGTAGTGTGAGAGTGGGGAGGGTAGTGTAAGAGTAGGGAGGGTAGTGTGAGAGTGGGGAGGGTAGTGTGAGAGTGAGGAGGGTAGTGTGAGAGTGAGGAGGGTAGTGTGAGAGTGAGGAGGGTAGTGTGAAAGTGAAGAGGGTAGTGTGAGACTGGCATGGGTAGTGTGAGAGTGAGGAGGGTAGTGTGAGAGTGAGGAGGGTAGTGTGAGAGTGAGGAGGGTAATGTGAGAGTGAGGAGGGTAGTGTGAGAGTGGGGAGGGTAGGGTGAGAGTGAGGAGGGTAGTGTGAGAGTGGGGAGGGTAGGGTGAGAGTGAGGAGGGTAGTGTGAGAGTGAGGAGGGTAGTGTGAGAGTGAGGAGGGTAGTGTGAGAGTGAGGAGGGTAGTGTGAGAGTGAGGAGGGTAGTGTGAGAGTAGGGAGGGTAGTGTGAGAGTGAGGAGGGTAGTGTAAGAGTGAGGAGGGTAGTGTGAGAGTGAGGAGGGTAGTGTGAGAGTGAAGAGGGTAGTGTGAGAGTGGTATGGGTAGTGTGAGAGTGAGGAGGGTAATGTGAGAGTGAGGAGGGTAGTGTGAGAGTGGGGAGGGTAGGGTGAGAGTGAGGAGGGTAGTGTGAGAGTGGGGAGGGTAGGGTGAGAGTGGAGAGGGTAGTGTGAGAGTGAGGAGGGTAGTGTGAGAGTAAGGAGGGTAGTGTGAGAGTGGGGAGGGAGTGTAAGAGTAGGGAGGGTAGTGTGAGAGTGGGGAGGGTAGTGTGAGAGTTAGGAGGGTAGTGTGAGAGTGAGGAGGGTAGTGTGAGAGTGAGGAGGGTAGTGTGAAAGTGAAGAGGGTAGTGTGAGACTGGTATGGGTAGTGTGAGAGTGAGGAGGGTAGTGTGAGAGTGAGGAGGGTAGTGTGAGAGTGAGGAGGGTAGTGTGAGAGTGAGGAGGGTAGTGTGAGAGTGGGGAGGGTAGGGTGAGAGTGAGGAGGGTAGTGTGAGAGTGGGGAGGGTAGGGTGAGAGTGAGGAGGGTAGTGTGAGAGTGAGGAGGGTAGTGTGAGAGTGAGGAGGGTAGTGTGAGAGTGAGGAGGGTAGTGTGAGAGTGAGGAGGGTAGTGTGAGAGTAGGGAGGGTAGTGTGAGAGTGAGGAGGGTAGTGTTAGAGTGAGGAGGGTAGTGTGAGAGTGAGGAGGGTAGTGTGAGAGTGAGAGGGTAGTGTGAGAGTGGTATGGGTAGTGTGAGAGTGAGGAGGGTAGTGTGAGAGTGAGGAGGGTAGTGTGAGAGTGAGGAGGGTAGTGTGAGAGTGAGGAGGGTAGTGTGAGAGTGGGGAGGGTAGTGTGAGGGTGGGGAAGGTAGTGTGAGTTGAGGAGGGTAGTGTGAGAGTGAGGAGGGTAGTGTGAGAGTGGGGAAGGTAGTGTGAGTGAGGAGGGTAGTGTGAGAGTGAGGAGGGAAGTGTGAGAGTGAGGAGGGTAGTGTGAGAGTGAGGAGGGTAGTGTGAGAGTTAGGAGGGTAGTGTGAGAGTGAGGAGGGTAGTGTGAGAGTGAGGAGGGAGTGTGAGAGTGAGGAGGGTAGTGTGAGAGTGAGGAGGGTAGTGTGAGAGTAAGGAGGGTAGTGTGAGAGTGAGGAGGGTAGTGTGAGAGTGAGGAGGATATTGTGAGAGTGAGTAGGGTAGTGTGAGAGTGAGGAGGATAATGTGAGAGTGAGGAGGGTAGTGTGAGAGTGAGGAGGGTAGTGTGAGAGTGAGGAGTGTAGTGTGGGAGTAAGGAGGGTAGTGTGAGAGTGAGGAGGGTAGTGTGAGAGTGAGGAGGGAAGTGTGAGAGTGAGGAGGGTAGTGTGAGAGTGAGGAGGGTAGTGTGAGAGTAAGGAGGGTAGTGTGAGAGTGAGGAGGGTAATGTGAGAGTGAGGAGGATAATGTGAGAGTGAGGAGGGTAGTGTGAGAGTAAGGAGGGTAGTGTGAGAGTGAGGAGGATAATGTGAGAGTGAGGAGGGTAGTGTGAGAGTGAGAAGGGTAGTGTGAGAGTGAGGATGGTAGTGTGAGAGTGAGGAGGGTAGTGTGAGAGTAAGGAAGGTGGTGTGAGAGTGAGGAGGGTAGTGTGAGAGTGAGGAGGGTAATGTGAGAGTGAGGAGGATAATGTGAGAGTGAGGAGGGTAGTGTGAGAGTAAGGAGGGTAGTGTGAGAGTGAGGAGGGTAGTGTGAGAGTGAGGAGGGTAGTGTGAGAGTGAGGAGGGTAGTGTGAGAGTGAGGAGGGTAGTGTGAGAGTAAGGAGGGTAGTGTGAGAGTGAGGAGGGTAATGTGAGAATGAAGAGGGCAGTGTGAGAGTGAGGAGGGTAATGTGAGAGTGAGGAGGGTAGTGTGAGAGTAAGGAGGGTAGTGTGAGAATGAAGAGGGTAGTGTGAGAGTGAGGAGGGTAATGTGAGAGTGAGGAGGGTAGTGTGAGAGTAAGGAGGGTAGTGTGAGAGTGAGGAGGGTAGTGTGAGAGTAAGGAGGGTAGTGTGAGAGTGAGGAGGGTAGTGTGAGAGTGAGGAGGGTAGTGTGAGAATGAAGAGGGTAGTGTGAGAGTGAGGAGGGTAATGTGAGAGTGAGAAGGGTAGTGAGAGAGTGAGGAGGGTAGTGTGAGAATGAAGAGGGTAGTGTGAGAGTGAGGAGGGTAATGTGAGAGTGAGGAGGGTAGTGTGAGAGTAAGGAGGGTAGTGTGAGAGTGAGGAGGGTAGTGTGAGAATGAAGAGGGTAGTGTGAGAGTGAGGAGGGTAGTGAGAGAGTGAGGAGGGTAGTGTGAGAGTGAGGAGGGTAGTGTGAGAGTGAGGAAGGTAGTGTGAGGGGAGGAGGGTAGTGTGAGAGTAAGGAGGGTAGTGTGAGAGTGAGGAGGGTAGTGTGAGAGTGGGAAGGGTAGTGTGAGAGTGAGGAGGGTAGTGTGAGAGTGAGGAGGGTAGTGTGAGTGTGGGGAGTGTAGTGTAAGTTGAGGAGGGTAGTGTGAGAGTGAGGAAGGTAGTGTGAGAGTGAGGAAGGTAGTGTGAGAGTGAGGAGGGTAGTGTGAGAGTGGGAAGGGTAGTGTGAGAGTGAGGAGGGTAGTGTGAGAGTGAGGAGGGTAGTGTGAATGTAGGGAGTGTAGTGTGAGTTGAGGAGGGTAGTGTGAGAGTGAGGAGGGTTGTGTGAGAGTAAGGAAGGTAGTGTGAGAGTGAGGAGGGTAGTGTGAGAGTGGGGAGTGTAGTGTGAGAGTAACGAGGGCGGTGTGAGAGTGAAGGGAGTGGAGTGCGAGAGTGAGGAAGGTACTGTGAGAGTGAGGAGGGTAGTGTGAGAGTGGGGAGGGTAGTGTGAGATGAGGAGGGTAGTGTGAGAGTGAGGAGGATAGTGTGAGAGTAAGGAGGGTAGTGTGAGAGTGAGGAGGGTAGCGTGAGAGTGAGCAGGGTGGTGTGAGAGTGAAGGGAGTGCAGTGTGAGAGTTAAGAGGGTAATATGAGAGTGAGGGGTGTAGTGTGACAGTATGGAGGGTAGTGTGAGAGTGAGGAGGGTAATGTTTGAGTGAGGAGGGTAGTGTGAGAGTGAGGAGAGTAGTGTGAGAGTGAGGATGGTAGTGTGAGATTGAGGAGGGTAGTGTGAGAGTGAGGAGTGTAGTGTGAGAGTGAGGAGGGAAGTGTGAGAGTGAGGAGGGTAGTGTGAGAGTGAGGAGGGTAGTGTGAGAGTGAGGATGGTAGTGTGAGAGTGAGGAGGGAAGTGTGAGAGTAAGGAGGGTAGTGTGAAAGTGAGGAGGGTAATGTGAGAGTGAGGAGGGTAGTGTGAAAGTGAAGAGGGTAGTGTGAGACTGGTATGGGTAGTGTGAGAGTGAGGAGGGTAGTGTGAAAGTGAGGAGGGTAGTGTGAGAGTGAGGAGGGTAATGTGATAGTGAGGAGGGTAGTGTGAGAGTGGGGAGGGTAGTGTGAGAGTGGGGAAGGTAGTGTGAGTTGAGGAGGGTAGTGTGAGAGTGAGGAGGGTAGTGTGAGAGTGGGGAAGGTAGTGTGAGTTGAGGAGGGTAGTGTGAGAGTGAGGAGGGAAGTGTGAGAGTGAGGAGGGTAGTGTGAGAGTGAGGAGGGTAGTGTGAGAGTAAGGAGGGTAGTGTGAGAGTGAGGAGGGTAGTGTGAGAGTGAGGAGGGAAGTGTGAGAGTGAGGAGGGTAGTGTGAGAGTGAGGAGGGTAGTGTGAGAGTGGGGAGGGTAGTGTATGAGTAGGGAGGGTAGTGTGAGAGTGGGGAGGGTAGTGTGAGAGTGAGGAGGGTAGTGTGAGAGTGAGGAGGGTAGTGTGAGAGTGAGGAGGGTAGTGTGAAAGTGAAGAGGGTAGTGTGAGACTGGTATGGGTAGTGTGAGAGTGAGGAGGGTAGTGTGAGAGTGAGGAGGGTAGTGTGAGAGTGAGGAGGGTAATGTGAGAGTGAGGAGGGTAGTGTGAGAGTGGGGAGGGTAGGGTGAGAGTGAGGAGGGTAGTGTGAGAGTGGGGAGGGTAGGGTGAGAGTGAGGAGGGTAGTGTGAGAGTGAGGAGGGTAGTGTGAGAGTGAGGAGGGTAGTGTGAGAGTGAGGAGGGTAGTGTGAGAGTGAGGAGGGTAGTGTGAGAGTAGGGAGGGTAGTGTGAGAGTGAGGAGGGTAGTGTAAGAGTGAGGAGGGTAGTGTGAGAGTGAGGAGGGTAGTGTGAGAGTGAAGAGGGTAGTGTGAGAGTGGTATGGGTAGTGTGAGAGTGAGGAGGGTAGTGTGAAAGTGAGGAGGGTAGTGTGAGAGTGAGGAGGGTAATGTGAGAGTGAGGAGGGTAGTGTGAGAGTGGGGAGGGTAGTGTGAGAGTGGGGAAGGTAGTGTGAGTTGAGGAGGGTAGTGTGAGAGTGAGGAGGGTAGTGTGAGAGTGGGGAAGGTAGTGTGAGTTGAGGAGGGTAGTGTGAGTGTGAGGAGGGAAGTGTGAGAGTGAGGAGGGTAGTGTGAGAGTGAGGAGGGTAGTGTGAGAGTAAGGAGGGTAGTGTGAGAGTGAGGAGGGTAGTGTGAGAGTGAGGAGGGAAGTGTGAGAGTGAGGAGGGTAGTGTGAGAGTGAGGAGGGTAGTGTGAGAGTAAGGAGGGTAGTGTGAGAGTGAGGAGGGTAGTGTGAGAGTGAGGTGGATAATGTGAGAGTGAGAAGGGTAGTGTGAGAGTGAGGAGGATAATGTGAGAGTGAGGAGGGTAGTGTGAGAGTGAGGAGGGTAGTGTGAGAGTAAGGAGGGTAGTGTGAGAGTGAGGAGGGTAGTGTGAGAGTGAGGAGGGAAGTGTGAGAGTGAGGAGGGTAGTGTGAGAGTGAGGAGGGTAGTGTGAGAGTAAGGAGGGTAGTGTGAGAGTGAGGAGGGTAATGTGAGAGTGAGGAGGATAATGTGAGAGTGAGGAGGGTAGTGTGAGAGTAAGGAGGGTAATGTGAGAGTGAGGAGGATAATGTGAGAGTGAGGAGGGTAGTGTGAGAGTGAGAAGGGTAGTGTGAGAGTGAGGATGGTAGTGTGAGAGTGAGGAGGGTAGTGTGAGAGTAAGGAAGGTGGTGTGAGAGTGAGGAGGGTAGTGTGAGAGTAAGGAGGGTAGTGTGAGAGTGAGGAGGGTAATGTGAGAATGAAGAGGGCAGTGTGAGAGTGAGGAGGGTAATGTGAGAGTGAGGAGGGTAGTGTGAGAGTAAGGAGGGTAGTGTGAGAATGAAGAGGGTAGTGTGAGAGTGAGGAGGGTAATGTGAGAGTGAGGAGGGTAGTGTGAGAGTAAGGAGGGTAGTGTGAGAGTGAGGAGGGTAGTGTGAGAGTAAGGAGGTAGTGTGAGAGTGAGGAGGGTAGTGTGAGAGTGAGGAGGGTAGTGTGAGAATGAAGAGGGTAGTGTGAGAGTGAGGAGGGTAGTGTGAGAGTAAGGAGGGTAATGTGAGAGTGAGGAGGATAATGTGAGAGTGAGGAGGGTAGTGTGAGAGTGAGAAGGGTAGTGTGAGAGTGAGGATGGTAGTGTGAGAGTGAGGAGGGTAGTGTGAGAGTAAGGAAGGTGGTGTGAGAGTGAGGAGGGTAGTGTGAGAGTGAGGAGGGTAATGTGAGAGTGAGGAGGATAATGTGAGAGTGAGGAGGGTAGTGTGAGAGTGAGGAGGGTAGTGTGAGAGTGAGGAGGGTAGTGTGAGAGTGAGGAGGGTAGTGTGAAAGTGAAGAGGGTAGTGTGAGACTGGGATGGGTAGTGTGAGAGTGAGGAGGGTAGTGTGAGAGTGAGGAGGGTAGTGTGAGAGTGAGGAGGGTAATGTGAGAGTGAGGAGGATAATGTGAGAGTGAGGAGGGTAGTGTGAGAGTGAGGAGGGTAGTGTGAGAGTGAGGAGGGTAGTGTGAAAGTGAGGAGGGTAGTGTGAGAGTGAGGAGGGTAATGTGAGAGTGAGGAGGGTAGTGTGAGAGTGGGGAGGGTAGTGTGAGAGTGGGGAAGGTAGTGTGAGTTGAGGAGGGTAGTGTGAGAGTGAGGAGGGTAGTGTGAGAGTGGGGAAGGTAGTGTGAGTTGAGGAGGGTAGTGTGAGTGTGAGGAGGGAAGTGTGAGAGTGAGGAGGGTAGTGTGAGAGTGAGGAGGGAAGTGTGAGAGTGAGGAGGGTAGTGTGAGAGTGAGGAGGGTCGTGTGAGAGTAAGGAGGGTAGTGTGAGAGTGAGGAGGGTAGTGTGAGAGTGAGGAGGATAATGTGAGAGTGAGAAGGGTAGTGTGAGAGTGAGGAGGATAATGTGAGAGTGAGGAGGGTAGTGTGAGAGTGAGGAGGGTAGTGTGAGAGTAAGGAGGGTAGTGTGAGAGTGAGGAGGGTAGTGTGAGAGTGAGGAGGGAAGTGTGAGAGTGAGGAGGGTAGTGTGAGAGTGAGGAGGGTAGTGTGAGAGTAAGGAGGGTAGTGTGAGAGTGAGGAGGGTAATGTGAGAGTGAGGAGGATAATGTGAGAGTGAGGAGGGTAGTGTGAGAGTAAGGAGGGTAATGTGAGAGTGAGGAGGATAATGTGAGAGTGAGGAGGGTAGTGTGAGAGTGAGAAGGGTAGTGTGAGAGTGAGGATGGTAGTGTGAGAGTGAGGAGGGTAGTGTGAGAGTAAGGAAGGTGGTGTGAGAGTGAGGAGGGTAGTGTGAGAGTGAGGAGGGTAATGTGAGAGTGAGGAGGATAATGTGAGAGTGAGGAGGGTAGTGTGAGAGTAAGGAGGGTAGTGTGAGAGTGAGGAGGGTAGTGTGAGAGTGAGGAGGGTAGTGTGAGAGTGAGGAGGGTAGTGTGAGAGTGAGGAGTGTAGTGTGAGAGTAAGGAGGGAAGTGTGAGAGTAAGGAGGGAAGTGTGAGAGTAAGGAGGGTAGTGTGAGAGTGAGGAGGGTAATGTGAGAGTGAGGAGGGTAGTGTGAGAGTAAGGAGGGTAGTGTGAGAGTGAGGAGGGTAGTGTGAGAGTAAGGAGGGTAGTGTGAGAGTAAGGAGGGTAATGTGAGAGTGAGAAGGGTAGTGTGAGAGTAAGGAGGGTAGTGTGAGAATGAGGAGTGTAGTGTAAGAGTGAAGAGAGTGGAGTGCGAGAGTGAGGAGGGTAGTGTGAGAGTGAAGATGGTTGTGTACGAGTGAGGAGGGTATTGTGAGAGTGAGTAGGGTAGTGTGAGAGTGAAGAGGGTAGTGTGAGAGTGAGGATGGTAGTGTAAGAGTGAAGAGAGTGGAGTGCGAGAGTGAGGAGGGTAGTGTGAGAGTGAAGAGTGTAGTGTGAGAGTGATGAGTGTAGTGTGAGAGTTGGGAGGGTAATGTGAGAGTGAGGAGTGTAGTGTGAGAGTGAGGAGGGTAGTGTGAGAGTGAGGAGGGTAGTGTGAGAGTGAGGAGGGTAGTGTGAGAGTGAGGAGGGTAGTGTGAGAGTGACGTGGGTAGTGTGAGAGTGAAGGGAGTGGAGTGCGAGAGTATGAAGGGTAGTGTGAGAGTGAGGAGGGTAGTGTGAGAGTAAGGAGGGTAGTGTGAGAGTGAAGGGAGTGGAGTGCGAGAGTGATAAGTGTAGTGTGAGAGTGAAGGGAGTGGAGTGCGAGAGTAAGGAGGGTAGTGTGAGAGTGAGGAGTGTAGTGTGAGAGTGAGGAGTGTAGTGTGAGAGTAAGGAGGGTAGTGTGAGATTGAAGAGAGTGGAGTGCAAGAGTGAGGAGGGTAATGTGAGAGTGAGGAGGATAGTGTGAGAGTAATGAGGGTACTGTGAGAGTGAGGAGGGTAGTGTGAGAGTGAGGAAGGTATTGTGAGAGTGAGGAGGGTAGTGTGAGAGTGAAGAAGGTAGTGTGAGAGTGAGGATGATAGTGTGAGAGTAAGGGGGGTAGTGTGTGAGTAAGGGGGGTAGTGTGAGAGTGAAGGGATTGGAGTGCCAGAGTGAGGAGGGTAATGTGAGAGTGAAGAGGGATAGTGTGAGAGTGAGAAGTGAATTGTTGTGTGAGATTGAAGGGAGTGGAGTGCGAGAGTGAGGAGGGTAGTGTTAGACTGAGGAGTGTAGTGTGAGAGTGAGAAGTGTAGTGTGAGAGTGAGGAGGGTAGTGTGAGACTGAGGAGTGTAGTGTGAGAGTGAGAAATGTAGTGTGAGAGTGAAGGGAGTGGAGTGCCAGAGTGAGGAGTGTAGTGTGAGAGTGAGAAGGGTAGTGTGAGAGTGAAGAGGGTAGTGTGAGAGTGAAGGGAGGGTAGTGTGAGAGTGAGGAGGGTAGATTGAAAGTGAGGAGGGTAGTGTAAGAGAGAGGAGGGTAGTGTGAGAGTGAGGGGGTTGTATGAGAGAGAGGAGAGTAGTGTGTGAGTGAGGAGTGTAGTGTGAGAGTGAGGAGGGTAGTGTGAGAGTAAGGAGGGTAATGTGAGAGTGAGGAGGGTAGTGTGACAGTGAAGAGGGTAGCGCGAGAGTGAGGAGGGTAGTGTGAGAGTGAGGAGGGTAGTGTGAGAGTGAGGGTGTAGTGTGAGAGTGAGGAGGGTACTGCGAGAGTGAAGAGGGTAGTGTGAGTGTGAGGAGTGTAGTGTGAGAGTGAGAAGTGTAGTGTGAAAGTGAAAGGAGTGGAGTGCCAGAGTGAGGAGGTTAATGTGAGAGTGAGAAGGGTAGTGTGAGAGTAAGGAGGGTAGTGTGAGAGTGAGGAGGGTAGTGTGAGAGTAAGGAAGGTAGTGTGAGAGTGAGGAGGGTAGTGTGAGAGTGAGGAAGGTAGTGTGAGCGTGAGGAGGGTAGTGTGAGGGTGAGAAGGGTAGTGTGAGAGTGAGGAATGTAGTGTGACAGTGAGGTGAGTAGTGTGAGAGTGAGGAGGGTAGTGTGAGAGTGAGGAGGGTAGTGTGAAAGTGAGGAGGGTAGTGTGAGAGTGAGGATGGTAGAGTGAGAGTGAGGAAGGTAGTGTGAGAGTGAGGAGGGTAGTGTGAGAGTGAGGAAGGTAGTGTGAGAGTGAGGAGGGTAGTGTGAAAGTGAGGAGGGTAGTGTGAGAGTGAGGATGGTAGTGTGAGAGTGAGGAAGGTAGTGTGAGAGTGAGGAGGGTAGTGTGAGAGTGAGGAGGGTAGTGTGAGAGTGAGGAGGGTAGTGTGAGAGTGAGGAGTGTAGTGTGAGAGTGAGGAAGGTAGTGTGAGAGTGAGGAGGGTAGTGTGAGAGTGACGTGGGTAGTGTGAGAGTGAAGGGAGTGGAGTGCGAGAGTAAGAAGGGTAGTGTGAGAGTGAGGAGGGTAGTGTGAGAGTAAGGAGGGTAGTGTGAGAGTGAAGGGAGTGGAGTGCGAGAGTGATAAGTGTAGTGTGAGAGTGAAGGGAGTGGAGTGCGAGAGTAAGGAGGGTAGTGTGAGAGTGAGGAGTGTAGTGTGAGAGTGAGGAGTGTAGTGTGAGAGTAAGGAGGGTAGTGTGAGATTGAAGAGAGTGGAGTGCAAGAGTGAGGAGGGTAATGTGGGAGTGAGGAGGATAGTGTGAGAGTAATGAGGGTACTGTGAGAGTGAGGAGGGTAGTGTGAGAGTGAGGATGGTATTGTGAGAGTGAGGAGGGTAGTGTGTGAGTAAGGGGGGTAGTGTGAGAGTGAAGGGATTGGAGTGCCAGAGTGAGGAGGGTCATGTGAGAGTGAAGAGGGATAGTGTGAGAGTGAGAAGTGAATTGTTGTGTGAGATTGAAGGGAGTGGAGTGCGAGAGTGAGGAGGGTAGTGTTAGACTGAGGAGTGTAGTGTGAGAGTGAGAAGTGTAGTGTGAGAGTGAGGAGGGTAGTGTGAGACTGAGGAGTGTAGTGTGAGAGTGAGAAATGTAGTGTGAGAGTGAAGGGAGTGGAGTGCCAGAGTGATGAGGGTAATGTGAGAGTGAGGAGGGTAGTGTGCCAGTGAAGAGGGTAGTTTGAGAGTGAGGAGGGTAGTTTGTGAGTGAGGAGTGTAGTGAGAATGAGGAGGGTAGTGTGTGAGTGAGGAGGGTAGTGTGAGAGTGAGGAGGGTAGTGTGAGAGTGAAGGGAGTGGAGTGCCAGAGTGAGGAGTGTAGTGTGAGAGTGAGAAGGGTAGTGTGAGAGTGAAGAGGGTAGTGTGAGAGTGAAGGGAGGGTAGTGTGAGAGTGAGGAGGGTAGAGTAAAAGTGAGGAGGGCAGTGTGAGAGAGAGGAGGGTAGTGTGAGAGTGAGGGGGTTGTATGAGAGAGAGGAGAGTAGTGTGAGAGTGAGGAGTGTAGTGTGAGAGTGAGGAGGGTAGTGTGATAGTAAGGAGGGTAATGTGAGAGTGAGGAGGGTAGTGTGACAGTGAAGAGGGTAGCGCGAGAGTGAGGAGGGTAGTGTGAGAGTGAGGAGGGTAGTGTGAGAGTGAGGGTGTAGTGTGAGAGTGAGGAGGGTACTGCGAGAGTGAAGAGGGTAGTGTGAGAGGGAGGAGGGTAGTGTGAGTGTGAGAAGTGTAGTGTGAGAGTGAGAAGTGTAGTGTGAAAGTGAAAGGAGTGGAGTGCCAGAGTGAGGAGGTTAATGTGAGAGTGAGAAGGGTAGTGTGAGAGTAAGGAGGGTAGTGTGAGAGTGAGGAGGGTAGTGTGAGAGTAAGGAAGGTAGTGTGAGAGTGAGGAGGGTAGTGTGAGAGTGAGGAAGGTAGTGTGAGCGTGAGGAGGGTAGTGTGAGGGTGAGAAGGGTAGTGTGAGAGTGAGGAATGTAGTGTGACAGTGAGGAGGGTAGTGTGAGAGTGAGGAGGGTAGTGTGAGAGTGAGGAGGGTAGTGTGAAAGTGAGGAGGGTAGTGTGAGAGTGAGGATGGTAGTGTGAGAGTGAGGAAGGTAGTGTGAGAGTGAGGAGGGTAGTGTGACAGTGAGGAAGGTAGTGTGAGAGTGAGGAGGGTAGTGTGAAAGTGAGGAGGGTAGTGTGAGAGTGAGGATGGTAGTGTGAGAGTGAGGAAGGTAGTGTGAGAGTGAGGAGGGTAGTGTGAGAGTGAGGAGTGTAGTGTGAGAGTGAGGAAGGTAGTGTGAGAGTGAGGAGGGTAGTGTGAGAGTGAGGAGGGTAGTGTGAGAGTGAGGATGGTAGTGTGAGAGTGAAGAGGGTAGTGTGAGAGAGGGGAGGGTAGTGTGAGAGTGAGGGGGGGTTTTATGAGAGAGAGGGTAGTGTGAGAGTGAGGAGTGTAGTGTGAGAGTGAGGAGGGTAGTGTGAGAGTAAGGAGGGTAGTGTGAGAGTGAGGAGGGTAGTGTGAGAGTAAGGAGGGTATTGTGAGCTTGAGGAGGGTAGTGTGAGAGTGAGGAAGGTAGTGTGAGCGTGAGGAAGGTAGTGTGAGGGTGAGGAGGCTAGTGTGAGAGTGAGGAAGGTAGTGTGACAGTGAGGAGGGTAGTGTGAGAGTAAGGGGGGTAGTGTGAGAGTGAGAAGTGTAGTGTGAGAGTAAGGAGGGTAGTGTGAGAGTGAGGAGGGTAGTGTGAGAGTGAGGAGGGTAGTGTGAGAGTGAGAAGTGTAGTGTGAGAGTAAGGAGGATAGTGTGAGAGTGAGGAGGGTAGTGTGAGAGTGAGGAAAGTAGTGTGAGAGTGAGGAGGGTAGTGTGAGAGTAAGGGGGGTAGTGTGAGAGTGAAGAGAGTGGAGTGCCAGAGTGAGGAGTGTAGTGTGAGAGTGAGGAAGGTAGTGTGAGAGTGAGGAGGGTAGTGTGAGAAGGGTAGTGTGAGAGTGAGGATGGTAGTGTGAGAGTGAGGAGGGTAGGGTGAGAGAGGGGAGGGTAGTGTGAGAGTGAGGTGGGTAGTGTGAGAGTGAGGAGGGTAGTGTGAGAGTGAGGAAGGTAGTGCGAGAGTGAGGAGGGTAGTGTGAGAAGGGTAGTGTGAGAGTGAGGAGGGTAGTGTGAGAGAGGGGAGGGTACTGTGAGAGTGAGGAGGGTAGTGTGAGAGTGAGGAGTGTTTTGTGAGAGTGAGGAAGGTAGTGTAAGAGTGAGGAGGGTAGTGTGAGAGTGAGGAGGGTAGTGTGAGAGTGAGGGGGTAGTATGAGAGCGAGGGGGTAGTGTGAGAGTGAAGAGGGTAGTGTGAGAGTGAGGAGGGTAGTGTGAGAGTGAGGAGGGTTGTGTGAGAGTGAGGAGAGTAGTGTAAGAGTGAGGAGGGTAGTGTGAGAGTTAGGAGGGTAGTGTGAGAGTGAGGAGGGTAGTGTGAGAGTTAGGAGGGTAGTGTGACAGTGAAGAGGATACTGAGAGAGTTAGGAGGGTAGTGTGAGAAGGGTAGTGTGAGAGTGAGGAGGGTAGTGTGAGAGAGGGGAGGGTAGTGTGAGAGAGGGGAGGGTAGTGTGAGAGTGAGGAGGGTAGTGTGAGAGTGAGGAGTGTAGTGTGAGAGTAAGGAGGGTAGTGTGAGAGTGAGGAGGGTAGTGTGAGAGTTAGGAGGGTAGTGTGAGAGTAAGGAGGGTAGTGTGACAGTGAAGAGGATACTGAGAGAGTTAGGAGGGTAGTGTGAAAGTGAGGAGGGTAGTTTGAGAGTGAGGAGATTAGTGTGAGAGTGAGGAGGGTAGTGTGAGATTGAAGGGAGTGAAGTCTGAGAGTGAGAAGTGTACTGTGAGAGTGATGTTGGTCATGTGAGAGTGAATGGAAATTGGTGTAAGAGCGAGGAGAGTTGCTTTAGGGTGAGGAGAGTGGTATGAGAGTGAATGGAGGAGGTGTGAGAGTGAATGGAGGGTGGTGTGAGAGCGAGGAGAGTAGTGTGAGAGTGAATGGAGGGTGGTGTGAGAGTGAAGAGAGTAGTGTGAGAGTGAATGGACGGCAGTGTGAGAGTGAGGAGAGTAGTGTGAGAGTGAGGCGAGTAGTGTGAGAGAGAATGGAGGGTGGTGTGAGAGTGAGGAGAGTAGTGTGAGAGTGAATGGTGGGTGGTGTGAGAGTGAGGAAGGATACAAATGTGAAAAGGGTGGTGTAATAGTAAGGAGAGTGGTGTGAAAGGGAGGAGTGGGGTGTGAGATTGAAAGAGGGAGACATGAGAGTGAAGAAGGTGGTGTGTGCGTGAGGAGAGTGGTGTAAGAGAGAAGGAGAGTGGTGTGAGAATAATTAGAGTGGTGAGACATTGAAGGATGGTGGTGTGAGAGTGAGGAGAGTGGTGTCAGAGTGATTAGACTGGTGTGAGAGTGAGGAAAGTGGTGTGAGAGTGAGGAAAGTGGCGTGAGTGTGAGCTGCTCCCGCCCACCACCTCCTCACCAAGGTCGTTTAAACGCCTTCTCTAGAAGTGTTCTCAATTGGCGTGACGCACACATGTAGCAGCGGGGGGGTGCTCTTGTCCTCTGTAGTGTCTTGCTATACCGTGGTATTCCAAAATTTGGTACCAGTCTCGTATTCCTTGCTTCTGCTGATATATTCATTTAGCCTGCTTATCCAGAGGATTTCCCCTAGTCTGTATTAGTAGCTGAAAAGAGGAAAAGCCAGGGCTACATAGGAGATAGACCATAACGATAAGATTACACCTGATTAAGTAAAGAAGAATCAATAAATGACAAGGGAGAAGGAAATTCTATGTAGAAACAAAACCCTACTTACGCAGCGGCAATGTACGCATGTCTTCAGTTAATTCACTAACTACTGTATGTGGCAGGAATTAACTCTGCTTCACGCAACTACATAGCCTTCAACATTGCAATTAACAAATACTTTGCATTCATGACATATGATACTTAGTTTACAGGGTAGGTCAGCTCTCGGATGGGTAGAGTCATTCATGGGGAGATTTCAGACGACTTGCTTCGACTCATTTCTCTCGGGGTATGTGTCTCACGTGTAGGAAACTCTGGACAGACTTATCTGTATTATCTACAGCTACAAAACAAATCACACCTGGGCGGTGGCTGCGACCAGCAGTTGGGGTAGAGTAGAGCCAACTGCTGAAGCCTATATATTGTGTGGTGCTAATATTGTGTTTTTAGAGTATTTATTTTCATGTTTAAGGTAAAATACTCGTTTGTACAATATGAAAATAAGCTTCGACAAGATTCCCACCAAAAAGCCAGTGTAGAGGCATGCCAATCCCCACATGTAATGTCAAATTCCTGTGTGGAGGCATACGTTATAGGCCAATCGCCTTGACCTGTGAGTGTGACGTCATAGACACAGCTAGCTGATTGGCTGAAACTAAAGTATCATCTACCCATCTACAAGTGCGCCCAATTTCAAAAAGACAAGTCTAGGTTGGGTTGTGAATCAGTGAACAGGACAGGTGTTAAGGGCAAGTGGTGTAAAAAAAAATAGTAACTGCACTTAAGGTGTTCAGTAAATACCGGAACCGATATAAGAGTCATCAATTCATCCCTCCCAGTACTGAGTAAAGTTGACCTAAATGAAGTAAGTGAAAATACTTATTGAGTGATTAATAAACGCGTGACTATAGAAGAGGATGAACCTGGTGGTATAAAGACCGGATCATAAATGTCTTCATGTTATGTAGTGAGTACTGTAGTGACTGCAGACCACCTTCACATATATATCTTGTGTTATACAGTGCCTATGTTAGTGCATGTTATTCCTATTCCACAGTTATCAACCCCGTCTCTTTCTATCTCCCCTCATTCTCCTCTCCCCTTAGCTACAAGGCTGACCCTCTGAGGAGGATCTGACCGCAGGTAACCCCCCACTTCCTTCACATTCCTCACTCCTTCCTCCTCCACCTCAATCTGCTCAAAAGAAAGATTAAAGTAAGAAAGGGGAATTAAAGAAATAAAGAGAAATAGTGAGACCTGAGAGAAAAAAGGGAAAAGTAAAACCTCACATTTGCTACAGCGTGGTGTTCATTGTGTGATGCTCATTGAGTGGTGCTAATATTGTGTGGTGCAAATATTGTGTGATGCTAATTGTGTGGTGGTAATAGTGTGTGGTGTTCATTGTGTGGTGCTATGCTTGTGTGGTGCTAATATCTTGTGGTGCTCATTGTGTGGTGCTAATATTGCGTGATGCTAATATTGTGTGGTGTTCATTGTGTGAAGCTAATATCTTGTGGTGCTCATTGTGTGGTGCTAATATTGCGTGGTGCTAATATTGTGTGGTGTTCATTGTGTGGTGCTAGTATTGTGTGATGCTAATATTGTGTGGTGCTCATTGTGTGGTGCTATTATTGTGTGGTGCTAATATTGTGTGGTGCTAATATTGTGTGATGCTAATATTGTGTGATGCTCATATTGTGGTGCTCATTGTGTGGTGCTATTATAGTGTGGTGCTAATATTGTGTGATGCTCATACTGTGGTGCTATTATTGTGTGGTGCTAATATTGTGTGGTGCTAATATTGTGTGATGCTAATATTGTGTGGTGCTCATTGTGTGGTGCTAGTATTGTGTGATGCTAATATTGTGTGGTGTTCATTCTGTGGTACTAATAATTTGTGGTGCTCATTGTCTGATGCTAATGTTGTGTGGTGTTCATTGTGTCATTGTATGGTGCTAATATTTTGTGGTGCTCATTGTGTGGTGCTAATATTGTGTGATGCTAATATTGTGTGGTGTTCATTGTGTGATGCTAATATTGTGTGATGTTCATTGTTTGGTGCTAATATTGCGGGGTGCTTATTGCATGGTGCTATTATTGTGTGGTGCTAATATTGTGTGTTCATTGTGTGGTGGTAATATTGTGTGATGCTCATTGAGTGGTGCTATTATTGCGTGATGCTAATATTGTGTGGTGCTAATGCTGTGTGGTGCTCAATATGTGGTGTTCATTGTGTGGTGCTATTATTGTGTGGTGCTAATATTGTGTGGTGCTAATATTGCTACAACCTTCACACCCTCTTCTAGGACTCACTAGAGGATGTATAGTCAGCCCATAGGCCCATTAGCTCAGAGGAGACTCTGAAATAATATATAGACCTACCAATCTTGATAGAGTTAATGAGCGACTTATTTGGGATGAAATGTGCAGTGCTTCCAGCCAAATAGATTGGATTGACCTTACGGGTAACACAGAGTCAGAAGATTTTCTTGAAACGATCCAGGACTGTTTTCTCAGTCAACATATAACCGAACCCACCCGGGTTAATAATATACTCGATTTAGTTCTGTCGAACAGAGAAAACCTCATTAGTAAAGTCGAGGTAGGGAACGAACTTGCAAACAGAGATCACAAAGAAATTAGATTCCAGTTAGAGTTTCAGGGCAGCCGTAAGGAAAATTCCACGAAAGTTCCAGATTTCAGAAGAGCAAACTTTGATAAATTGAAGAGGCAGTTGAGACAAGGGGTAGCACGTTTGGGGGTGAACTACATGACCTCACATGATGTGACCTACATTCCCACAGCCGGCGACCTCACTCTATTTAGAGACCGGACTGTTGAGGCTGACCTGATAACGAGATCTGAGGTTGCCGAGTTCCACGTCGATTTAAATAATGAGTTATTTAATGCACAAAGGCAGAACATACCATACAAAAAACTCAGATCAAATAACAATGATCCTAAATGGATAAATAATTATTTAAAGAATATTATTGGTCAAAGGAAGGCTATAGGTAGGAGGATAGCAAGGGAGGCAAAGTCGAACCCCGAGGGATTCTATCAAATGTATCAAACTAAAACACGAGAAAAGATTGGCCCAATTCATCCAGATATCGACGAGCTAACTGATAACGATGGAGAAATGAGCAATAATCTAATAAATATTTTTCAACAGTTTTTACCACCGAAAATTTTAACATGATACCCGAGGCACCGACTCTATACAGAGATAGTGAAGAAAAAAATAAGCGAGATAGTAGTGACTAGTAACGATGTTGGTAAGCAAATAGACAAACTAAAGCTTAATAAGTCACCTGGTCCCGATGAGATATTTGCCAGAGTATAAAAGGAATGTAAGGAAGAGCTTAGTATGCCCTTAGCAAAGTTGTTTAACATGTCCTTAAAAACAGGTGAAGTACCAGAATCCTGGAGGATATCGAATGTAATACCGATTTTCAAGAAGGGAGATAGATCACTATCCTCTAACTACTGTCCAATCAGTCCAACATCAATTGTAGGCAAGTTACTGGAAGCAATCATTTCAAACTCAATTCGAAATCACCTGGAGAAGCACAAGTTGATCAATGATTCCCAGCATGGCTTCACAAGCTGGCGTTCATGTCTAACTAATCTATAAACTATCTTTTCATCAGTTTTCGAATCAGTGGACGAGGAGCACAATTATGATGTGGTATATCTCGACTTTAGCAAAGCCTTCGACAGAGTCCCCTACGAAAGACTAATAAGAAAAGTAAAGGCTCATGGCATTAATGGGGATATTCTAAAATGGATTAGGGCGTGGTTACAGGACAGGAAACAGCAAGTGAGCATTAATGGCACTAAATCCCATTAGAGCAACGTCACTAGTGGAGTTCCCCAAGGCTCAGTACTTGGTCCATTATTATTTATTATATACATAAACGACATAGATATCGGCATAGACAGCAACATAAGTAAATTTGCTGATGACACTAAAATAGGACGTGTAATTAAATCTGACGAGGACTCCGCTAAACTACAGGAAGATCTAAACAAATTTTTCGAATGGTCTGAAAAATGGCAGATGAAATTCAATGTGGACAAATGTAAAGTACTCAGTATAGGAGATGTAAACAGGGAAACCAGATACCAGATGAACAACGATGTTATTGAGAAATCCGACTGCGAGAGAGATTTAGGAGTAATGATAAGTAGGAATCTTAAGCCAAGTAAACATTGTGTATTTGCTCGAAACAAGGCTTATAGAGTACTTGGGTTCATACAAAGGAGTGTTAGTTACGAGACTAGCAAGGGCATCTTAAAAACTATATCTTGGGCTTGTGAGACCTCACTTGGATTACGCAGTTCAATTCTGGTCACCGCATTACAAAATGGATATAGAATCCTTGGAAAGAATTCAGAGAAGAATGACAAGACTAATCCCAGGCATTAGGAACCTTGAGTACAGAGACAGGTTAAAGCATCTTAATTTGCACTCCTTCGAGAGACAAAGAGCAAGGGGCGACATGATAGAGGTGTATATAGGGAAGTCAGGGCTAAACAAAGGCGACATTACAAAGGTACTGAAACTATCCAACCAGGAGCGAACTCCTAACAATGGTTTTAAATTAGACAAATCTTGATTTAGGCGCAAAATAGGCAAACACTGGTTTGGAAATACAGTAGTGGATGAGTGGAACAAGTTACCAAATATCATCATTAACTCGAATGCGCTGGATAGCTTCAAACACTGGTTGGATGCTTATATGAGCAATAGGGGTTGGGTGTAAATTGGATTGCCCAGAATGGGCCAATAGGCCCGCTGCAGTTTCCTCCATTCTTATGTTCTTATGTACTTATATAGAATAGTCGAAGCATTTTTTTAAGTTTTTACAATAAGCTTGAAATTTCGATTTTAAAGAAAAACGGGAAACAAGAGTAACTGAAACAAATATTGAGGGAAAGGGGAGATGACCGGAAAAATATTGTGTGATGCTCATTGTGTGGTGCTAATATTGTGTGGTGCTCATTTTGTGGTGCTAATATTGTGTGGTGCTAATATTGTGTGGTGCTAATATTGTGTGGTGCTATTATTGTGTGATGCTCATTGAGTGGTGCTAATATTGTGTGGTGCTTATATTGTGTGGTGCAAATATTGTGTGTTGCTAATATTGTGTGATGCTAATATTGTGTTGTGCTCATTGTGTGTTGCTAATATTGTGTGGTGCTCATTGTCTGATGTTAATGTTGTGTGGTATTCTTTGTGTGGTGCTAATGTTGTGTGGTGTTCAATGTGTGTAATGGGGGGGATTTAGATAGAAAGTATAAATAGCATATTTAGCTGTAGGAATGTACAGCGGGAAGTTTGGTAGCGTGGCCGGTTAGTTATTTACACTTGATATTATATTCGTAGGGGGAATTTTCTAAACCGCCAACTCAAATGGTACAGCTATTTATTATTCACTCAATGACACAGACTCATTAATAGAACATTATATCGAAGTTACTAGAATATTATATTTACGTTACTTGACACTGACTCTCCGACACAAACATGAATTGGATGCACTTCCCACCATAAGTAACTCACCCTATGGATAGTTCTGACAATGACTCAGCTGTGACCTGAGGGAGGCCTGATGGAGGCCCGGCGGGTGCTGCTGGACTATGTCTCCTGTGGGAGACTCTGCTAGCTGGAGACGCAGTGCTTGGGAGGAAAGTCTCCCTCCCGACCTCGACTAATGACGAGCGTGACTCCGTCTTCTGTCTTCAGTGATGTGAAAGTAATCCTCGTGGACTGAGCTGCAGGGCATTTATATGTGTTGGAGGAGAGCCGGCAGATGACCTCTCCTAATTAACACTAGACTGGGTGTGTCTAGACGGCTGTGTTTGTCGGTATAAGAAGTGCTGGCTGGTTAGCAGTTCCTTGAATTAACAAGGTCATGACGCCGGGTTGAGCTGATCGAGTGGCGGTGAGAATTCTGGTTCCCTTGTAACAATGTGACTGACCTCTCCTGGGTCAGGTCTGGACAGCTTTTTGCCCAATTGTGGTTGTAACACGGTGATATCGCAGGTTTAACTCAAATACCTTGTCTGTGACCTCTCCTGCGTCCGGTCTGACTGTCACTGTAGGGTGTGTCAACCTATGTGGGTTACCAAGTAGGCATCTACTTACTGTTATATGTGTTGTTGTTCTCTGGGCTGTAAGCTATGGTCTGATAAACAATCATTACACCTCCCGCCAAGACCAAAGCTTCCATACCAGAGAACTGATGACACATATAGACAGTGATATCATGTGCAGTATCAAGAATAGCCCCTGAGGTGATAATGCATCTCACATTTACAAACAATAACCTCATAGATGTATGATTTTCTACTGGCTTAGTTTGATCCGACAAAACTTACTATACCTCCCGCCAACATCAAAACTTCTATGCCAGGAGAAAAAACACATACACATGAAGTGATTATCGTATGAGCGTAACTGAGCTAAAGATCCTACATATCTAGCATATTATCAGAGTAAAAACGTGCAAATCTCATTCTACAAACAATAACAGGTTTTACATGGCCTTGCCAGCCCATGTCAAAATAATGATTAGCCCAATTAGTAATATGGCTACAACATTGCAATAGATAGAACAAAACATTGATCAAATGAACTCATAGAAAAAGTGACTAATCTTTCTTAAATAAAAAACAAAATAAAAAAAGCAGTATCTGAAGTAAATGTTATCAGAAATCAGATAATGAAATACTTCAAAATACACACAAAATTGGCCTACTTCACATGTTAGGGTGTTCTCTCTTTTTTTTTAAGCAATATACATATACAACAGCAGTACAGTAGTGTGGCCCAGCATGGCTCACTTCCTCTATCCAGCTGGTATCAGGGAACTGGCGGAACAGCAGCGCTGGTGGGTTGCTCCTTTCGATGATCCACCTCTTCATCGTCGACATTCTTCTGATGTCAGCACAGCACGTCTTATGTCTTCTCTTCAGATTGTACGTTTTTCTTTCTTCAATACCGCACCTTACATGTGGGATGAGGGGGATTTAGATAGAAAGTATAAATAGCATATTTAGCTGTAGGAATGTACGGTGGGGAAATTTTGGTAGCGTGGCCGGTTAGTTATTTACACTTGATATTATATTCGTAGGGGGAATTTTCTAAACCGCCAACTCTAATGGTACAGCTATTTATTATTCACTCAATGACAGACACATTAATAGAACAATATATCGAAGTTACTAGTGTATGTATATTATGTATGCTGGATTATATATCATGTATGTATATTATGTATGTGCTCCATTTATGTATTATTTATTCAGCCTAGCTAGCAGCGTGTGGCAATGTTATTACAATATCCCACACGCTTAATTAATGTGCCTGGCGACGTATGGAAGCTGCTAATGTATCACTTGCCATACGTCGCCTATAGCAGTTGACAAGGAGACTAGCCAAGGGAGAGTGCTGCTTCCCTCTGTGTACATACTCTTATCCAGTAAACCGAACCTACAAAACTATACAGGTGTTTGTGTTCTCTCCTGTATATAGAACTTATTATTCAGAACCTAACATGGCGCAGTGATCCGATCTTACTGGATAATTACGAGTGATAGTGCAAAGTTTGTAGAAAGCCGGCTATGGACTCTATGGACTCTCGCTTGGGTCAACTCCCGCGCCATCTCTCCTCGAAGAATTTCAGCAACTTTGAGCAGTGTCAGTGACAGTGATTTTCTGTGAAGTGTTTAGTGCATTGTGTGTTTCGTGCCATTCATGTGTGACCTTGTTCTAAAGGATTCCCAAGGTATACGGCACGTTCTGGGCATTTGTAAGGAGTAGAGTTCAGTGCACCCGTCTCTGACCGCGTTCTGAGGGTAACTGGACTGACTGGGAGTCGCCGCGCCTCTCCCCCCACCCCCTCACAGCGCCGCCTCCACCCCCCCTCACAGCTGGGGCGAGACGCTCTACCCGCCCAGGACACACACTCACTCGCACACGTACATGTACTAACACTCGCTGACCGCGCGGCTTTCTTATATATATTTTATATATATAACCTACTTATCTATGTATTTAATTAATTTTTGTCTGAAATCTTGTTGATACGACGGGCTGACCGGTCAACACTGATTTAAGACATAGTACACAGAGGAAGTAGTTATGTCTCACACCTTACGTAGCCGTGGACCCAGCGTCTGGATGAGCCAGGCGGGTGATAGCCCCGCAGAGATGGATGATCAGGCCGGCCACGACGCTCCAGCCCTCACATCGCGCAGTCCCTCACCTCAATATTCAGCGTTGTCTCCAGAGATAATTGCTTTACTGAAGTTTATGAGAGATGAGAAACGCGAGGATGAAGCCCACAGACGTTTGGCGGATGAGCACAGAAGGCAAGCAGAGGCAGAACGAGACAACCAACGGAGATTGGAAGACAGTGAACGGTTTGAAGCCTTGATATCTCGCCTCACTGTTAACCAAGCCCCTGGCTCTAACACTGCCTCGGTACTGACTGGTTCAGATACCCCATCCATGCTTCCTTCACACCCCCCAGCCCCACCTAAAGCAGCAGCTCAAACACCGCCCATCTTGAAGCCTGATGTGAATTTCCAGACTTTTCGTGAATGGCGGCGACGGTGGACTGATTACTCTACAATGGTGGATCTCCAGAGTTTGTCACAGCCTAAACAACTCATCCAACTGCGTATGTGCCTGTCCTTGGAAATTCAGCGTGTCTTGGAACATACGTTGCAGGTACCCCCAACCTCTTCGCTGTCTGTAGAGGAGGTACTGGACGTTCTACAACGGCACATCAAAGGACAGCAGAATGAAGCTCTGCGCAGGAGGGAATTGTTTAGCTGCAGACAGATGGAGGGTGAGTCTTTTGATGCCTTTTACGTGCGTCTTAAGAGAGCCTTGGAAGAGGTAGATATATGTCCAGGCCACCACCAGCAGTGCGAGGAGACCCAGTTGAAGCAGGTGATCCTGATGGGTGTTAAGGACGAGGAACTTGTCCAACGCCTCACCTCCCTCGACTCTTCCTCTTCTCTTAAGGATGTGTCGACGATATGTCGCTCCTATGAGGCTGCCAGGTGTGCCACCTCTGCCATCCGTGCTCCCCCTACAGCTGTACGCGCTGTGTCCCGGTACAAGAAGGACAAGAAGTCTGTTCCTACGCCTTCGCCCACCACGTCCACGCCCGGTTTATTTTGCAACAACTGTGGTAAGCAGCACGGAACACAGGTGTGTCCAGCTGCTCAGTCTACCTGCAACAGTTGTGACCGTAAGGGCCACTGGTCACTCACAGTACGGTGCCCAGCCAAACGCGTCCAGTGCAATATGTGTGGTCGTCTGGGCCACTATGACAAGTGTTGCCTTTCCAACATACCCAAGGGACCGCGTCGGCGGAAGCTTCAGCCCCCCTCCACCAGAGAGGGCCGCCCACAGTCTTCCAATCAGAGGTACGACGACTCTTGACAACGCTCGAGCCACATTAGGAATGTGTGCTCCCCCCAGCGTCCCAGGACCAAAGTCCCCCAGTACATCAGTGTCATTGTGACCTACCGCAGTGCTTCATCCCGTCTTCAGATGTTGCCCGACACCGGCGCTGATGCTACAGTCATCGGTCCCCAGCATTTGCAATGCTTGGGGCTCTCTCCAAGTGATCTAGGACCGCCCCCCAAGGATCTCCGCTTTATGGCAGATGGTTCACAGATGACCCCGGCCCTGGGTTCACTCCAAGCACAAGTCACCTTTGGCAACAGGTCGTGTCAAGCCTGGATTGATGTGCATAACGGTGTCCAGACTCCTTTGCTGTCCTACAGACATTGTCAGGAGTTGGCCATCATCTCCCAGGACTTCCCCAAACCTATTCTTGAGGTAAAACACGCCAACAGGGTGCAAAAAGGGAGCAGCAACGACCCTGCTGCCGCCCTACCCCTGCCTAGAACATTATATTTACGTTACTAGACACTGACTCTCGGACACAAACATGAAATGGATGCATTTACCACCATAAGTACCCGGCGGGTGCTGCTGGACTATGTCTCCTGTGGGAGACTCTGCTAGCTGGAGACGCAGTGCTGGGGAAGACAGTCTCCCTCCCGACCTCGACTAATGACGAGCGTGACTCCGTCTTCTGTCTTCAGTGATGTGAAACTAATCCTCGTTGACTGAGCTCCAGAGCCTGGTCTGTTCCTTGCCCACAGAAGTCGCCACACAAGTCTCAGAAAATCATCACCAACCCTCCAGCTGACAACAAATTCGCAGCTCTACGAGATGCTCTGAAAAGGCGATACCAGAGGCCTGGCGCCAGTTTCCTGCAAGACCTATCAAGTCTACCCCTCGGCAACTCAACGCTTGCACGTCTCTTGGACGAGATGCGTAGATTAAACTCCCGCCACACGGACATGCTTCCTGACACTGTCCCGCTCCAGTTTCACTCACAGAACCTCCCCGCAGAAATTCGCCTCGCCTTGTCCGCACTAGACTACTCTACAACCCCAGCGACCTGTGCAGCCACGGCAGACAGAGTATTCCATGAATACAAAGCTGTGCGCCTTGCTGCCGCGGACAATTCGGCGGCCACACCGTCACATACCTCCGATCTTGTCAACCGGATCAGCGCTCCTCAGTCGAGCAACACCTCACAAGACATGAGGGACCTGCTACAGTCTCTACACCGCAGGATGGACACCCTCGAACAGCTCTGCTCCTCCATGCCTGCTGCTGGTCCTGTTCCTGCCCCACGCACTGTGTTTTACCAACCCCGACGTCTTCGTCCTGACTCGGACACCTCTGCCAACTCCCAGCACAGTGCACCTACCCTCTGCTGGTACCATCAACGCTTCAGTGCTAATGTTAGACGTTGTGAGGCTCCCTGCAACTACTCGGGAAACGGCATCGACGGGATTGGTAGACGCCACAACCTCCGTCAATTCAGGCGTCTCACTGCTGCATATCACCAACCTCATCTCCGGCAGGAAATTCCTCATTGACACAGGGCATCGGTCAGCATCATCCCTCCCTCACTGCAAGACACATCAAAGCAACCCGCATATGACCTGTTCGCCGGCAACAGTATCCCCATCGCCTCCAACGGCGCACACATCCTCGCCTTAGACCTTAGTCTTCCCAAGACTCAGCGCTTGTCCTTCGTGGTGGCAGTCGTCTCTCAACCCATCCTTGGCTTCGACTTCCTCACCTTCCACAAGTTCGTCGTCGATCCAAGCAACCTCTGGCTCATCCATGAGCCTACAGCACACACGATCCGGGGATACTCGTGCCACAGTCGCCGACCCTATCACTTGCCTCTCGCCGTCCAACGAGTTCTCCTCCCTGCTCAAGGAGTTCAAGGAACTATTCTCACCATATAGAGACTACAGGACCTCCAGTCTTCTCACGCCCTCGCCGCCTTTGCCCTGAGCTCCTGAACGCAGCCAAGGCTGAATTCAACAGACTTCTGCAAGACGGCATCATTCGACCTTCAAAGAGTCTCCTGGGCATCTCCTCTACACATGGTTCCAAAGCCATCATCCAAAGACTGGAGGATATGTGGTGACTACAGAGCCCTGAGCCTCATCACCAAACCTGACAGGTACCCTATCCCGCATGTCCAGAACTTCCACCACACACTCCATGGCAAGACCATCTTCTCGAAGATCGACTTGGAGTGTGCCTTCCATCAGATTCCAGTGGCACCTCCAGATATCCAGAAGACTGCCTTCACCACTCCGTTTCGGTCTCTTCGAGTATGCCTACATGAGTTTTGGACTACACAATGCAGCTCAGACCTTCCAAAGGTACATGGACCACATGCTTTGCGACCTCGACTTCGTCACTGTCTACATAGACGACATTCTCGTCGCATATCCGATGCCTGCCGAGCATCATCACTACCTGCAGTTCCTTCCCCAACGCCTGCAGAACAGCAACAGTTCAACCCGCGAAGTGCGTCTTCGGAGCCTCCTCCATCGATTTCCTCGGTCACAGAGTCTCGTAGAGGGGCATCCAACCCCTACCACAGAAGGTAACTGCCATCAACTGCAATAAAACACCATTAAAAGTTTGCACAAGTGATATTCAGCGACCACAAGGTAATATTTAGCTTGTATTTATTAATTCTACAACCATTCCACACCTGCCCACAGAAATGAAGCACACAAGAAATATCTGTGTCACAATCATATACACGCAACTATCACTGTCTTATATAACAATTATAAAAAAGATTATCCCTGTTCAGTGTTCACTTATAGCGATATATCTCTTACATTTCTCATGATTTGTGTACTTCCACATGCATCAATGATAAATATTGTTGACTGGGTATGGACTTAAATGCGCTGCATTCTGGTGTATAAATAAATATCAAGCTGAGACAAGAGAGAAATTAAGAACTTTTCGTATGTATACCTTGGCCCCTAATGCTTAAGTAGCCCATTTTCTTTGCACCAGTTTTCTCTGGTAATTTCATTTTGTATTATTAAAACTTGTGAAATAGTGGCTATTTTCATATTTGTGTATTGTTATACATAGCATAATGCACAGTAATGGATTGCTTTATGCATAGCAAAATATTTGACTTGCGTATTTAACAAGCATTTCCCTACACTAGATTGGGGAAATGCTCGTTACCCTCCTCCCCTTACGTGTGGTAGTGGCGTTGGTGTCTGGATGACTACGTGTCAACGTGGACTGTACGTAAAATATTTTATATAATTATT
This sequence comes from Homarus gammarus, assembly GCA_958450375.1. Taxonomy (NCBI): domain Eukaryota; kingdom Metazoa; phylum Arthropoda; class Malacostraca; order Decapoda; family Nephropidae; genus Homarus; species Homarus gammarus. Next base: position 445,585 of record CAUDMG010002056.1, read on the forward strand.
TGTAAGCAAAAGTGGTAATTGATACCTAAAATTGTGTCCTAAAATGTATGTATGTTTTGACTATTTTTGCAGCTTAATGTCAGGTGGTCGCCAGCAAACCTGTTTGAACCACCCAAGTGTGCTGCCACCAAAGAAATGATTCGGGAGATGATTAGTTTCATAACTGAGTACACTCAAGACCGCCTCCTTGCCCCATTAGCTCTTCATATACTGGCAATAATACCACATCTATTCTCTCAGAGGACACACACAAAGACTAAGCACAAAGAAAATGCGGCAGCAATGAAGAGAAGACTGACACTGTGGCAGAAGGGGGCCCTTGATGATCTCCTATGTGAAGCAAGAACACTGCAGGAGAGACTAAAATCTGCAGGAGACGGAAGGCAAAACACTGATGATGCTGCAAGGAAGTTTGGAAACAAAATGCCTGTGGGAAAAGTGTCTTTGTCGGTAAGATCTCTCACAGAGGAATCCACGGTTGGGGTCCTGCCAATAAACAGAGAGACATTAAAACAACTGTAAGAAAAACATCCCTCTGCAAGTGATGACGAAGGCATCAGGTTTCAGGGTGCCTATATCCCATCAAATTCTGTCCTGTTCGAGAAAATAACAGGAGGGATGATGTGGAAAATGGCACTGAAGACTCAGAGAGGTGCCGGCCCTTCAGGTCTGCATGCAAACAGATGGAGAGTCATCCTCAGCACTAACAAGTTTGGCCCAGCAGCAAGTGATCTCTGCGCGGCCATTGCCGTCCTTGCAAGAAAGCTGGCATCCTCATGCTGCCATCACCTTCATGCTCTGGCGGCCTGCCGCCTCATTCCCCTGGATAAGAATCCAGGATGTAGGCCAATAGGAGTGGGGGAAGTGCTGAGGCGAATCATCGGAAAATGCATAATGGAGGTGCTATAGGACGATGTCAGGGCAGCAGCAGGGAACCTTCAAGTTTGTGCCGGCCAACAAGCTGGAGGGGAAGCTGCCATTCACGCCATGAGAACGATATTTGAGCAACGCGATTGTGAAGCCGTTCTCCTGGTTGACGCTTCAAACGCATTCAACATACTTAACCGCAAGGCCGCACTGCACAACATCAAGATCAAGTGTCCAAGCTTTGCAATGTACGATGAAAACTCCTATAGGAATCCATCAGACCTTTATATAGTAAATAACAAGGCCCTAAGAGGTGATACCATGTTACAGTCAACCGAGGGAACAACACAGAGGGACCCTTTTGCAATGGCAATGTATGCAATAGGCCTATCAGTGCTCCAACAAGAAATAAAATTTGAAACAACTGGGGTCAAACAAGTGGCGTATGCTGACGACCTTACAGGAGCAGGAAAAGTGGAGGGCATCAAAAACTGGTGGGACTTGGTAACATCGCGAGGTCCACAAATAGGGTACCACCCAAATGCCAGCAAGTCCTTCCTCATCGTGAAGCCAGAACATTATGAACTGCCAAAGAAGGCTTTTGGCGGAAGTAAGGTCAAAATAACTAAGGACTGCCAAAGACATCTACAGTAGGCGCAGTAATTGGCACTGCGGACTTCAAGACCGAGTATGTAGCGGGAAAGGTGAATGAGTGGGTTAGTGAAATCCAAGCTCTGTCTGAGATTGCTATCACAGAGCCACATGCGGCCTTTGCTGCATTCACCCATGGAGTCAAGCATCGTTGGAACTACCTGATGCGTACTATCCCTGAAATCGGACCCCTCCTCCACCCTCTGGAAGAAGCTATCAGTGTCAAGTTCACTCCCAAATTAGTGAAACACACTTACTTAACCCCAGCAGAAAGAGCACTTCTTTCACTTCCATCAAGACTGGGAGGGATGGGACTAACCAATCCAGAGGAGATTGCAGCCACCGAACATCAAAATTCACTTAAGCTCACGGCAGCCCTCACGGACCACATAATAGCCCAGAACGCAACAGGGGAGGTCGATACCAGTGAAGTAAACGAGATTCGTAGGTCCATTACGACAGATTGACAGCACTGCCAAAATGATAAGTTGCACCAACTGTTGCTGCAGGTACCAGAAAATTTGAAAAAAAAGTAGCTATAGCACAGGAGGTGGGCGCCTCGAACTGGTTAACTACGTTACCAATAAGGGCAAATGGTTTCAGTCTTTACAAACAAGAATTTACAGATGCCATTGCTCTAAGGTACGGTCGGCCAGTAGAAGGTTTGCCCTACCAATGCGTGTGTGGCTCTTCCTATGACGGTGATCACGCCATGGTGTGCAAGAAATGGGGCTTCATATGCATGACGCATGACGAAGTAAGGGACCTTACAGCAAATATGTTGAAGGAAATCTGCCGTGATGTCATGGTAGAACCGACCCTCCTTCCATTGGATGGTGAGATCTTCCAACATAGGACTTCACACACATCTAACGAAGCCCGTGTTGACGTCAGTGCTCGAGGATTCTGAACGCAGGGACAGCGAGCTTTCTTCGACATCAGGATTTTTTATCCCATGGCAGCATGTCCTTGTAACCTAGCTCTCGATGCTGCACATAGGAGGAACGAGAACGACAAGATAAGGGCATATGGGGAGAGAATCCAAAATGTTGATCAAGGCAGCTTCACTCCTCTAGTGTTCACAACCTCTGGTGGGATGGGACCAAGTACAAGATGTTTCTACGCCAGACTCGCGGAGGTGATCTCCGAACAGAAGCAGCAGCCCAGAAGTTTTGTTACAGCCTGAATGAGATGTCGACTGTCTTTCTCTCTCTTTCGGTCGGCTTTGCTCTGCCTTAGGGGAACGAGAGCTTCTGCCCCAATTCCTACAACTGCTGCAGATATCGACTATGAGGCAAAAGTCACTGAATGCCGCATAGATCTGTGGCTCAACTAATTTAACACAGATGTATTAGGATATTTAATATTAAGGTAATTTAATGGTGGCGAAGGTGTGGCTATTGGGGGAGGCTGGAGGCCATTTTTTTCTAAAAAAAAAGTTGTTTTATATTAGTGCTGTTTAGGCTTGGAGTTCACCGGTGCAGCACCCGTGTTTGGTTAGTCACGGCCGGGCATTGGTGGTGACAGGATGTCTCGGTCAGTGAGTGGTGGATACCTTCTCTAATAATAAGGTTTAGTTAAGTATTATATATTCAGTGCTGCTCTATTATTCTGTTTTGTGTGTATAGTGGTATAGTGCAATCAATTATTTACATACAGTGTACATATTAATTGTTTATTAAGGATGGAAAACCAAGTCATGGTTTGCCCTATGCCAAAAACTTCCAAAGTCACATAATCCTGTAAGTATATTACTTAGTCTCTTGAAATAATTTATTCCTCCATTATTTAACTGCACATTTATTGTTGTAAACTTTGGAAAGTAAATTTTATTTAATTTTTTTGTGCCGTGTATAATTCCAAACCTTCACTCTTGAACTGGTGTGATAAAATAAGAGGGCTGTGATTGAACCAATGAAGCACAATTTCGTCCTTATTTGTGTTTATAACTTTTGCATTTAACATTGTTTGCCATGTCTTGAAGTGATATTAATTTAAATTTATAAATATTAAGGATTAAGTTGTGCTGAGTTGTCAATTTGTTTTTTGTTGTGCCATATTTGCCCTCATTATTATATTCATCTTTAACGTAACTTAAGTTGCTAAGTTATGGCGTAACAGTATTTATCATTGACAAAGAAACCACTTTAAAGCACCATTAAAAGTTTGTGCAAGTAATACTTTTAAGTTTCTATTTAAATCAGCATTGAAATTTTATCCCTAGAGAGCTGATGGAGCTGCTTGCGGATGTCCATTCCGTTTTGAATTAAGTGGTTATTTTGAATTGAGAGGTTCAACAGTGGGATGTTTCCTACCTCTAACACCTTATTTTTGCTCTAATTGTTTATTTTCAAATTGGCTAGTACAATTAAAGAGATTGATGCTTTCATATATGGCCAATACTGGGCATATTTGCCTATCCACTACTCAATTTTCATACCAGTGTTTACCTATCTCATGCCTAAATCTAAATTTGTCTAATTTAAAACTATTGCTACGAGTTCATTTCTCAATGGATAGCCTGAGTACCTTTATTATATCACCTTTGTTTAACTCTGACTTCCTTTTATACACCTCGATCATATCGCCCCTTACTCGACGTCTTTTGAGGGAGTGCAAATTGAGATGCTTTAATCTGTCTCTGGACCCAAAGCTCCTAATGCCCAGGATCAGTTTTGTCATCCTCCTCTAAATACTTTCTAGTGATTTTATATCCATTCTGTAGTACGGTTACCAGAACTAAATCCCATAATCCAAATGAGGTCTCACAAGAGCAAGATATAGTTTTAGGATAACCGCCCTAGTCTTGTAATTAGCACTCCTTTGTATGAACCCAAGCACTTTGTTAGCCTTGTTTCGAGCAAAGACACATATTGTCTTCTTTTAGGATTCCTACTTATCATTACTGAAAAATCTTTCTCACAGTCGGATTTTTCTATAACAACATTCTTCAATTGATATCTGGTTTCTCTGTTCACTACTCCTCGGCTAAGTACTTTACATTTGTCCATATTGAATTTCGTTGGCCATTTTTCAGACCATGCAATTTTTTTTTAGGTCTTTTTGTAGTTTTGCAGAGTCCTCATCAGATTTATTTACACGCCCTAATTTAGTGTTTTAAGCAAATTTGCTTATGTTGCTGTCTACGCTTATGTATATAATAAATAGTAATGGTCCATGTACTAAGCCTTAGGGTACTCCACTTGTGACGTTACCCCAATCGGATTTAGGAACAATTGCAAGGACTGCCGTGGTGTACACCACGCTGTGGTATCCCGGCGGCCGTAATACAATGGAGTAAAAATTTTGTGATTTTTCAAGATGGGCCATGGTGGTACCCGACCGTCGTTTGTTGTTACTACGTCATCGCAGTGTAGTCAGGTGTACCAAGTGGCGGAAGACTGGGAGGTTGGTGTGCTTGCACCCTCAAAACGTTGTCAGTGGCACGAAACGTTTACTCTTGCTACACGATTTACCAGCATGAAAAACTTGAATCCCAAGCTAAGGTGCACCTCATTTTCCTAACTTCTTGGATTATAAGCCAATTCTGGGAATGAAATACGATCACTTATAGTGAATATAGGTAAATAAAGCCCGTGGCAACCATAAAAACGTAGGAATAGAGTGTATTATCTGTTTCTTTCTTCTTTTTCCTTATTAAATCTAACAATAAAGTATTAAGTTTGTCACGAACTTGGGGTTGAGTGAATGTAAAGTAAGAGAACTATGGCCTGTTCTGTGGATGAAGTCAGTAAAATATAACAAAGTACAGTATTAGGTATTATAATTTTGCTATGGCAGTGATGAATTTATTGTACGGCTGAATTGTTATAAATTCTTGAAAAAATATCACCATTACTGTTGGTATCTTAAAAATTGGCACTGCAACTCTGTTAATTTATTATTAATGCCTGAGGGGCTTTTATCACCACACACACTATTACAACTCTATTACTTCACTTTATAGCATTAGGCAAGGTTTTAAGATGTAAAAAACTGCAAGATAAGCCTCTTGACTGCTGATGAAGCACGATGGAGTTCACTGACCTGTTTGGTGAGAAGTCGGGCGTCACTGAGGGCGGTGCCTTGAGACTCACACTGACCTAGGCCTACAGTTTCCAATCTTTATTTTTCACTTTGACATTATTCTGGTTCTCACATATACACTTTCCTATCTTTATGCCTTGTAATTATATATCTTAATTCTAAATTACATACTAAAGTAAGGGTCTGGTTTGCTAGTTCCTGGGGAAATTCATTGGTGTTATAACAATAACCCAGCACCGTAACCCGGGGAGGATTAGGCGCCAACCTGAACAAAAGCCTCGCCTCATGTTTTCTTGGTGTTGGTATACCCACTTCACTTCAATCTGTATTTAGGGATTCTCCCCTCACACGTTGCAATCGTCACATGGGGTAACGAGGTGTAATCAGCTCACACCGAGGTATACAAGATATTTTCTTTGAAGTATAGTTTCTGGATCATTTCCAAAAATTCGTCTATGTCTGATTTTATTATCCCTTCTCCAGATCATTGTTCTCATATATTTTCATCTGATACCTAAAGTAGCTATACTTACTAATCGTTCACAGATGTAAATATTATGACCTTCAGACATTGTCTACACTTATCCTTTATAGTACACTAGTCCTTATTAATTGGACCTTTCCAATCATCGTATAGACACTTTGTGTTCTCCTTAATGCTATAAGACCATACACTTAATATTATATGACCGTACATTGGAGCAATTCGTATAAAACAACATACAGCAGGCGAGTTATCCCTTATAAGAGTTTCCCGTTTTCTACTGTTTTCTGTGTCACAAGCGCGGTGGATTTCAATGTTATGTAGCGTAATATGAATTAAAGAGATATTAAGAATGACAATGATGTGCGCAGTACAGCAGTATACCACATATGATAGAGATCCCTTCTTTCATCTTAATACGTTCGATAGCTGTCTAAAACTAATCAAGGAACTCCTCACTCCTACACTGGCCTGCTGCACTGAGGCAGATATTGGGTTTGTTCCCATTTCCAGACACGATTTTGTTCATCCTCTTAACTATATTCCCCAACCCCGCTCCTGGCAAACACACTCTCAACTTATTTCTATTTTGGGCACAAAAAGATCAATCTAGGTACCGTACTTAGGAATCACCAACAATTACGGTTTTCGTACCTACATTTTCAGCCTTGTCCTTGATTATGTTACCACCCAATTCGTCTATTGTTGTGGTTTCTTTATTTTTTACCACCAGATTAGTCGTTCCTCTCCTCACAACTCTCCAATCGCCTGTGTTTTCAGGAGAGACAGACTCTCCCTGTCTCGTGTCTTCCTCCTTCATCCTCTCAATCACTTCCTTTAATTTCAAGTTATCGTCCTTGACCTTCACTAACTCGGCCTTCAAAAAGGCACAGACCTGTTCACTATTAAAACAAGCCATTGCACTGACAGTTAACTCCCTGGAGCTAAATCGGCCGTGACCTTTCCTCTAGCGAGGTCAGTACACAACTGAGGGAGATCAGCACACAACTGAGCGAGGTTGAAATCTCCTGTAACGTAACAAAGTTTCCTCACTGATCTTATGATAGAGATTCACTCAGACAATTCATCACGAAAAATCCTTACATTAGAGTAGGGTCTTCTGTAAATTACTCCTACTAGGATATTTCGTATGTCGTTACGTACTCCCTCCATTAAATCCTCCAATTACATCAAATTTGTGAGCAATATAAGATATACACAGATCTGTAAAGGTATCTAAGTGAATGGGAATACTGCTGATATTATGGCTGATGAAGGAGAAGGACTGAGGTAGTTGGAAGCTGGAGCTAAACTCAGGAGAGTCAGAAAAGTAATGGTTACAACAGGTCTCTATGCAAGCGGTTGGAGAGTCATCCTCAGCACTAACAAGTTTGACCCTGTAGCAAGTGATCTCTACACTGCCATTGCCGTCCCTGCAAGAAAACTGACATCCTCCTGCAGCCAACGCTTCCATGCTCTGACGGCCTGCCGCCTCACTCCCCTGGGTGGGGTAAGTGCTGAGGTGGTTCATCGGAAAATGCATAATGGAGGTGGTAAAGGATGATGTCATGGTAACACCAAGGAACCTGCAAGTTTGTGCTGGCCACCAGGCTGGAGGGGAAGCTGCCATTCACGCCATGAGAACAATATTTGAGCAGCGTGATTGTGAGGCCGCTCTCCTGGTGGACGCTTCAAACGCACTCAACATACTTAACCGCAAGGCCGCACTGCACAACATCAAGATCAAGTGTCCAAGCTTTGCAATGTATGTTGAAAACTCCTATAGGAATCCATCAGACCTCTATATAGTAAACAACAAGGCTCTAAGAGGTGATACCATCATGCAGTCAACCGAGGGAACAACGCAGGAGGATCCTGTTGCAATGGCAATGTACGCAATAGGCCTATCCATGCTCCAACAGACAATAAAATTTGAAACAACTGAGGTCAAGCAAGTGGCGTACGCTGATGACCTTACAGGAGCAGGAAAAGTGGAGGACATCAAAAAGTGGGACCTGGTAACATCACGATGCCCACAAAATGGGTACCACCCAAACGCCAGCAAGTCCTTCCTCATTGTGAAGCCAGAACATTATGAACGGGCAATGGAGGTGTTCAGTGGAAGTGAGGTCAAAATAACAAAGGATGGCCAAAGATACCTAGGTGCAGTAAGCGGCACGACGGGCTTCACGACCGAGTACGTAACGGGAAAGGTTAGGGAAATCCAAGCTCTGTCTGAGATTGCTAACACAGAGCCACATGCGGCTTTTGCGGCATTCACCCAAAGAGTCAAGCATCGCTGGAACTACCTGATGCTCACTATCCCTGATATCGGGCACCTCCTCCACCCTCTGGAAAAAGCTATCAGCGTCAATTTCATTCCCAAATTAGTGAAACACCCTCACTTAACCCCAGCAGAAAGATTACTCCTTGCACTGCCACCGAGAATGGGAGGAATGGGATTGACCAATCCAGAGGAGATTGCAGCCACCGAACTTCAAAACTCAGTTAAGCTCACGGCAGCCCACACGGACCACATAATAGCTCAGAACGCAACAGGGGAGGTGGATACCAGTGAAGTAAACAAGATTCGAAGGTCCATTACAACAGAACGACAGCATGGTCAAAGTGATAAGTTGCAGCAACTGTTGCTGCAAGTACCAGAGAATTTGAAGAAAAAAAAAAGTAGCTATAGCACAGGAGGTGGGCGCCTCGAACTGGTTAACTACGTTACCAATAAGGGCAAATGGTTTCAGTCCCAATAAACAAGAATTTACAGATGCAATGCTCTAAGGTACGGTAGGCCAGTAGAAGGTTTGCCCTCCCAATGCGTGTGTGGCTTTTCCTATGACGTCGATCACGCCTTGGTGTGCAAGAAAGGGGGCTTCATATGCATGAAGCATGACGAAGTAAGGGATCTCACAGCAAATATGTTGAAGGAAATCTGCCGTGATGTCAGGGTAGAACCGACCCTCCTTTCATTGGGCGGTGAGATTTTCCAACATAGGACTTCAAACACATCTAACGAAGCCCGTGTTGACGTCAGTGCTCGAAGATTCTGTACGCGGGGACAGCGAGCCTTCTTCGACATCAGGATTTTTGATCCTATGGCCGTATGTCGCTGTAACGTAGCTCTTGATGCTGCACACAGGAGGAACGAGAACGACAAGATAAGAGAATATAGGGAGAGAATTCAGAACGTTGATCAAGGCAGCTTCACTCCTCTAGTGTTCACAACCTCTGGTGGGATGGGACCAAGTGCAAGATGCTTCTATGCCAGACTCGCGGAGGTGATGTCCGAACAGAAGCAGCAGCCCAGAAGCTATGTTACTGCCTGGATGAGATGTCGACTGTCCTTCTCTCTCCTTAGGTCGGCTTTGCTCTGCCTTAGGGGAACGAGAGCATCGGCCCCAAAGCCGACAACAGTTACAGATATTGACTATGAGGCAACAGTTACTGAATACCGCATAGATCTACGGCTCAACTAACTCAACACAGCTAGGATAGCTACTTATGTATTAGGATATTTAATTTTAAGGTAATAAAATGGCGGCGAAGGTAGGCTATAAGGGGAGGATGGAGGACAATTGAAAAAAAAATTACAGTAGGGCTTGGTGTAACTTAGTGAATTTTGGAGAAAGGTGTCAGGGTCAGTATGAGGGAGTAATGTGCCGTCACCATGGGTAAAGGGGGCGTAACACATGTGGTCCAGTACATCTAGGAAAAAACACCAGCATCATCAGTGTAGGAATATTGGTACTGATTAAGAAACAACAAGAACTCATGGTTGCTGAGGTGCTCATTGTGTGGTGCTATTATTGGGTGATGTTCATTGTGTGGTGTTAATATTGTGTGTTGCTCATTGTGTGGTGTGAATATTGTGTGATGCTCATTGTGTGGTGCTCATTGTGTGGTGTTAATATTGTGTGTTGCTCATTGTGTGGTGCGAATATTGTGTGATGCTCATTGTATGGTGCTCATTGTGTGGTGCTATTATTGTGTGATGTTCATTGTGTGGTGTGAGTATTGTGTGATGCTCATTGTGTGATGTTCATTGTGTGGTGTTAATATTGTGTGTTGCTCATTGTGTGGTGCGAATATTGTGTGATGCTCATTGTATGGTGCTCATTGTGTGGTGCTATTATTGTGTGATGTTCATCGTGTGGTGTTAATATTGTGTGTTGCTCATTGTGTGGTGTTAATATTGTGATGGTGCGAATATTGTGTGATGCTCATTGTGTGGTGCTAATGTCTTGTGGTGCTCATTGTGTGGTGCCAATGTTGTGTGGTGCTCATTGTGTGGTGCTTATATTGTGTGATACTCATTGTGTGGTACTGATATTGTATGATGCTCATTGTGTAGTGCTCAGTGTGTGATGCTCATTGTGTAGTGCTCATTGTGTGGTGCTAATATTGTGTGGTGCTTCACCAGTTGGCTCCACTCTACCTCAATACACCTTCACGGTGATACACACAAAACTGATACTTATATAGTACCTTTTCCATTTATTAGTAAAGTTGCTCATGCCAATCCGTTCGATTTTTTTTAATGGTTCCTCTAAAATAACTGATTACCAGAAAATTTGATGTTCCAAAGTTTTACAACACTTGCAGAGTATTTTCAGGTGGTAGTCCATTAAAATAATTACAAATGTGTGTAAGTATTTGTGACATAGGTTAAACGTACTTCGTCGATAAAGAAACTGATAATTGCAAATTTCAATTGTAATCAACGATTGTCACATATTTGCATACAATCTCACACTGCATAACCTTTGTCTCGAAATGTATCGTGAAATATGAACATATAATTGTCAATATTTCTTGATATGAACTGTGAGAATATGAAGTTGTGTATAACCTTATTAAACTAGTTATTCGGATGAGCTAAGAAAGTGTTTGATTGCGCCGCGAAGTGACTAGGGAGAAAGAAAACGTAATTAGCGGGAAGTGAAAAGTTATAGCTTCAAAGCTAAGATTTACTTAATTACCAAATTTAATGAAAACCCACTTCATAATGAAATAATAACTTTACAGAATACAAGCAATTGTAATTTAGAGTTTGAGAGATAATTCAAGTTAGGTCTAAGGCATTTTCTCGTTTAGTGGTGTCAGAGTTGGAGCTTGACAAACCCCTGGGGAAGACAGATGCATCGAGTCTAGAGTGAGGATGACCTGCTTACCACTAAATGTTCTCGTAACTTGTATCAACCATTCATGATCACCATCTCAGTTTATATTAATTGTGCATCTCAAGACTTAGAATTCAACATAAAAGTAATAATTTCGGTGAAAATTATCGTTTCGGTCATCCAACTAATTTTAGAATTCTAAGTTTTGGAGTCAGTAGTTAAGACAATTCTAAGACACTTTTCTTCTATAGCGTTTCCGTCGGAAAAAAAAAAAAAAAAAAAATATATATATATATATATATATATATATATATATATATATATATATATATATTTCAAGTAATTTAAATTTTAATCGATAAAATTACCAACAATATTTACTTGTTTAAAGTGGGCAGGGCTTTGAAGTAGAGGGAAAATTTGGGGTAAAATACTAAAAAAAAATCATCCTCACAATGTGGTGCTGTAAAAACTAATCAGGAATGGTAGGTATCATGAAAATTGTGACCAAGTCCCAGGTTGCTGATCTGACTTTCTGCTTCATTTGCACACAATTGCGGGGTCTCAATTGTTTCTCTTACTATTGACAACACATATATTGTTTCTCACTTTTGATCTTTTTTCAATTTTGTATTTCTTTATTATTATTATTATTATTATTATTATTATTATTATTATTATTATTATTATTATTACATTTTCGCCCCCCAGGCCCCGATGTGAGTCAGTAACCTGTGCCCGGGTGGGCTAATTCCCGTAAAAAAAAAAAAAAAAAAATGATAATAATAATGTTTTAACCAGCTCCCTGTCCTTCCTGGCGCACCACCATGGTGTTGCCCACCAGTAAGATTGGAGTTACTGTAATTTACCGTTTTAGTACACGAATATCTGCCACACCCTGACGTTTTAACGTGAGCACACATCTCTTCCCCAGCTACTTGTAAAAGACACTCCTCACGTAGATAATGTAGGAGAAATGCGAGTGGTTGTGTCATGACCCTGGTGGAGAACATTGGTGTGACATTTACTGTGTTGTGTGGGCGTTCAGATGTGTAGGAGGGCAGGGGAGAGGCTGGCAACACAGTCTTGTGCACGTGATAGCACTCAAGCCATATCCTCTACAGTTGCCATACTCTTCATGCTTCTACACTGAGCAGTACAAAGCGGGGAAAGGGGCTTTATGAATAATTTCATCGCATTAAGAACATGTCGTCCTCATCCTTGGTGGCGTGTACCGTTCGCCATGGTGGGTTGTAGTGGTGTGTACCGTTCGTTATGGTGGGTTGTGTTGATGTATACCATTCATCATGGTGGGTTGTGGTGGTGTGTACCGTTCGTTATTGTGGGTTGTGTACCTTTCACCATGGTGGGTTGTGTTGGTGTGTACCGCTCATTATGGTGGGTTGTGTTGATGTGTACCATTCATCATGGTGGGTTGTGGTGGTATGTACCACTCATCATGGTGGGTTGTGGTGGTGTGTACCGCTCACCATGGTGGGTTGTGTTGGTGTGTACCGTTCTTATGGCGGGTTGTGTTGGTGTGTACCATTCATCAGGGTGGGTTGTTGTGGTGGTGTGTACCATTCGCCATGTTGGATTTTGGCAGTGTGTATTGTTCATCATGGTCGGTTGTGGGAGGTGTGTACCATTCATCATGGTGGGTTATTGTACTATTCATTGTGGTTGGCTATGGTGGTGTTTTGTAACAAAGGGTTATTCATTCCTTTTATTTTACCTCTTAATTCTATTTATTTACTTACTTTACTCTCTCTCTATCCTCTAATTCTTAATCTTTCTTTCTTTGTTTTTTATACATGTGAGAGAGATGGGAGGTGAGGAGGGAGCAGCTAAGGAATGTGAGGAGAGGTGGGTGCGGGTAGTCCTTCCCTTCAGCCAATCTTCCCCCACACTGAGGGTCGGTAGAAAGGGGAGGATGAGGGGATACTGAGAGAGTGAATGATAACCAGGGAATAAGGGTAGCATGTAATAACTTAGACACCAGGGGAAACATGTGATTGTTGTGTTGTTACTCATGGTTCACTGTATCACTTTATGCCACCAAGAATTATAATAATTCAACTTTTCTCAATAAGGAGAAAGATGAATCATGACACTTCTTAACGGTTACTGTATTTATTGAACATTTTCCAATAACATTGGTAATTACATTTCAAAACAATAAACCTATTTCATAGCCAGTTAAACAGTCACATGATCACATATGGTTTAGATATAATTTACTCTAAAATCATGGCACTCTTAAAACTCCCCCTGGCCACTTATGTTGAAAAACATTTCGCATATTTTCATTCCAAAACCTTTCTGGAAATATCTCAGCTCACTTAGCATAAAAATCAAATTGACAATGCAAATCATCTGTTTCTCAATATTTGCACATCAATCTATAATTCGATAGATATCACTTAACTCACAAAAAGGTGTGTAAGTAGATTTGAGCTAAGGACACATGTTGACACAAATGCAAAGAAAATAAAGTCTAGTAAATGTCTAGAATATATTAAAATGCTCTTAGTCTTTAAGGTAATAAAACTATAAATTGCTGAAAACAAACATAATAAAAAATATCAAATATGAATCACCCAAAATCATGAGACCTGAAATAATTGCTGAAATTACTCTAGAATAAAAATCATGAATACTGGTAAAAAATACTCATAAAAATTCAATTCAATTTGGCATCAATTCAAATAAAGAATCAAGATTAATTAGACATCAATTAATGAAAATTATTCTTAATAAAATTATTCAAATGGAAACAAAAGGCTTAATTACTAGTCATGCACAAATTAAAATATAGAAGCTGGATTATAAAATTATTAATTCTCACTCTCTCTGGTTCTTATTAAAAAAAATCTTCATGAAACTTCAGCATAAATTTTCAAAATATCCAACATTTCAAAATATTAATTAACATCAATTTTTAAAATGACTGACATTTCAAAATATTAATTTTCAAAGTAAATTTATAGAACTTCTTAAACTTCTTAAAACATAGATTTTCTTCACTTCCCAACTTAATTACTTTAAACTCTGGTTTTCATTCTCTTAGATGACTTCACAAATACTTACATTACATATTCTGGTATATCATGGATCTTATCTCACCCACATACATACAGTACATCTTATTTTCTGCTGTTCAGCTGGTCTCTCATCTCACAATTGATGATGGTACATCTGTCAGCAGGCAGAGATACAGAGTTAACATTTGCAGATGGCAGGTCGCCCACATACACTTGCTTACTGCTCACTAACTTTCGGCTTCCATCTACTATGAGTGAACAAATTGTTTCAGGAGACGTGGAGCTTCTTGACTATATTATCTACTACGTACTAACTGCCTAGAGACGCTCGTATTGACCATATCGATAGTACCTCCTCCCTGGTAATTGAGTTCAGCGGCATAGCCTCACTTCATAATGGTAGATTGTGATGGTGTATACCGTTCATCAAGGTGGGTTGTACCAGTGTGTACCATTCACCATTGTGTTGTATTGGTGTGTACCATTCATCATGGTGGGCTGTATGGGTGTGTACAGTTCATCATGGTGGGTTGTGCCAGTGTGTACCGTTCATCATGGTGTTGTGATGTTTACCATTCCATATGGTGTGTTAATGAAAGAGTCGGTTTAGAAGCACCCACCGTGCCCAGTAAGAGATAGTTTGAGATACACACTGTGTCAAGTAAGAGCTAGTTTGGAGGTACCCATAGTGTCTAGTAAGAGTTAGTTTGGAGGTACCCACCGTACCCAGTGAGAGTTAGTTTAGAAGTACCCACCATGCTCAGTGAGAGTTAGCTTAGAGGTACCCACCATGCCCAGGAAGAGTGAAGTGGCAGGAGTCCAGTACCCGGGGCAGTTTACTATAAAGTCTATATTAATATTTGTCATAGTAAATGTCACAACCTCACATCGGCGAGAGCTTTAATATCAGAAGACAACCGAAACATCGCACATATGCAGTGAACTGAGATACACGTAACTTGTACAATCCTCTCAGCCCGGTCACATACATCGACTTCATATCACCAGCTTTTCCACATAGTACGATATTTTTTCCTTGAATAATATTCATATTATATTTTTCAGAAAACTGTTGTAATGGTGACACTTTCTTTAACATATTTCCTCTGTTTGTTGATAATAAACCGTGTCTCCAATCAGAACAAGAGAGGCAACCACGACAAAACCAATCTGTCTCTCAATTTTTTGGTGATTTAAATCGTTCATAAATAAAACAAACAAAAGATAGGATGGGCTGAACCGTGTCATACTTCCAAGATTGCCGTTACTGAGGCTATTCCTATTATACTGTTTATCATACGATACATGACAACTAAGGCATACAACATCATCATCCCTCATTCCATGCATGCCAACACTAGTCTCGTATTTTTGCTTGGTGACTTTGAAGACCACAAATTTATTCTTTAAATTTTTGGTCCCTTGGGAGGAAGTGGTCAACTGGTTAGTTTGGGTTCAGGTAGGGGGAGATACCTCACCTAAGGTCACTAATCCACTATTTGGACCAAGCAAAAGTCGACCATAAGTAGACATTTTCTGGGGCGCGTGCAATTTTCTAAGCCAAAGTAACCCAGGTCAGTTTGATATTGCCTTTTCTTTCTGTGCCTCTAGTTCTTCGGTTGAGTATGTAATTAGCCGTTAAGGGATAATAATGCCTTAGATGAGAACGTGATTAAGACATATCGGTGTAACAAAGTCGATGGCATAAGCACTATGGCTGTCATTTCTCATGGAAGAAAGTGGTGCGGCTATCATTCATGAACTTTTAGGGATGTCTAAGGTTTCTGCAAGATTGGTTCCCTGAAACCACAGCGCTCAGTATCAAGTCCCATCTGGTGATGGAAGATAACATCTGAATTCATCACCAGGTCGCAGTCTCCGACCCCAAATAAGTTCAGAAGTCAATAATCTGCTAAAAATATCATGGTTTTATTTTTTTTGAATGTGAAAGGGATTCTGCTAATCGACTACCTTCTCTGATTAAAAATATTATTACTAGTGATTGTTATGCTGGTCTAATGTAAAAACTGTGTGATGTTATATGGAAACAACAACGGGATGTGTTGACTGGAGGCGTGCTTCTATTCCACAACAATGCACTGTTCCATATATCACATGTTGCACAGATGTCTATTTACGACTGTGATTTCAGTCAACTTATAAATCTCCCAACAGTCCTGATCTGAGGAAGCATCAAAAGCAGCAAGAAAATTAGCTAGTCATTGCCGAAATGGATTTGAGAAAAGTTTCCCTTTGATTGTCTTCATTTTGTACTGAGTCAAACAAAACTCTTCATCTAACAGTTACCCATGATAAATACTACAGGATATTCATAAATTAACGGCTCCTTTCCCAGATTCTTAATACTGTACAGTTATTTGAGTTTGATGGTGTCCAGACAATACACTACTGAGTGTAGGTGAAGACTCAACAGTACACTGCTTCAGTGCTTCATGTTGTGGGTGTAGATTAGAACTCAACAGTACACTGCTTCATGTTGTGGGTGTAGGTTAGGACTCAACAGTACACTGCTTCATGTTGTGGGTGTAGGTTAGAACTCAACAGTACACTGCTTCATGTTGTGGGTGTAGGTTAGGACTCAACTGTACACTGCTTCATGTTGTGGGTGTAGTTTAGGACTCAACAGTACACTGCTTCAGTGCTTCATGTTGTGGGTGTAGGTTAGGACTCAACAGTACACTGCTTCATGTTGTGGGTGTAGGTTAGGACTCAACAGTACACTGCTTCATGTTGTGGGTGTAGGTTAGGACTCAACTGTACACTGCTTCATGTTGTGGGTGTAGTTTAGGACTCAACAGTACACTGCTTTAGTGCTTCATGTTGTGGGTGTAGGTTAGGACTCAACAGTGCACTACATCACAGTTAGGTTAGGACCCAAAGAGTAGCGGGAGGGGTTATCATAGAAGAATGAGACAGCATGAACAATTTCGCCCACGGGTGTCTGCTTAATGGAGACGCCCACTGTTGTCTGTGACCAGATGGTATCATCCACTATGAAGGATGTCTGGCACTTGTCCCTCTCATGTGTATGGAGTCAGGTACATCCTGTTGCATTTTTGTGCTTTTAATTTAGTTTACACAGACACAAGGCCGATATTAATTGCAAAAATGAATAATAGGGTCTAGGTCACAAGCGTTATATATTTGTTGTTATAGCTTATTTCTTATAACCTAATCTACATAGCGATTGTTTTTGTGTTTAATATGTGTCATTGTGTGATGTGTTCTCCTTAACTACAGACAGTAGTACAGGGTAAAAATAGAGGCACACAAACCTTCAACACCACGCCGAAGAATGACGAAAATGATTCCGGGACTTAGAAACCTTCCATATCAGGATAGGTTAAAAAAACTAAACTTGCATTCCCTAGAAAGACGAAGAGTGCAGGAAGATATGATAGAAGTATTTAAGTGGGTGAAAGGAATCACTAAAGGGGATATAGATAAAGTTCTTATAAAATCCGAGCGGGATAGGAGTCGAAGCAACGGATTTAAGTTGGATAAGTTTAGGTTTAGGAGGCAGATAGGAAGGAACTGGTTCTCAAATAGGGTGGTGGACGAGTGGAACAAGCTTAGCAACTATGTAGTAAGTGCTGCAACGCTGGAAAGTTTCAAAAGGAGACTGGATAGATTCATGGATGATAGAGAGTGGTCGTAACCCTCGACAGGAGCTGCCATGCACAGGCCAACCGGCCTATTGCAGACTCCTTATTTTCTTATGTTTATGTTTATGTAATACCTCAGCCTTGTGGCTGGATTTCCCATCTTCACATAATGTGGTTCAAGTTGTGAGTGATAAACTTGATTGACTTACAGTACACTTTTGAATCATACCTTGACACAAAAACTGGCCTATCAGCAATACTTCCACTTCTGATTTTATTAAATTCGTAAGTCGTTACTAAATAAAAAAAAAGGTATGTTTACTGAGCCGTTTTGACACTCCCCTCCCATCTCCATAACTCTTAAAGTTATAATTAACTGCAATCATTAACAGAGGAAGTGAAATCTATACACGATGACGCCAGGATGAACAAGCAACACAATATTATTTCCTTAATTTTGATAGATTGTAACAAAATGTTTATATGTCCCTAATTCAATGTAACATATTTTATGTAACAAACTACTCTAATATTGTCTTTTTAATTCTTTATGTTTATTTACTTATATATTTATATATTTATCCTTTTTCTCTTACTCTTTCTTTTACTTATACTCGTGAGAGGTGGAGGGAGTGAGGTTTTCTCACTGGTCGTAAACAGGCCTAAGGCCTTCACACTATTGGCTCGAAATTGACAGGAACTCCCGGGTGGCGGGAAACTCATGACATTGTTACAAGATAGATAGATAGATAGATAGATATATAAATATTAAAATTAGCAAGTATACAAATAATGGCAAAGAGTAAGTCCATACGACAAGGATTGTGAGCAAAGTCAGGAAAGTTTTATTTTTAGTAAGATCCTTTGCTTTGATCGGTGAAAGTAAATCAACAAAAATAACGAGAAAGTTACCTTGTGATTGAAATTAATAGGAATAACATTGCACTTAAACTACCTGAGGCTGAACACTGTCCATGTTTTATATTCAACCTCATTGACTCCTATCCATGACAAAGCCTACTTACTATCTGGTAATTTATGACGGGTAGTTACCATAGGAGTGATGAGTAGGTGAAGTATGTGGTGAGTGTTGTATCAGTATCTACCATAGGAGTGATGAGTAGGTGAAGTATGTGGTGAGTGTCGTGTCTGTATCTTCCATAGGAGTGATGAGTTGGTGAAGTACGAGTATGTGGTGAGTGTTGTGTCTGTATCTTCCATAGGAGTGATGAGTTGGTGAAGTACGAGTATGTGGTGAGTGTCGTGTCTGTATCTTCCATAGGAGTGATGAGTTGGTGAAGTACGAGTATGTGGTGAGTGTTGTGTCTGGTGAGTAGGAAGCTGTTACTCGAGGAGTGGGACCCCCTCCACACACATACACACTCTCTCTCTCTCTCTCTCTCTCTCTCTCTCTCTCTCTCTCTCTCTCACACACACACACACACACACACACACACACACACACACATCTCTTTCAGTATTTCCTCCCACGTAACTTCATACTGATGCTGGTATGCTGAGATGACATTCAGCTGTGGTAGTATTGCACTACCTGGCTTTTATCTTAACATGTCCTGGTCTACCACACCTACTGGCTCATAGTGTTACCCTGGTCTACTGCCTCATATTGTTGTCCTGGTCTACTGCCTCTTATTGTTTTGTTTTGATTTACTGCCTCGTGGTGTTGTCCTGGTCTACTGCCTCTTATAGGGTTGTCCTGAGCTACTGCCTCATTGTTTATTTAGATTTTGGAGCGAGATAGGTAAACTTTGGTTTGGAAATAGAGTAGCGGATGAGTGGAATAAGTTACCAAACACCACCATTAACTCGAATACGCTGAATAGTTTCAAATATAGGTTGGATGGATATATGAGCGATTGGGGTCAGGTGTAAACGGGACTGCCCAGTATGGGCCAATTGGTCCGCTGCAGTTTCTCCGTTCTTATGTTCTTATGATCTGTTGCCCTCATAGTGATGTCCTAGTCTGCTGCCCTCATCGTGTTGTCCTGGTCTACTATTTCATGGTAATGTCCTGGTCCACTGCCTCACGGTGTTGTCCTGGTCTACTGCCTCAGTGTTGTCCTGTTCTACTGCCTCTAATAGTCTTGCCCTGACCTACTGCCCCATGGCGTTGTCCTGGCCTACTGCCTCTTATAGTCTTGTCCTGACATACTGCGTCATGGCATTGTCCGGATCTACTGCCTCTCATGGTGTTTTCCTGGTCTGTTGCCTCAAGGTGTTGTCCTGGTCCACTGCCTCAGTGTTGTCCTGGTCTACTGCCTATTATAAACTTGTCCTGATATACTGCCTCATGGCAGTGTCCTGATCTTCTGTCTCATGGTGTTCTTCTGGTCTACTGCCTCAGTGTTGTCCTTGTCTACTGCCTATTATAGATTTGTCCTGATATACTGCCTCATGGCAGTGTCCTGATCTTCTGTCTCATGGTGTTCTCCTGGTCTACTGCCTCAGTGTTTTCCTGATCTATTGCCTATTATAAACTTGTCCTGGTCTACTGCCTTATGGTGATGTCCTGGTCTACTGCCTCATGGTGTTGTCCTGGCCTACTGCCTGAGGATGTTGTCCTGGTCTACTGCCTTATGGTGTTGTCCTGGTCTACTGCCTCATGGTGTTGTCCTGGCCTACTGCCTGAGGATGTTGTCCTGGTCTACTGCCTCATGGTGTTGTCCTGGTCTACTGCCTTATGGTGATGTCCTGGTCTACTGCCTCATGGTGTTGTCCTGGTCTACTGCCTCATGGTGTTGTCCTGGTCTACTGCCTTATGGTGATGTCCTGGTCTACTGCCTTATGATATTGTCCTGGTTTACTGCCCCATGGTGTTGTCTTGGTCTATTGCCTCATGGTGTTGTCCTGGTCTACTGCCTCATGGTGTTGTCCTGGTCTACTGCCTTATGGTGTTGTCTTGGTCTACTGCCTCATGGTGTTGTCCTGGTCTATTGCTTCATGGTGTTGTCTTGGTCTACTGCCTCATGGTGTTGTCTTGGTCTACTGCCTCATGGTGTTGTCCTGGTCTATTGCTTCATGGTGTTGTCCTGGTCTACTGCCTAATGGTGTTGTCCTGGTCTAGTGCCTCATGGTGATGTTCTGGTCTACTACCTTATATTGTTGTCCTGGTCTACTGCCTCATGGTGTTGTCCTGGTCTACTGCCTTATGGTGATGTCCTGGTCTACTGCCTTATGATATTGTCCTGGTTTACTGCCCCATGGTGTTGTCTTGGTCTATTGCCTCATGGTGTTGTCCTGGTCTAGTGCCTCATGGTGTTGTCTTGGTCTATTGCCTCATGGTGTTGTCCTGGTCTATTGCTTCATGGTGTTGTCCTGGTCTAGTGCTTCATGGTGTTGTCCTGGTCTATTGCTTCATGGTGTTGTCTTGGTCTACTGCCTCATGGTGTTGTCCTGGTCTATTGCCTCATGGTGTTGTCCTGGTCTACTGCCTCATGGTGTTGTCCTGGTCTACTGCCTCATGGTGTTGTCCTGGTCGACTGCCTCATGGTGTTGTCCTGGTCGACTGCCTCATGGTGATGTTCTGTTCTACTACCTTATATTGTTGTCCTGGTCTAGTGCCTCATGGTGTTGTCCTGGTCTACTGCCTCATGGTGTTGTCCTGGTCTACTGCCTCATGGTGTTGTCCTGGTCTACTGCCTCATGGTGTTGTCCTGGTCTATTGCTTCATGGTGTTGTCCTGGTCTACTGCCTCATGGTGCTGTCCTGGTCTACTGCCTCATGGTGTTGTCCTGGTCGACTGCCTCATGGTGTTGTCCTGGTCTACTGCCTCATGGTGTTGTCCTGGTCTACTGCCTCATGGTGTTGTCCTGGTCTACTGCCTCATGGTGATGTTCTGTTCTACTACCTTATATTGTTGTCTTGGTCTAGTGCCTCATGGTGTTGTCTTGGTCTAGTGCCTCATGGTGTTGTCCTGGTCTATTGCTTCATGGTGTTGTCTTGGTCTACTGCCTCATGGTGTTGTCCTGGTCAATTGCTTCATGGTGTTGTCTTGGTCTAGTGCCTCATGGTGTTGTCCTGGTCTACTGCCTCATGGTGTTGTCCTGGTCTACTGCCTCATGATGATGTTCTGTTCTACTACCTTATATTGTTGTCTTGGTCTAGTGCCTCATGGTGTTGTCCTGGTCTAGTGCCTCATGGTGTTGTCCTGGTCTATTGCTTCATGGTGTTGTCTTGGTCTACTGCCTCATGGTGTTGTCCTGGTCTCCTGCCTCATGATGATGTTCTGTTCTACTACCTTATATTGTTGTCTTGGTCTAGTGCCTCATGGTGTTGTCCTGGTCTAGTGCCTCATGGTGTTGTCCTGGTCTATTGCTTCATGGTGTTGTCTTGGTCTACTGCCTCATTGCTTTGTCCTGATCTACTACTTTATAATGTTGCCATGGTCTACTGCCTCATGGTGTTGTCCTGGTCTACTGCTTCTTGGTGTTGTCCTGGCCTATTGCTTCATGGTGTAGTCCTGGTCTACTGCCTCTTATAGTGTTGTCCTGGTCTGCTGTGTCTTATAGTGTTACCCTGATATATTGCCTTTTAGTATTGCCCTGGTCTACTACCCTTCATATTGTTGTCCTGGTGTACTGTTTATATTTTGCTCCTTTGATGCAAATTAGCCGCCCTGGTCAAGTATTCCAGCCTTGGGGTTGGCAAATAGAAGAAGAGTTCTCGAGCTGTGACTGACTCTTGATGACATAAGTCTCATGCTATTGGCCAAAGTATGAAAGTTTTGGAGATTCAAATCGCGGGGGACGGGATTTTGTTTAAGGTCTTTCTGCTGAGAGTGAGTGTCTGATTTTCGAATGACAAAATACTTATTAAATAAAGTTTATGACTGATGACACTTGCTAATGATAGTGTATATGTAGTTCTTTACTTTTATCCTCTTCACCACGGATCGGCTTGTTAGCCGTTTGGGCGATCGGTCACGTATCTGTTACGCAGTGTTGGCAAGTACTGGGCATATACCGGCTCCTGAATGTACCTGAACCTGCTCCAGTGTTGGTCAAGTCTGGTCTTGAAGGAGCTCACACTCAGTGCCGTCACAACACTTTCTGGCAGATTGTTCCAGGAGTTCACAACTCTCACTCCGAAAAAGTTTGCCCTCACAGTTTGAAGAGATTGTAATAGATATGTAAACTTAAAATCAATTACTGCCATAACTATATACATGTAAATAAGCTAGTGTTATGATCGGTGATAATATTGTCACTACGTGGGTGACTGCATGTGTTTATAGGATTTTGTAGCCCTAATCTAATATACTATAGGACTAGCTGTCTGTCTGTCTGTCTGTTCTTGGTAGCCGAAACGGCACAATCGTTTTTCATCAAATTTGGTGGAAAAATCGCAAAATATTCGTCGAGTGGAACAAACCTGGTCCCATGTCGATGGTTTCTTTAGGAAGGCATTAATTTACCATTTTATTTACGATGGAAAACGATGCAAGCCTACGGACTTGGCGCACCCTAATGAAACATGCAAGTCTACAGACTTGCCGCACCCCCATTCACTGTACACTGTCAGCGGGATACAATACAGTACAATACAATACAATACCATACAATACAATACACAACGAACTATAAATATTTGTAAGAATAAAACATAATTATATAGACATGTAAGACTCACAACTTGACAAACTATCCATAAGACATTAGCTATTGGAAATGTGATTAAATGTTTTGTGAAATGTATCGGTATTGGTGGTACAATCCTAATGGTCTCTAATCCTGTTGATTAGGTGAGGTTAATCTGGGTTTATTGAGATTAAAGATAAGGTGTAGGGTTTATTCTACCTGTGTTAGTCTCAGGTACGACCCTTATTGTAACAACCACGACCATGATTATAACAACAACGACCATGATTATAACAACCAGGACAATGATTATAACAACCAAGGCCCATGATTATAACAACCAGGACCATGATTAAAACAACCACGACCATGATTATAATAACCAAGACCATGATTATAACAACCAGGACCATGGTTATAACAACCACGACCATGAATATAACACCTACGACTATGATCATAAACCATGAGCATGATCATAACCACGACCATCATTATAGCACCGAAGACCATGATTATAACAACCACGACCATGATTATAACAACCACGACCATGATTATAGCAACCACGACCGTGATTATAACAACCACGACTATGATCATAACCACGACCATGATTATAACAACCACGACCATGATTATAACAACCACGACTATGATTATAACAACCATGACCATGATTATAGCAACCACGACTATGATTATAGCAACCACGACTATGATTATATCACCCAACCATGATTATAACAACCACGACTATGATTATATCACCCAACCATGATTATAACAACCACGGCTATGATTATAACAACCACGACCATGATTATAACACACAAGACCATGATTATAACAACCACGACCATCATTATAACAACCACGATTATGATTATAACGACCACGACCATGATTATAACACCCACGACCATGATTATAACAATCACGACCATGATTATAACAACCACGACTATGATTATAACAACCACGGCCATGATTAAAGCAACCACAACCATGATTATAACAGAAACAACCACGATTATAACAACCACGACCATGATTATAATAACCACGACCATGATTACAACAACCACGACAATGATTATAACAACCCCAACCATGATTATAATAGCCACGACCATGATTATAACAACCACGACCATCTGGAAAACGACGTCGCTCTATGCTGTCAGCAGGACGGCGGTTGAGCGCTAGCCAAGCACGAGCGTTTGAACTTTCACCACTAGGTAAACTGTACCACCGGACTCGCCACCGGGCACGAAGGGCCCACGATCACTTGTCTAATATACTATAGGAATAGCCGTGTGTTTGTCTGTCTGTCTGTCTGTCTGTTCTGGGCAGCCGAAACGGCACAATCGTTTTTCATCAAACTTAGTGGAAAAATCGCAAAACATTCGTAGAGTGGAACAAACCTGGTCCCATGTCGATGGTTTCTTTCGGAAGGCATTAATTACCCATTCTATTTATGCTGGAAAACGATGCAAGTCTACGGACTTGGCGCACCCTCATTCACTGGACGCTGTCAACCCAAGATTGCAGTTATCGTACGGCTCCCTCCTCCTCCCCCCACCTTTTTCTTAGTGTTCTTTTTTTTTAATGTTGTTTGGATTAGTAAAGGAAGGAAGATGAATAAATAGAAGAATAAAGAAGGGTAAACAGAAAATAGTTGGTGGGGGGAGCTGAGTTTCATCATGCGTCTAGATGCGCAGTTTCAACGTTACCAGACCATTTTCGGACCTTACAGCTACGGTGTGTACAGTATACTTATTCCTGTGGCTGACTGTACATGTAAAATGAGATGAGATAAAAAGATAATAACAGGAAAGCATGGAGAAGATAGAAAGGGAGAAGAAGAGAGACTGAAGCATTTTTATCCTTAAGAGGCGAGGGAGGAAACGAGATGGGAGAGAGGGATAGTGAGAGGTGGAGGTATGAATGGAGGTATGGAAGGACAGAATAAGAATGGCATAGAAGGATAGAAGAGAAGGAAACTAGAGAAGGAGACAAAGGAAGGACAGCGATAAGTAAAACAAAAACCAGAACAACAACCACGACCATGATTATAACGATCACGACCATGATTATAACATCCACGAATCTCATAACAACCACGACCATGATTATAACAACCACGACCATGATTATAACAACCACGACTATGATTATAACAACCACGACCATGGTTATAACAACCACGACTATGATTATAACAACCACGACTGATTATAACACTCAAGACTATGATTATAACAACCACGTGCATGATTATAACAACCATGACCATGATTATAACAACCACGACCATGATCATAACAACCACGACCATGATTATAACAACCACGACTGATTATAACACTCAAGACTATGATTATAACAACCACGTGCATGATTATAACAACCACTACCATGATTATAACAACCACGACTATAATTATAACAACCACGACCATGATTATAACAACCACGACCATGATCATAACAACCACGACCATGATTATAACAGCTACGACCATGATTATAACAACCACGACCATAATTATAATAACCATGACCAGTATTATAACAACCACGACTATGATCATAACAACCACGACTATGATCATAACCACGACCATGATTATAACAACCACGACCATAATTATAACAACCACGACCATGATTATAACAACCACGACCATGATTATAACAACCACGACTATGATTATAACAACCACGACTATGATTATAACAACCACGACCATGATTATAACAACCACGACCATGATTATAACAACCACGACTATGATTATAACAACCACGACTATGATTATAAGAACCACGACTCATTACAACACTCACGACTATGATTACAACAACCACGAGCATAACTATAACAACCACTACCATGATTATAACAACCACTACTATGATTATAACAACCACGACCATGATTATAACAACCATGACCATGATTATAACAACCACGACCATGATCATAACAACCACGACAATAATTTTAACAACCACGACCATGATTATAACAACCACGATTATGATTATAACAACCACGACCATGATTATAACAACCACGACCATGATTATAACAACCATGACTATGATTATAAGAACCACGACCATGATTATAAGAACCACGACCATGATTATAACAACCACGACCTTGATTATAACAATCACGACCATGATTATAACAACCACGACCATGATTATAACACCTACTACTATGATCATAACAATCTCGACCATGATTATAACAACCACGATCATGATTATAACAACCACGACTATGATTATAACAACCACGACTATGATTATAACAACCACGACCATGATTTTAACAACCACGACCATGGTTATAACAACCACGACCATCTATCTAATATAGTATAGGAATAGTCGTGTGTCTGTGTGTGTGTCTGTTCTGGGCAGCCGAAACGGCACAATCGTTTTTCATCAAACTTAGTGGAAAAATCGCAGAAAATTCGAAGAGTGGAACAAACCTGGTCCCATGTCGATGGTTTCTTTAGGAAGGCATTAATTAACCATTTTATTTACGCTGGAAAACGATGTCGCTGTAAGCTGTCAGCGGGACGGCGGTTGCTCGCTAGCCAAACACGAGAGTTCGAACTTTCACGCCTCGGTAAACTTACCACTGGACTCGCCACCCTGGCACGAAGGGCCCACGATCACTTGTCAAATAAACTATAGGATTAGGCTTGTGTCTGTCTGTCTGTTCTGGGCAGCCGAAACGGCACAATCGTTTTTCATCAAACTTAGTGGAAAAATCGCAGAAAATTCGAAGAGTGGAACAAACCTTGTCTCATGTCGATGATTTCTTTAGGAAGGGATCAATTAACCATTTTATTTACGATGGAAAACGATGCAAGTCTACGGACTTGGCGCACCCTAATTAACCATGCAAGTGTAAGGACTTGGCCCACCCTCAATCGCTGTACGCTGTCACGAGCGTCCAAATTTTCATAAGGGCACGAAAGGCCCTCGATCACTTGTAAACAAACTATAAAATATATATACATGCATATATATTTATACATACATATAAAACATACATTCATGAATACATATGTACATATTAGCCTATGCTAATAGCCTGAGATAGGCCCTCTGGACTTAATTAGCCCCAGGCCCACGAGACCCTTACAGCATGGTCCTGTGACCCAACTAATTTAATACCTTAACATGGTGAGTAAATTGACACTGGATGAAATAAGATATAGACACACATTCCTGGGCCCTGGTTCACACCCTGTGTCTTCCTGGAAAGAGAGAACTTCTTGAAGGACCACAACAGTACATCTTTCACAACCAAAATATAAACTCAAAACTTGTTTATACAAATACATAATATTATGTGATTACAAAATATCAGAACTACACAGAACCAAATTAATTCACATTAAATGCAAAAAATTACACTAATTATAACAAGATACATACACCTATCATTTATGTGTGATTTATAGAAAACTGCTCTTGTAACAGTGACTGATACAAAATGAATATACTTTTTTTTTACGGGGAATAGCCCACCCGGGCACTGTTTCAAGGAAGTTAAAAATTAGAGAACAAAGTAGGGGAAAGAAACCATAAGAGGGAAGTTTAGAAAGCAAAGACTTGTGCCATACCCTGTCAAATGCTTTGGAGATGTCGAGGGCCAGGGCGAAAGTTTCCCCATAATCCCAAAGATGGGTGCAGTAGGAGAGCAGATCACCAGTAGATCTCGCTTGGCGAAAGCCATACTGGTGATCCGACAAAAGAGAAAGGCGTTCAAGGTGACGGAGAAAATTAGAGTTTAAGATAGTTTCGAAAATCTTAGAGACGGATGAAGTTAGGGTAAGGGGCGATTGTTTGAGGGATTAGAATGGTCACCCTTCTTCGGGATGGGCTGAATCGAGGCATGCTTCCAAGAAGAAAGAAAAGTTTGGGTTTTAAGGCAAAGGCGAAAGAGGCCAGAATTTCAGCACACTCCCTCAGAACCCGAAGGGATATTCCGGCCGGTCCATGCGCCTTTCTCACATCCAACCTGGATAACACACCAGCAACCCTACGAGTAGAGATTATAGGCAACTGCATAGGTTTAGTAGAAGGAGCAGGAGTAGGAGGGACAGAGATGGAATCGTCTAAAGGGAAGTTAATGAGAATAAGGTGCCAAAGAGATTGGGTTTTTTAGGGGGAGAGTTAGCTATAGAGTTATCAGGTCGGAAGAGAGGAGGAAAAGAGGGAGTGCGGAAGTTATTACAGATGTTTTTGGTTAAGGACCAGAAGAATTTACTAGAACAAGAGCTAGTCAGGACAGAGGTCTTTCGTTTTATAAAATTCAGCTTGGCCCTACGAAGAATAGCCATACAACGATTCCTAGAAGTAATGAAAGAGGAGTGGGTAATAGGAGAAGGAGATAGCTTCATAACTTGATACGTCCTATCTCTCTCCCTACACACAAGAGAGCAGGAGCGATCAAACCATCATCGTAAAGTGAAAGTTTTGGTCGAAGATGGGATAAATGCACTCATACCACCCTGTATAACCCCAGCAATGTTGCCAACACATACCGAGGCGTCCCGAGTAGAAAAGCAACATTTATCCCATGGAAAGTTGGAGAAGAATTTTCGCAAGGATTACCAGTTTGCCCTCCGATAGTGCCATAGTTGGCGTTTAGGGAGGAGTGGGGAAAGTGGCCGTGCCCTGTTTGATTTAATAGAAATAAGATTGTGATCAGATGACCCTAATTGGGCAGAAATTGATTATGAATAGTGTGAGGGGTTAGAGGTAAAACAAAGATCAAGAATGTTAGTAAGTTGATCGTGTCGTTTAGGAACACGTGTAGGGTGTTTCATCATTTGTTTCAGATCATTAAGCAAGGAAAAATAAAGTGCCTCAGCTCTACCTGGGTCATCCATTGCAGTGTCAAGCCACTCTCTGTGATGTACATTGAAATCCCCTAGGTAGAGGATTTAGGTGATGGGGTGTGTGGATAGCAACGACTCATGGGAAGAAGTGAGATAGTCAATGAGTTCTAAATAGTTGGTAGAGTTGGGAGAACAGTATAAGAAACAAAGGAAAATAGTCATAGTTGGTAGAGATATTTTGAGCAAGATGACATCATAAAGAGAAGATTCAAGATCCGTGAGTCGAGCTATAGTTGTACGTGTGTTGCAATAGGCGCATATGACTCCTTTAAAACGGAAAGACGTGTTACCCTGATCTACTGCCTCAGGGTGTTGTCCTGGTATACTGCCTCAGGGTGTTGTCCTGGTGTATTGCTTCGTACTGTTGTCATGATCTACTGCCTCATGGTGTTTTCTTGGTTTACTGCCTCATAGTGTTGTCCAGGTCTACTGCCGCATAGTGTTGTTCTCATCTACTGCCTCTAATATTCTTGTCCAGATCTACTGCCTTATGGTGTTGTTCTGGTCAACTGCCTCATTGTGTTGTCCTGGTCTACTGCCTTATGGTGTTGTTCTGGTCAACTGCCTCATTGTGTTGTCCTGGTCTACTCCCTTATGGTGTTGTCCTGGTCAACTGCCTCATTGTGTTGTCCTGGTCTACTCCCTTATGGTGTTGTCCTGGTCTACCGCCTCATAGTGTTGTCCTGATCTACTGCCTTTTATAGTATTGTCTATCTATTGCTTCATGGTGTCGTCCTGGTCTACTACCTATTGTGTTGTCCTGGTCTACTGCCTTGTGATGTTGTCCTCATCTACTGCATCGTGGTTTGTCCTGGTCTACAGCTTCATAATGTTGTCATGGTCTGCTAACTTATATTGATGACTTGAACTGATCTACTGCCTCTCATAGTATTGCCCTGATATACTGCCTCATGGTGTTGTCTTGGTCTACTGCCTCATGGTGTTGTCCTGGTCTACTGCCTCATGGTGTTTTCCTGGTCTACTGCCTATTGTGTTGTCCTAGTCTACTGCCTCATGGTGTTTTCCTGGTCTACTGCCTATTGTGTTGTCCTGGTCTACTGCCTCATGGTGTTGTCCTGGTCTACTGCCTCATGGTGTTTTCCTGGTCTAATGCCTCATAGTGTTGTTTTGATCTACTGCGTCTTATAATCTTGTCTTGATCTATTGCCTCATGGTGTATTTCTGGGTCTACTGCCTAATGGTGTTGTCTTGGTCCACTGTCTCACGGTGTTGTCCTGATCTACTGGCCTTTTATAGTCTTCTCCTGATGTAATAATAATAATAATAATAATAATTACCGGTTTATGGAAATAGCATGGCAGCCGGGAAGCTGTAAATACAGCTACATAATTGGGGAATGGGTCACTTGATTGATAAATAATATACAAGTAACATATATGATGCAAATATGATATATAATAATTAGGTGGGGCGAAGGTTATACTATAGGGCCTTTCACAATAGTGATAGTGCAAAAATATAAGACTGACTGGGATTGAATACTCTGGTTGATTACGAGTTGCTGATAATTTTTACTATGGTTGTGAATTGGGTGTTCTTATAGCGATCAGTATGTGCTCGTATGAGCAGTATGTGATTGTGGTGTCGAACAGCAAATCGCGGATGAGAGATCTCGGGTGGAAGGAGGAGCCAGTGTCGAGGATGGTGCAGAGACTTCACACCAAATTTGCAGATGAGGTCGTGGTGATGGTCAGAGAGATCAGAGAGGGTCAGTGTGTTTAGCTCTTCTTGGTATGTGGAGTTGGAAGGGGAGAGAATAATCTTTCATACCCTATTTTGCACTTTTTCTAGGTGTTTACGTTTGGCATTTCGGGAGGAAGACCAGGCAGAGGAGGCATCGGTGAGCAAGGGAAGTACGGATGTTGAGTAAACACTGAGAAGTTCGGGCGCAGGAACTCTGGGGGACTCAAGTCGGCGGGGACGGTGAAAACGAAAACTGGAGAATTTGACAACTTCACTGACGTGTGTTTTCCAATTTAATGATGCCGAGGAGCTGAGTGGTATCCACAACCCGGAGTGTGCTGGGGCCCAAAGTAATGTAGGGAGGTGGGGCAACGTCGGGGGAGAGGTTGATGTGCATAACCATGGTCTTGGTATGGTTGATGGTGACGTGGTTGTTGGTGGCCCAATTTTGGAGACTATGCAATAAATCCTGGAGGGCGGTGTAATCGGGAGCCGAGTTGTTGACACTGATCCCAATGGTGGAGTCGTCGACATATTTCCAGCGAGCAGAGGTTTCTCTTAGGGCATTATTGATAAGCATAAGGAAGCAGAGCGGTCCCATCTTGGTGCCTTGTGGGACGCCACAGGGGAGTGATTGAAAAGTGGAGACAGCCCCTCGGAAGCTTGGCTTGGCGTCGGTCACTAAGGAAGTCTATAAACCATGGTATAAGGCTTCTTCGAAACCCGAGGTCGATACCTTTGTTGATGATTAAATTGTGGTCGACTAGGTCAAATGCTTTGGTGAAGTCAATGAAGGCGACAGCCACAGACGTCATTCGTTTTTCCAGATGGTGGTTATATGTAGTAGAGAAAGCTGACAAGACAGTGAGTGGTGGAGGAAGTTTTCATATAGCCAAATCGTTGAGGATCTATGGCGCCTGCAATATCAGCATACAGTAAGTCAGTCAAACACGAAACTTTAGCAGATTAAGTTGGGTATTGGGATGATGGCAATGGGTCGTAGCTCATTTAAGGATTGTGGGCTGGTTAACTTGAGCACTGGTGACACATATGAGGTCTTCCAGTCAGCTGGGCAACTTGTTTGGCTGAGGGAAGCATTGATGATGGAGCAGAGGGGTTTAGCTAGTTCCGGGAGGAACTCCTTTTAGAGTTTCATTGGTAAGTCAATTGGGGTGGTGGAATGCTTTAACTTAGGTTTGTCCAGACGTTTTGCTACTCCAAATCCTTCTACTTAGTCAGTGGGAAAGGGGGTTGGTAGGTAAGCAGAGAGACTGGTTGTGTCAAACCGGGGAGATCGTCTGGCATATAGTTGCAAAATGGTTGATTGATTGCTCAGCTACGTCACCAATATTGAGTTGGCTAAGGGAGGGGAAGGGGTGTGTCTTATTGTTTAGTTCACAGAGTTCTTTAAGCTTACCATACCACTGACTGATGTTGGCCTGCTTCAGGTGTTGCATCTTGGTTGGGTAGTGGGACTGTGTTGTAGTGCGTATTTCACGGATGACTTGGTTGCAAAGAGACCTGTAGGGGGTGGCTCCTTCCTTTTCCAAACAATGATGATCCTACTAAGTTGTGCATCATTCTTATAAATTCTTCTTGCTCCGTGGACGCTCAGAAGTACCAGAGCGTCACTGGGGGGAATATCCTTGAGGAATTGGGTGACAAGGTATTCCTTCATTCTTTTGAGTCGGACATGTTCATCTCGCTAAATGAAATGTAGTGAGCCGACCTTTCCATCAGTGAGGAATTGGATAACATCCGTCTCCTCTCGACCTACATAGCCGAAACGAGGGGCGCTACCTGGG
The DNA here is from genome assembly GCA_958450375.1 of Homarus gammarus. NCBI lineage: Eukaryota > Metazoa > Arthropoda > Malacostraca > Decapoda > Nephropidae > Homarus > Homarus gammarus. The sequence goes on from CAUDMG010002056.1 coordinate 478,481, forward strand.
ATGATAACATTCAGCATAGTCATGGGATATTCCTCATTCAGGGCTCTCAACCACCTAAACTTCATCAAATTGGTTGTGTTCTCAGGGAAGGCAACGCGCATATAGTTAGCCCGGGGGGCGATGAGAGAGATGCACCCATTGGCTCTACTCTGCTTTCTTCCCTGGTCCCTCTCAGCATCGCGTTTCCTCATTTTGCGTTTCAGCGGACGCGTCATAACCTTCTGAAAGTCAGCTTCAGTGTCCTCATGACTGTCCTCCTCATCTCCTTCGTCAGGAACATCAGCAGAGCACCGCCCGGAGCCAACTCCTGCCATGGCTAAATTTAGATGGAATTCAGGTCTTACACACTGGGACAGAGAGGTGATATGTTGGCCAGCGGTGTCCGGGTATCAGGGACTTGTGAGTGAGCCAAGTTGTTTGCCACCCGAGGGCGAGGGGGTGGCAAGGAGCTTTATCAAGCTCGGAATTATACACAGGGAACAGGATTGGTTACTAACACCAACAATCACTATGATCACACACACCGATGCAGGGATTGTCTTGCTAGATCAGATGTGAGGGAGAGGTGTTGGCATTACAGTCGTTAACACTTATGGTATGCTCCAGCTTGTGGGTTAGTGTCTGGGGAGTATTAGACCCTCTATCCCTGGCCATATGGGTGGTAGGCCCAGTGAAGTAGGCCTAGCCGAGTGGAGAGGCGGGTGTAGGTGCCTGCTACAACGCTGGTAGGAGTTACACCCAATATTCACCAACACACTGTTAAATTCCTGTTCCCACAAACCCAGTATAACCAACAGACTCACGTGAAGACAACGGTGTCCAAACACACACGACTTGCCCGACACACGCTGTAAAATACGACGGGAAGAGAGGGGAGGCTGATAACAAATGAATAGTGCTAATCTACAATAGCTGAGACACTAGGGGAAACAGGTGATAACCAAGACACTTATATTAAATCAACCTTTCTCAATAAGGAGAGGAATGAATTAGGACACTTATTAATGGTTACTGTATAAGGGCGCGTATGTCTTACCTTTGTTTTTTTTACTTTAATTTATTTGTTGTTAATTTTTCCGTAGTTATTTTTATAGTTAGCTCATTTCAAGTTACTTCATAACCTCTGACCTGTGGTAGCGTGGCTCGATGGTTATGACACATGGGTACATTGTAATTCTGGGATCAAGCCATAGGAAGGAATGACGGCATAATACTGCAGGTAAATAATACTCCTAGCATACAATAAAAGGTTTATTAAAATGAAGTTAGATTGTATGAAATTCCAGTAAAACTCAACTACAGGGGTCAACTCCCTATAGGACACACATAAACTCTTACTCAGCACCTTTGAGTTCCATTATTACCTGTGGCAATGACGCCAGCTACAGCCAACCTTACTACTCAAACAGCACAAGAAATGATAGCTTTCTTCACCACGTGGTACCTTGGCCCCCACTCAGACAATTCAGGTGGACACCTACAGGTATACTCGGAGGAATAACACAGCTACTAAATAATGGACTCATCCATAACAATGATGGGGGCGAGCCGTTGTTTGCTCGGCCTGTCATCGACAAGCTGGGCAGCGACCAGGGAGGTGAAGGCTGGCCAGTCCTCTGGGCCCTATAGGTGGTGGTGAGTTCCTGACGCTCGGGTTCACAGTTACCTGAGTTTACTGGCCTTCACCCATCTCCCAAACTAGTGGAGGACGTCCCCAAGATAAAGCTTGGTGGCCGAGACTCCTACAGGAACCTGTGGGTAGAGGGAGTTCGGGCGCTGACTAACGTTGTTGACATGAACATCAACGTTTCAAAAGGACGTTAAGGGTGTAAGAATATATCACTTAAAACACATCAGTTACGTGACTGTATCACTTGCATATTCAAACTATTAACAAAGTCACTTAAAGTGGAGATGGTAGAGGGAGTTCGGGCGCTGACTAAGGTTTGAAAACGCCCGCCACGCTCCTCTCCCTCGCTAAAGTTTGAATGCCACTCACTCAATTATTTCAATGTACTACGTTACTGTATACTTTGACGTTTGAAACTGAGACTACGAACTCATTTCCATTTTTTAATATTCCCTTTTCAATCTCTGCTCTGACTAAGCTATCGAAGACAAGAATTAAATTGATTACAAGGTACAGGATGGCAGTCCCGGTGGGCGGAGCCTAAGACAAGTAGTGTCCGATTACATTTTCAAAGAAAGCTGGCCGGATGGTTCCTTTCAGGTTGATTAATTAATTTCATAATTAACAACCTTACAACAATTTCACTATGAACATCAGGTTCTCTGATATTCATAGGTGAAAAAGAGGTTACTAGTCTCAGTCAACAAACACTGCCATTTCTAAGCGAAGTCAATGATACATCACTCTCACTGCCGACTCTACCCTGACTTATATCAACAATCATGCTAACAATAAATACAATTGAAGCTTTCAACATCAGTCACACGGATCTTGAATGCTTCATCTGCAATCAGAATTCCCTAAGTTGACGCAAAGCAAGAGTGTTATCTTATCAATTCAAATTTACTTTATAGGGAGGTTGGGTTCGGGAAATCTGAGAAAATGGCCGGCACATTAAGCCAGAAAAAACGCCTTTCTTCCTAGGGATAACTCACCAGTTATCCACATGTTTTGCGGGCGTGGAGCATAATATGAATCATCAGGTTTCAAACAGACCAGCCGTCATTGTGACCATGACAACTGTATTTATAACAGACTTTCTATTAAGATGGACAATTATACTTCAAACCAATAACCCTATTTTCCTAGCTAGTTAAATGGGAGTCACATAAGTCACAATCCATTTCATGAAACAGATAAAACCTTACGGGTACTTACTTAGATATATACTGTAAAATCGCTATGCTGACCTGTCGATCACTTGCACGTCTACACTTCACTAACTCTAAGCAGACTCTGTCATAAAGCAAAGGCGGCCAACAGGACGCCACATCTTCATGTCATCACGTCTCACAGGCTCTCCTTATTGGTTCATGCCTTAGGTATTCACACGCACAGGTCACTGCAATTGGCTCACACTTGGCGGGAAATACCTAGGCACTCAGATTCAGATTTGCCCCCGAGGGGGCTAGTTTATTGGGCACCCCCTTACATCCTGTGCAAGGTGAAGCGCAGAAGCGTTTACAGCGCCCAACAGGGAAGTATGAAAAGTTCATACTTGTTTTTATGACTCGTACATTAAGGGCGTAAAAGCCTGAAGGGTCATAGGTTCTGTCAAGTTACATAAAGTGACAGAATGGTGAGTGTGTGGGGGGAAAGTTCCCGGTACATTTTATCTGTTTATGGCAAAGAGTGGCAGGTCCCTAATAATGTCAAATGCCAGGCCTGTGACTAGGAGGAGGGATATCTGGTCTGGGAGGGAACCTAGGCACTGTTACAACTCCCCCTCATCACTTATATGAAAATTTGTGAGATATTGACAAAATATTTTGCAAATTTTCAATCCTAATCCTAGCTAGGAATATCTAAACTTAATTAGCATATCAAACTGACAATACAAATCACGTTTCTCAATATTTGTACACCAAACTGTAATTCGTTACATATCACTTAACTCACAAAAGGTATGTAAATAGATTTGAACTAATGACACAGGTTGAAACAAATTCAACGAACATAAATTTTAGTAAATGTCAAAATAATATTAAAATGCTCTTAGTCTTTAGGGTAATAAAACTTGAGATTGTTAAAACAAACATAATAAAAATGTCAAATATGAATCATGAGAACTAAATGATGGATAAATAAAAAAAATCATGAATAATGGAAAATGAAAATACTCTAATAAAGATTAATTAAATTGAGTATCAACTCAAAAAAAAAGTGTCAAGTTAATGAAAATCATAATAAAATCACTCCAGTGAAACACAAGATGATTAATTACTAGTCATGCACAAACGAATGTATAGCGAGGATGGATTTTCATCATTTATCTCTGTTATTTTTTTAAATATGTTTTTATCTTCATGAATCTTCAACATAAATTTTGAAAATGACTAACATTTCAACATATTAATTTTCAAAGTCAATTTACGGAACTTCTCAAAACAGATTTTCTTCATTTCTTATTTTAATTACTTAAAATTCTGGTTTTTATTCTCTTAGATGACTTCACATATTACATTAACAACAATAACTGCCTCACTATGAGAATGACAACAGAAATTGCCAACAGCAACAATAACGGCCTCACTAGGCCATTAACAACAATAACTGCCTCACTATGTCAATAACAATAACTGCCTCACTATACCAATAACCACAATACTGCCTCACTGTTATATTAACAACAATAACTGCCTCACTATACCAATAAGAACAACAATAACTGCATCACTATAACAATAACAACAACAATAGCTGCCTCACTATACCAACAAGAACAACAATAACTGCCTCACTATACCAATAACAACAACAATAACTGCCTCACGATCAATAACAATAACAATAACTGCCTCACGATACCAAGAACAATAATAACTGCCTCACTATTACAGTAACAACAATAGCTGACTCACTATACCAATAAGAACAATAACTGCTTCACTGTGACATTAACAACACTAACTGCCTCACTATACCAATAACAACAATAACTGCCTCACTATGCCAACAACAACAATAACTGCCTCACTATACCAATACCAACAATAACTGCCTCACTATGCCAACAACAACAATAACTGCCTCACTATATCAATAACAATAACAATAACTGCCTCACTATATCAATAACAATAACAATAACTGCCTCACTATATCAATAACAATAACAATAACTGCCTGACGATACCAATAACAATTATAACTGCCACCACCATACCAATAACAACAATAACTGTTTCACTTTACCAATAGCAACAATAACTGCCTCACTATACCAATAACAATAACAGACTCACTATACCAATAACAACAATAACTACATCACTATTACATTAATAACAATAACTACATCAATATTACATTAATAACAATAACTACATCACTATTACATTAATAACACTAACTACATCACTATTACATTAATAACAATAACTACATCACTATTACGTTAACAACAATAACTACATCACTATTACATTAATAACAATAACTACATCACTATTACATTAATAACAACAACTGCCTCACTATTACATTAACAACAACTGCTTCACTATACCAGCAACAATATTATCTGCCAATAACATCAATAACTGTCTCACTCTTCCAACAACAACAAAAACTTGCTCAATATGCCAAGAATAACAATAACTGCTGATATCAAGATTAACTGTGAACATCAACAATAACAGCCTCACTATGCCAACAACAACAATAACTGCCAATAACATCAATAACTACCTTATAATACCGACAACAACCATAGCTGCTTCGTTATTTCAACAACAGCAACAACAATAACCGTCTTATTATGTCAATAAGAACAATAACTTTCTTACTATGCCAGCAACAACAATCAACAATTTCAGCTTCATTGTGTCAATTAAAACAACAGTCTCACTGTTTCAACAACTGCACCAGCTGCAATAGCAACAACAACAGTCACCGCCCAGCTGCAGGTGTAGGAGAGGCATCATCTGGCAAAATGATGAGCCTCACCACACCCCCGCACCATGAGTCTTGGCTCACTCCTTCAAGTTTAGTCCTAGCTTATTCCTAGGAGAGAAGTCTGAACTCACTCCTACAGTTGTAGTCTGACTTCACTCCTACAATTGTAGTCTGAATTCACTCCTTCAATTGTAGGCTGAACTCACTCCTACAAGTGCATTCTTAACTCACTCCTACAAGTGTAGCCTTAGCTCACTCCTACAGGTGTAGTCTGAACTCCTAGAAGTGTCGTCTGAACTCACTCCTACAGTTGTATTCTGAACTCACTGACTGTAATTGTTAAAAAAATTTCTAAGAATTTTTCACTCTCGACCTCCTTGCTTCACTTCCAGTACCGTGCTCTAGTCTAGTGACTCTAGTCCATAATACATCTTCCGCTTGTATCGTCATCTATACTTAAACTGTATCACCGACATCCGGTCATCCCTCCATCCTCTGTCTACCCACAGAATATAACTATCTTTCGTTTGTCCCATCCAGTGCCCACTCCATTGGTCGACCTTGTCCTTACCATTCCTCTCACCTACACAACTACCCATTTAGCGCCAATTGCTGGTCCACTATTTGCTATCAATAATGCACCCTTTTTTGTTTACAAACGCCACATGACATGCTGATATAAAGCATGAGCAACAGCGTATCGGGGAGCATCATCGTTGTGTACGGCAGTGATACCTTGTATCCGCCGGCCCCTTCCTACTGCAACAAACCTTTAACAAATTTACCGTAAGTGAGTGTGTGATGGGCTGAAAGACGGAGGGCTGGGAGTGTAGTGAGCGGACGGACGGAGGGCTGGGAGTGTAGTGGGCTGATAGGCGGAGGCATACAGAGTAGACTCTATACGAAAGATAGGAAAGCGATTATCCCCACCATTAAAAAAGATGTGCGGTCTAAATCCACGACAGCGCCATCTATTGAGCTGGCGCATCACTATACGGAGCATCAGTTTTTAACGATTGCTAACGTGATAGGAGTAGGTGGAAAGATTCAGTGTATATGAGGTTAAGATTAGGATATAAATATTATTGGGAACTTGGAGCTGAGAGAAGTGAACAGGATAAAGAATGTAGAGTTTGTAGAACATCCAGATCCCATACCCTGCCACATTATATACTGGAATGCCCATTGCTTAATATATATAGAAATGCCCATATAAATAATGTCCCCATACAAATAGAGTGGATGTTTAAAATAAGGAAAATAGATGAAATATTAAAGAAATATAGAAATTTTGCATCTAGAATATAACTATGTACTATAACTTATTATATGAAATATTAGGGATTTATGTGAGTCCTGAGAGGGACATTCCTGGACTGGGGTAGGGATGACTTATGTCACTTCATCCCTTTGAGATGTACTAATGTTTTTGTATCACAATAAACGTTTCAATCAATCAATTGCTAACGTGTCAATTTTTCATATGAAATATGCTTAAGATATGTTAATATAACCAATATTATATTTTCTCTATATAATACACAAAGAATGAATAAATTAGTCGTTCACCTTGCTATGTTATTATAAGTTACTGGAACAATTGTTACTCCCTTTAATTTGTATTACTGTTTGGAACATATTTTGGCATAATTTATGTGTGAATCATATAAATATCCTATTTCATGAATTTATTTAAGTCAACTGAATGTCAACTCATTTTCTATGCTTTAGAGTTTAGAATATAAAATATTACATTGTTTTTTTTGTATCATAAGTAACAGACGGAGGGCTGGGAGTGTAGTGGGCGGATAGACAGAGGACTGGGAGTGTAGTGAGCGGATAGACGGATGGATGGGTGAGTAGTGAGCGGATAGACAGAGGGATGGGTGTGTAGTGAGCGGATAGACGGAGGGATGAGTGTGTAGTGAGCGGATAGACGGAGGGCTGGGAGTGTAGTGAGCGGATAGACGGAGGGCTGGGAGTGTAGTGAGCGGATAGACGGAGGACTGGGAGTGTAGTGGGCGGATAGACGGAGGGATGGGCGTGTATTGAGCTGATAGACTTGAACAGTGGCGAATGAATAATATTTTAGATATAACCGTAGCCGAGGCCCTACAGATGCAGCGTTAGGTCCTGTGGTACAGTGTGAGGTCCTGTCGTACAGTGTGAAGTCCTGTGGTACAGTGTGGGGTCGTGTGGTACGATGTGAGGTCCTGCGGTACAGTGTGAGGTCCTCTGGTACAGTGTGAGGTCCTCTGGTACAGTGTGGGGTCCTCTGGTACGATGTGAGGTCCTGTGGTACAGTGTAAGGTCCTCTGGGACATTGATTTTTTGATTGATTTTGCCGCTTACAGCGGCTACTTTATTGTGCACCCCACACTCATCCTGTGAGCGGTAGCGCAAAAGGATTACAGAGTATGGTTTACAAAGGGTCATAATAATTAACCCCCGTTGTCAGGATATTATGGCACTGAATGTTACACAGTATTTCATTTACATTATTTGTTTAGTTCTATACATAAAGGGTAACGTATTCACAAATGCGTGAGTACAGGCGTGTGAGGCAGTATGTCTGGCCTCACACTTTGTTATTCACATTTACGTGAGAGGTATTCAAGCACATTGCGTATTTGGTTCTGTGCATGAGAATTGATATAGTTACTAAGTGCAAAAAAGTGGATACAATCTTAATATGTCGGCTATCTTGCCATTAGAGATGAAGTGTTGTGCCATTTCACACACAGTGTGCTTGGACCTGTCCCTAAAAGGTTCTATCTTCACACAGTCGAGGACGTAGTGTTCAAGTGTGTGGCCATATGTATGGCCACACACTTTACATTTAGTTTTGTTTACATCTGCTCGAGGAACATACTGCCAAAGGTACTTATATCCTAACCTTAATCTAGCGGTTACAACATCTTGTAATCTAGTGATCTTGTTACTTGCTCCATAAACATGTTTCACTTGATACATCTCATCATGGTAACCTATGGATCGACTAGTGCCTGTTTGCACTTGTCTACTTGCGTCAAACTCATCAATAAGTTCTTTCCTAATTACAGTTTTAAGGGTTCTTTTTGACAGACCCAAATTGTATTCAACGGTGTCTTTGTTAGGCGCGAGTTTGGCAAGGGCATCAGTTTGACCCTGACACCCCGGTCAACAAGGCACGCATATTTGTGTCTGGCTTCAGAGACAAGAGCGTGACAACCTGAGTCGAGGGTACCAAGGGCAAGTAGTGAGGATAGAGAGTCAGTGATGATGAGACTGTCAGTAACAGTGGTTTCAATGAATATAATAGCTGTGAGTATGGCAACTAATTCAGTTTGTAGAGTGGATGCCCAGTTGTTAATTCTAACTCCTTTCTCAATTATATTACCGTCAGGTTGAGTCACAACAATAGCACTTCCAGCCCTCCCACAGGCGGTGTTTAGAGATCCATCAGTGTAGATGGTCTGTGTGATATTATCATCAGTCTGTAGAGTGTGTATGTGTTCAAGAGCTCTCAATTTGGCAGTGTGTTGGAGATAAATGCTTTGTATAATTATTTTTTTAGGCGGATACGTCGGTATTGTGATATCGAAGGGAACTGTCCGCCAGGGTGGCAGGAAGCGCTGTTGTGTCTCAACTTTGTACAGGTGGTCTAGTCCAAACATCTTCATATGTGTAGCTGCAGTTTGGATCCATTTAGACTCAGTAGTCCCATGGTTCATACATTTTAGCAATTTTAAGGAACAATGTTATCAGGATCACCACGCAGGAGCCTCAAGGCTATCATGAGGTTGACTTCAATTATTCTATCTTTAACACTGGGTATACCTAGTTCTTTCCTCATATTAAGTACTTTAGTGCTCATGGGACATCCTAGGATAATTCTGAGGGCTTTATTTTGCATTTTCTCGAGCTTGTCAACGCCTTTCCCGTCACGAATGACCAGGGCTGGTGCGTGGTAATCTATCAGAGATCTTATATAGCCTAGGTACATTGTTTTAACAATTCTAATATTAGCACCATAGTGCGGGCTGTACCCCGTTACACTTCTAAGAGGTCTCAGTCTGTCAGTACATTGGCGGGTTAGCTGTTGTATGGCAGGTAGGGTACAAGGGACGGAAACACCAAGATATTTAAAAGAAGAAACATAGTCAATAGTGTTGTTACCTATCTTGAACTTGGCGGGGCCGCGTTTGCGGTTACCAGCTTGTTTGTTGAACACCTTAGTTTTCTCAGTGGAGATAATAAGACCGAGGTTCTCACAGGCTGCGTATACATGGTTCAGGGTGGTTTGCATTTCACGATGAGTTTTAGTATGTATAAGAATATCATCAGCATAGCTGATTGAGATATTGCTGGGGTTGTCTGGTATTAAATTTAATAATGCATTCATAAGAACATTGAACAAAGTGGGGCTAAGTACTCCACCTTGAGGGGTACCAAGTTGCATATCTTTAACTTCACTTTTGTAACCCTGAAACAGTGCAGCAGCCCTTCTGTTGGTTAGGTAACCATTTATCCAGTGTAACAGCCTACCTCCAATATACATTTTGGCTAGTTCGTACAATATCAGTTATCTATTGGCAATATCAAATGCAGCTTTTAGGTCAAGAAATGTGGTGTGTCTGTGCCTTTCATCACCATGCACAGTTAGGAATGTGGTGATGCAATTATGTACACCTTTACCATGGGTGAAGCCATTTATGTTATGAGACATGTGTTCTCTGATTCTATACAAGAGTCTGCCAAGAACCATCCTCTCAAAGGTTTTACACAGGCAGCTGGTTAGTGATATGGGACGAAAAGCATCAGGCTGTCTTGGTTTCGGTATTGGTACAACAATACTGCTGGTCAATGATGTGGGTAGTTGGTCCTCGGCATGACTCATATTGTACAATACCAACAATGGATTGCCTGGCACGCGCCTTAGTAGTCTAACGATGTTGTAGGTGACTCCGTCCTCTCCAGGGGAAGTAGACCTACCCCTGGCGAGGGCGGCGTTAAGCTCCCACTCAGTATATGGAACATCACACTGATTGTAGGTTATGTATATAAGCTACTGTGCCAAGTAGCAACCCTGTATATAAGCTACTGTGCCGAGTAGCATTTATATATATCATCACGTGGCAACACTGCACGTTATGTGGCACATTGCCCCGAGGCTACCATATGGCAAGGCAGCCCCAGTCTGACTGTGTGAGCCGTGCATGGCACACGCAAGTCACCACTTGTATTTCTCTCATCCATAATAAATGGACTCAGTGTTACTCAGTGTTTCCCTACCCATCACTGCATTCTTTGGGGAACACTAGTAACAACCACTCATCGTGCTGTTTGCCCAGCATAAAGCTAATAAGATTACTTCTCTCTACAGACTTCGCATCAAGGAGTCCCCGAGTCCCAGCTGGTGGCATGTCATAGCTAGACACATGAGCCCACTTTGTTATTAGCTCAGTCGACTTTTGCAGAGGGTTTGGGTGGAAGACGTGTCTACTGTTTTTTCCTCTCATTATGTTTATGTCTTTCCAGGCTTTGCTGAGGGATGTGTGTTGGTTCAGGCTGTTGACATATGTCTCCCATGCATTTTGTCTGAGTTCGTTTACACATTTCCTGACAGCAGCAAGGGAAGCTTGATACAATTGTAACATTTGAGGTGTTCTAATTTGTCTGTAACCCTTACCCACCCTCCTGACCCTAGCCCTGAGTTTTTTCAGCTCAGGGTCATTATAGCACTGCTGTTGCCTGTTCCCATTATGCTGACCACGTTTTCTCCTTTTTTTGGTGGAGGCATTGTTGGTGAAGTATGCATAAGTCCTATCTATCAGATCGTCTTGGAAACTTTGGTAGTTGTCAGGCTTGTAGTCCTTGTACCAGTCATGGATGAAGTGTATGAACTGGCTTTCATGTTCTTGCTTGACTGTGATTCTACGTCTGTTGAGTTTACCACCAGTGGGGGTGTCATTGGCTACATGTATACTAGCTTGGATTGGGCTGTGGTCAGACATAAGATCAGTGACAACATCAGGGCTATGAGTTGTGTATGATAGATTAAAGCCAATACATTTGTCTAGACCCCCGCCATAGATGTGTGTTGGTTCATTATTACCTATAATTTGAAGATCTTCATATGCGCTGAGAAGTGAGATAAGTCTCCTACCATTGGCGTTAGTGGTGGAGTCACCTAATTTCTTGTGTCTAGTATTCAGGTCACCCATTAGGACAGTGGGCTCAGTGTGTAAAAAGTCTGGGAGATCTGTGTACTGAAGCTGATCTGAGGGAGCATAGGCGTTTAGCACGTTGAGTGTGGAGTTGCCCAGGTGGATAGTGATCCCATGGTACTGAAGGTTGGTAGTCTTTTTGGATACAAGAGGTACATGCGGGAGTGACTTCTTAACATACATCAAACATGTGTGAGTAGAACTAGGATCATGATACACATAATTGGGCAGACTGGGTGGGGGCTTACCATTAGGTGTGAGACACTCCTGCAGACACACAATATCGATGTCCTCAGTCACAACTTTGTGGTGTAGGTCAGGGTATCGATTTCTAAGGGATGAGATGTTCCAACTCATCACCTTCACCGGTCTGTATCTTTGTCTGGTATTAACACTGACCATTATGAACTGTATTTGGAAAGAAGCAAAAGGCACTGTATGATACTGTTCTTTTCTGCGCTGCCTGTCCCTTCGGCAGGCAGTAGGCCAGTTAACCTTTTTGAAACATTTCTGGAACATGTACGGCTCAACAATTGTTGTATTTCAGTGGCAGACAACAACACACTTTGGTTACACTTGACATCACCACCATTTTCTGTTTGTGTTTGTTCATCTTCACTGCCCAGAGGTATTTTCCTCTGCTTGGACACTAGTTCCTGGTGGGTCTTGAGTTTCCACATCTGGTACTGACATCTGAATGTCTTCAGTTTGACTGTAATTTTTCCGTAGCTGCTGCACTGTGTTGGTGGTGTTTTTTTTTCCTTTAGTGTATCACAGAGGCTCCTTAACATTTCAGTTTGAGCGGTAAATTGAGCTTTGCGTTCTTTAATTTCATTTTTCAAATCATTGATCTCTTCACGTTGTGCGTGTTCACGGAGTGTGTTGGCAGCTACCTGTTGTGTCGGTACGTCTGTGTTGCCCCATACTGATCTTTCGATGACTGCTGGTGTGATCCTGGAGCTTTGGTGGGGAGGGCGGGCCAGGGGTTGGCCGTAGGGAGTACCCTAGCAGCATTAGTGTTTCTTGAGACCTGCCTGGGTGGCGGGTCTGGGCACTGAAGGGGTGTAGGAGCTCTAGAACAGTCAGGGTGCCATACAGGAACCCCAACTGTTTTGCAGTTAATACACTTCTGTTGGATGACACCCCCTTGAGCAACTGTATCTCTGCAAACCTGTGTTGCATGTTGCCTTGAGCAGAGACCACACCACGGCTTAGTCGAGGGGCATAACCGGGCCACATGGCCCCAGTGTTGACAATTGTAACACCTCCGGTTAGGGGGCTGATAGAGAGTTACCTTCAGAGTCCGATAGGCACCACGGACTCGAATGGTCTTGGGTGGGTCTTCCGAGCCAACCCAGTCTGCAATGACTGCATTCTTGCCCCTGAGTCGCTTCGTCCTTCTGATGTCGGGATGAGCTTCTAGTAGTGTAGGGGTCTGGTACTGGTCGAGCCCTATGGCTAAGATGGTTTTCTTGCTCGATGGTTGGGATGATTGTTCCATGGTTATTCCCCTTATGCTATTGGTGAGGAGATCCTGTATGACTGCTGGGTAGTTTCTAATCAGAACATGATCTTGTGTACCGACTCTGAACTGAAACTCAGCGTCTGGGTGTTTGTCTTCCGCATCGTTCAGCCAGAGATACTTGTCTTCAGGTGGTGTACCTTCAGGGAAGTTTAACCTCACTCTCATGGGGGGTTGAGGTTGTAGTTGTTGGTCTCTAAGTTTTTCTGCCTTTTCGGCCTTCCGCTTGTTCCTGGACTGAACTAGTTGAAAGCCATCCTCTCCGTTGGTGTCAAGGTCAACACCATAGTTGCCTGGCTCACTCAGTGCATCAAGAGAGTTAAAGCGAGTAGCTGGGTCTCCAGTCAACTCAGACATGGTGGAGTTACAGGACTCGACTTATATGTCTACGTCAGAGGGCCGAGGACTGCTTGGCACTCCTAGGAAGTCAGCGGTGGTTGGGAGGCGTAACCCTCTTAGAGGACAAAGGAGACTGGCATCTACAGCGTATTAGCGGTGTGAGGGGAGGCCATGAGCGGGCCTCCCGCGGAGGGAGTGTGGTGTCGGGGGGACTAAGATAACAGGAGTATTCTCAGTTTATAAACACTTTTATTACACTACACTACACTTGTTCTTAATAGTATCTCTGTTTTTCTGGTTAAATACAGTATCAAAGTAAATTTTAGTTTCAAAAGAATTAACCAGCTTGGCACACTATGAGGACGGGGGTTTGTGTAAACAAACCCTCACCACATGGCCGAGCGTGACCACAAGGGTATAGGCCTTGCCTCGCGGGCACCGACACCTACACACGACACAGTGCTCAACCCACGGTAGTTCACTTGTTATACAGGCAACATATTTGCAGTTGCTGACCTATCCCCACCCTACTGGGTAGTGTTGTGTTATTTCGAAGTCAAGTGTGAAGCCGGCCCACTGTTGTTCTCAGGGTGGACTGATTAGCAACTCCTTGTCAGGAGATGGCGGTCAGTTCCCAGCGGTGCTTATCTCACTGGTGAGTCACGGTTGTCACTGGTACTGTCTAGTGCTGAATTCACTGGCTTAAACACTGTTCATAACTGTTCAACACTGGTTCCACTTCTTTCCGAAACGAAATCGTCACTTTTGATTATGTTGATATCCCGGTGGTGAGGATGGGTCCGGGAGAGGGACGTGGGGAATGGACCGAACATTGGCCAAGGGGGAGAGCTGCTCAGCAGGAGCAGCGCCTAAATAGGTCTTGACCCTACGGTGGTCAGGTCATCACTGCCTCTGGGACAGTGTGAGGTCCTCTGGTACAGTGTGAGGTCCTGTGGTACAGTGTGAGGTCCTCTGATACAGTGTGAGGTCCTCTGGTACAGTGTAAGGTTCTCTGGTACAGTGTGAGGTCCTCTGGTACAGTGTGAGGCACTCTGGTACAGTGTGAAGACTTGTGGTGCAATTGAGGTCCTCTGGTACAGCGCGAGGCCTTCTGATGCAGTGTGAGGTCCTCTGGTACCGTGTGAAGTCCTGTGATACCGTGTTAGGTCCTGTAGTACAGTGTGAGGTCCTGTGATACCGTGTTATGTCCTGTGGTACAGTGTGAGGTCCTGTGATACCGTGTTAGGTCCTGTGGTACAGTGTGAGGTCCTGTGATACCGTGTTAGGTCCTGTGATACAGTGCGGGGTTCTGTGGTACAGTGTGAGGTCCTGTAGTACAGTGTGAGGTCCTGTGACACCGTGTTAGGTCCTGTGGTACAGTGCGGGGTCCTGTGATACCGTGTTAGGTCCTGTGGTACAGTGTGAGGTCGTGTGGTACAGTGTGAGGTCCTGTGGTACAGTGTGAGGTTCTGTGGTACAGTGTTAGGTCCTGTGGTACAGTGTTAGGTTCTGTGATACCGTGTTAGGTCCTGTGGTGCAGTGCGGGGTTCTGTGGTACAGTGTGAGGTCATCTGGTACAGTATGAGGTCATCTGATGGAAAGTGAGATAATATTTATTTCACAGAAGCCAGCAAACAAAACTGAACTTAACACCGACAATATCTCAGTAGTGAGTAAAAGTATATGATAGTTGTAGTTTGAGAACTTCAACAAATAGTTTTTTGGAGATTGGATAAGCTTTCCTTTAAATTTTTCTGGAGTGACAAGTCACTGTGGTTATAAACTTGTTTTTCTTCTTAAGAAATAGGATTTGTACATAGCCATAGGAATGTTATTCTTATTTGACGTTATAATGTTACTTAGACTATTTGTCTTATGTTTCAGGTGAGTCGTGTGAGAGGAAGTGTACGAGGACCTCCTCCTCTCTGCCTACTTATTTACTTCTGCAGGTAACTTGACTTAAATCTGTTTCACTCCGCTAGAAAAACCTTTTGGATTGCTGGTATCACCTCGACACCAACTCCTTATATTCTGGCTTATATTCTGGCACTTATAAAGTCAATGAATGTTTCTCAGTGATCATAATTGTTCATATGTTGAAGGTAGTAAAGGTAAAATGCATTCCATATTCGACGAACTTATCATAATTATACTTTATATTCGATGCATCGCTGAAATATTCGTATTTACTGGAAAACACGACGTACATTGCTTTACAGTGTTGGAGTTTCGGGAAATTTTCCTTTTTTATCTGCTAGAGAAAGCTCGAATTGTGTCAGAAATGTGTTTGTAAAAATACTGTTTCCATAATGATTTATTATACAAATAGAAGAAGGAAATATATTTGTGCAGTGTCTACCAATTTTATTTCATTTCTTAAAAAGAAGTAGGAAAATAACATTATGCCAACTCTCCTGTACATTTTTTTTCCGTAATCCATATTTCAGTTGCAGTACGGAGACTTGTAAATAATACAATATTATTTGATACTCCTCCATCTGGTACAATTATATATCCATATTCAATCATATCTTAGTTGACCTACTAAATAAGGGAAAGAAATCAGTGGCCTGTGTAGGATCCCCTCCATTGTTCCTGTTAGATTTGCCCAACGATTTATTAATGCCCATTGTTTTTGCTTCCACTGCCAGCGCTGAAAATGGTGAACCACTGTGCTAGAAGAAACATTTCTGTGGAAAGACGTAGCGAGCTTACAGTCATGATGATCTTTGTGACTATTGTAAGAGTTATCTGATTCTCGAGGAAGTGGTATAGGTATACATTTTCCAACTGTCACCTTTCACTTACGTTGAAGTACAATTAATCTGACAAAAATGTTTTTAAGTAAAATAAAAGTAATATTTACAAAATGTACTTGAATTAGAGTAAAAAGTATCCAGTTCTAAGTATACTCAAGTAGTGAAAGTAGAAAGTAGCGTCTTGTACTAAACACTAAATTCCCATCAGATACACATGAAAGTTTAAAGTGTTCTGGGGAAACAAGTGGCATTTTAGGCTAGTGGTTCTTAACCATTACAAGTTTACTTACACTTAAACCACATACGGTCGCCTGCTTGATTAGTAGACCATTTCCTGCTTGTTTGGGAAGTGGATGCACAAGTACTAAAACTAAATTACTTATTTAGATGAGCTTAACTTACGATGTTATCAGTGATGTGCATAGAAAGCTGAGGTGTGAAAACTAATAATGGTACTTACAACTAAATTTTATACGTATACTCTTAGGAAATTCAAAAATATTTATAATAACTAGTGTATTATGAATGGTTTGAATCAGTCTGGCTACAACAGCTCTGAAAAAAAGCATCAATATCCAGTTAATCAGGAACCTGGCACTACTTTGCTACCAGAGCTAGTATACTAGGCTGAGTGACCGAAAAGGCATATCGAAGATTAGAGTCAGCGTCCAACACTGAGCAGCATTATGTCTTGATCGCCAAAAGCGTGAGAAAACAGACTCACACACACAAGTAGACAAGAAAAGAAGGGAGTAAAATTCCCAGAGTGAGACGACCGACCCCGTAATACTGGTCTTCGCCTTCCCCCAAAATGTGCCGTTTTTTCCATCTACGATCCTCTCTTTGGTGGCACTGTTGTTGAAGAGTCCCAAAAACCCTTCCTGCAACTCATTAGGCAATTCATCTACTTGACATAGGAATTAATTTCTTGTGGGCGACATGAATGCGTTATCCGCCTCAATTAAGGGGAAGTACCATTTGAACTCATCTGCCGAGGAACGTAGATAATCTGAGATAATGTATCGCAAGTTTGTTTTTACAACTATTTATAAACCTTCACTGGTATTAGGGGAATACAGATGTATGTTCAGTTTATTAACATGATTCACCTTCTTCTCGCAATGATCTGATAACTTCACTTCATTGTCAACATAAATACCTAGATCCTTTTCACATTTAGTTACAGTTAATGATATGAAATAAAGACTCATAATCACGATGGGGCAAGTGATGCACCTCCTTACTATTAGTACCACAAAGGATGCATCCTCTCGCATTTCGTAACATTGAATCTCAGTAACTATTCCTCTGGTCACTCCTGGAGCCAATACAGATCTTCCTGTAACTCTTCACTGACCGTAAGATTCCAAATCTCCCTGAATAGCTTAGATTTGTCTCCATCTCCAAATGTTTGTACAGTATATACAGTAAGAATGAACATAATTTGGCATATCATTTTTAAACACACGAACAATATCGATCTCAGCACACTGCCTCGTGGTACATCACTTGTCACTCCTGTAGTTTACATCTTAAGCCATTTACAAAGCACTGCCACTGAGGTAGGTTGTAAGATGTACCACTTTTACAGAACATAAATTCTAAGACTGCTTCAGGTGCAGAAGACCACTCATCCAATCTATTGTAAGTTGTTCACCCTCCATGAGCCAGCATTGACCTTCAGGACTAGGTATGTTTGAATATTTATCCAGGCTTCTATGCGATATTGTAGCTCGAGAGTTGGTACGGGGAGAATGCTTTATATAAGTTGTATTCACATGGTGGCACCTTGTCTTATTCAATATTTCATTTTTTATCCTGGAAGAATTTATATCTCATTTCATTTATCTTTTTGACTGGTAATCGAAATGCATACATTTTGCAGGTAAATTTGTGAAAATTGAATTGAACTGCTGACAATACTCATTCCTTACCAAAGGTTTGCATTGCCTGCTGTAGGTGTCTCTTTGCCGTCATTTACTTAAAATTTGGCACTTTTCTTTTCCAGTAGCATCTGACAAGAGACTGCATCCATACTTAAGTTGTGCACGAGTCTTCTCTAAGACTGGATGCAATTCTGCTGATATACAGACAAATTAAATAGTCCTGTCTTCCTTCTGGAGCTTCCATGATTAATAATTAGAGGACAACGTAATAGCTCGGCTAGTGGCAGAGCAGTCAGCTGCTCTTCACCACCCATAGCTCGCCCTGCCGCATACTAGCTACTTCAAACTGTTGCTATATCTGGAAACTATATCTAATATAATGAAGAATGTGTATCAAACACAGTGGAACTGGGATTGCACTACATGTTTGTGTCTGTCATAGTCTTTATTATTGTAAGATATTAAATATTTTAATATAAATTCTTTTTGTCTTCTCTGGTATAATATTAGAGTTTTATTAACTGGGATTACCTGTGCATTAACAACCGCCAGATTGTGGAATCAGTAGGAGATTTCGAAAGAGTTCGCTAAAGGTTTATTGATTTAATACTTTATTAAATTTCTTTTTACATTCTACATTTAGTTTATGTTTAAGGTACTCATTAAAATAAACTATCATACTTATATTTTTATTTATCCAATCAGTTACCAGTCCAACTCCCCCCCCCCCCCCCCATGTATCATATACATTGTTAAACTTGTTTGGAAGTGATTTCATAAGATTCATGTATATATTCAGGTGCTGCTAGGTTCTTCCCCACACCTCTTGTGACTTATTTTCTATCGCTTGAAAACTACGTTCTTCCACATTCCAGTCTTGGCTCATCATTGCTCAAAGATTCTCTATTGGGTAAATGTCATCCTTTGGTTGGCCAGTCTAACACCTCAAACACTGGGTGTGCAGCAATCCAGCCCTGAACTACTCTGCTGGTGTAAATAGGACTATTATCATGTATCAACTTAATTGGGGTAGGGGCTGGAATAGTTATTGCCTGCAAGGATGTCAATGGAACGGTCTCAAAAATTAGAATGTATTCTTGACTGGTGTGGAGTCCGTCAGTCTTTGCAAACTCTCCTGGCCTGTATGCCCAAGGACTAAAAGCAGTAGTGTATGCCCACATCCAGCCCCAATAAGCAATAATCACTCTTCTTCTTATGCCTCGTTCCAGCATTATTTCGACCCTGCCTCCACGGATGTAAAAGAATTATCATCCATAAAAAAATCGCAGAATTCCAATTATCAAGATCCAAGGTGCAGTGCTTTGTCAGCTTCCTTCAGCAGGGATATAGCGGTGGACTTTGTTCTCGTGTAAATATTGTCAGGTGATCAAAAGGAAAAAAAGGAAGCTTCATATATTGAATTAGCAACACAGGTGATCTGACAAATTGGTTAGTAAACACCTCCAAAATTCGTACGTCACCCTGTTGAGTTATTGCCCATGTTTGTCCACTTCTAGGTCTCGTAGCCCACTGACAGCTGACTTCAACCATATCAGTTGCCACTCTCCTACATCCCAATCATACTGGCCATGTTTCCGATCACATCAGGGGCATTGCCGCAAAAGTCAAAACCAGTTTTAACTAGTAAAAACTAGAAGCCACAAAGGCTGTTCAATACAACTAGCATTAACTATACAATACTAGTTATATCTAGGGATGCTGAGCAAAACCTGAAATCCATGACGAACATATTGTTAAATCTTGTTTTAACTAAACATTTAAGTTAAAACTAGTTTCAACCACAGCACTGCGTAAGAAAATTAGTTTTTTCTCGGATTGCCAGGTCACCTTATTGAAAACTAGGTACTATAACAG
The DNA here is from genome assembly GCA_958450375.1 of Homarus gammarus. Lineage (NCBI taxonomy): Eukaryota > Metazoa > Arthropoda > Malacostraca > Decapoda > Nephropidae > Homarus > Homarus gammarus. The sequence continues at coordinate 498,658 of CAUDMG010002056.1, forward strand.
TTCTGTGTGAGCTAGGTTAAGTTACATTAAGTTAGGTTAGGTTAAGTTGGGTTAGGTTAGGTTAGGTTGGGTTAGGTAAGGTTGGGTCTAGTTTCGGTTGTGTTGAGGTTAAGTTAGTTTAAGTCGGGTTATGTTAGCTTAAGTTGAGTTGGGTTGGGTTGTGTTGGTTGGGTTGGGTTGGGTCAGGATATGTTAAGTTGAGTATAGTTGGGTTAGAAAAGGTGACCAATCAGCAAGCATTCTACTCCACTAGTTTGCACCACACCGAACTGTTATAGGACCTAATTTTCACTCAGGTTACTTAGTAATTCCAGAAAGAACTAGTGTTCTCAAATAGTACTGTTGTTCAAACTAATTTTATCTTAAATGTTTCATTAAAACAGTGCAGTTTTCATCCATGTTAAGAAGAATAATCATGTCATGTATTGGAAAAACAGTATAAAGGTGTAGAAATCAAAATGTGACGAAGCAAGTCTAATTAGAGATATAAATTCAATAAACCTTAAAGATGGTCAATATAGTGGATTTGTAGATCTCGTGTTATTGACCTGAACTGATGTAATGTGATGTTACCCATTTGAACTGGCCCTTTAACCGTTGATTCTTGCTGGGTTAATGGAGCTGGAACATGTAAAAGTATATAGGGTTTTAGTAGCGAAACCCAACTGTCCTTTCTGTATTTATTAAGAAAATATATTATATACAGCTCCAAGTGTATATCACTGTAACTTAATCACTGTAGCTATGAGTGTTAAATGAGGACCGAAGCTATATTAAATAGCTCTTCTAAAATACATCCGGCTTGTGTGAGAGGTTGAGTAAGAGTGCTCCAGTAGCCGGCTTCTATGTGCTGACCTAACATTCTGAGGGCCGCCCTTTCAAGCAACTTACCCATCATGTGATGTGACCATGTCACCTCATAGCCAGTAGAAAGTTACAGGGGGTGATGTGATTATATAAACTCAATGTACCGTCCTGACATTTATATGAAAACTAAGGGGCTAATACATCGCTCAGTCACCACTTTCCGAGCTTCCACTACAAATTAACTAGTCTTGTAGAATACACATAAACCTAACTATGTTACAAACATACGTGAAGACACTAAGCTGGGGACTCTGGAACCATAGGTTCACTAATTACTGGGGTCCTAGACTTAAGTGTCTTACGGGATAGTAGATTATGTACAACGTTAAACTTGGAAGATACTGACTTATAATAACAAAACAAAAATATCACTGCCAGAATTTACACAATAGTGGGAATGGTTAAACTAGGTATTGCAAATCCCCGTGCAAAATAAAATGGCAAATGATCTTCTAAATTATCAAACTATGACTCTTTCAAGTAAGAAATAACTTTCAACTTCTCTGAGACAATATTAAGTACACTAATAGTTAAATTAGGAACTTGATGCAATGGAATTAAATCTGAAGTAAGATTTAAATTCAGTGCAAAATGCTGATGAGAAGGCAAGGTCTTCAACGAACTACAAGTTATTTTTAACTGTAATCCGGAGCCTTATGATAACCTTTCACAACTAACTGTTTACCACCATCTTGGCAATTTAAAATGACGTTAAATTCATCAGCAAAGAAAAAATATTGCACATTATGCAGATGCACATGAAACAGTTTTCCTAGAATTCGACCTATAACTATAATGTGTTAGCCCTGTGCGTACGTTAGTTTGTATGGCCGCCATACATAGGCTGGACATACGCGTAAATGTAAATATGACGATTTACACCGTGATAATACCCTAGGATCATTCAATGCTTGCAAGGTATATTCTTCATCTATTAGCAGAAGTTTCTTTGGTCTATCCAGAGTATACAGTGCGTCATTAAAATACAAAGGGAAGGGTTCCAAATGCCATGCATTAAATTAATGTTTCCCTAGCATAGGTATAGCATTATGCGTGAGAGTTGACTCCAACAGAGGGTAATAATATTCTACCTCAGAATCTGGGAAAATTGGAGTTAAATGATAAGTCAACTTGTCTACCTGTAATGCTTCAAGAAGAGTCTTCACAGACACAAGCTTTGGATCCACTCGTCCTAACCCTGCATCCACGATGCTTGCGATTAGTTCATTTTTGTTAGTAATTATACCTTGAACAGAACTTTCCGCAGCATGCAAATACTCAGAAAAATAAAGGAGCCACTCCAACGTAGGGACTGAATTCATTAACTTATAAACAACCCTAAATAAATGGTTAGACTCAGAAATGATTGCATTAACTTTTGATTCTAAGGCACTAATTGCATGAAAAGATTGAGTAATAACACGATTTTGCTTAGAAACAGCTTGATCGACAATGTTCACGCGGTCCCCTAATTTACACCCTGTCGGTACTTGTACATCCTCAGCAGTAGCTGTGCCAAATAGAGTTCTATGTATAAGACCAACAAAATTAAACAATCTTCGCGTTTGGGAACGCACTTTCTTTGCAAGATCATTCTGAGACACTGGAATAGTGTTTCCGACAGCGACGAGAATCTTGTGAAGGGTTCTGAGACGAAGTAGCTGAAGCTCAACTGTTTGTGAAACCATTGCCGAACTGTTTGGACTCTTAAGGAGATCATCAAGGACAGTCAAAGCTGTCTGTAGTTGAGCATCAATGGAATCCATCTGGCGTGGAAGCTTGAGCAGTCCGTGCAACTCACTTTTTATGTTCACCACGTCTTCAACAATGAGAATGCGACCAAGGGGTGCAACAAGCGCACCTGGCTTAAGGACATCCGTGGATATATCCGTCAACACAAATGTGCCACAAAGCAATAGGAACAGCACAATGGTGATCCAAGCCATTCTGTAAAAGTTTCAATGTATTTTAATATTTGTTTGCAGAGCGAAGTTTCAAACGGTAATCATTAGGTACACTTTGTGTACTGTTTGAAAAGATGTGTCCATGACATCATTACCATTCGTCTAAAAAGATGTGCCTATGACATCATTACCATTCTTGGGTAATAAATCTGTATGGCCCTGCGGTTTGTGCATTAGGCTTCCAAATTTTAAATTTGTTGCTCGCTTCTTTGGCGATAATGCGGAATGGACTAGAAAATTTGGCTGAAAGCTTAGAGTTCCTTTCAGATTCTCTCACCATAACAGCATCGCCTATTTCTAACATGACAGGCTTAGCTTGTTTATGCTGCTTAAAAATCATGTCAGCGTGTGTCGCTGCTAAATGTTTCCGTACTTGGCCATGAATATCTGTAAAAACGCTGATCTTGTTTTGTCACTAAATCTTCCATATTATAAACAGGGGGCTTGTCCGTAAATACATCATAAGGCAGACGTTTGTCTTTGCCACAAACAATATAGTTGGGTGATTTGCCGGTAGAGCTATTAATCGACCCATTAATAGATGCTGCAACTTGCGGTAACCAATCCTCCCATGAGTGTTGCATGTCACACACAATCGGGCGAAGTATCTCTAGGATCTTGCAATTGGTTCTCTCGACAAGGCCATTAGCCGGTGGATGATAGGCTATAATAAAACTCTGTTGTATTCTATATTGTACACAAATTTGTGCTACTAGCTCTTTCTTGAACTCTAATCCATTGTCGGAGAGAAGAACCTTGGCCGTAGTAAAAGGACATATAAGATTCATCACTGAGGCATAGGCCACAGATTCGGCTGTTTTATCCTTCAGTGGGACTAAAATCACAAATCTAGAAAAAAGATCCACACACACTAGCACGTACGAGGATCCCTGATGACTCCTCGGAAGTTGCAGCAAGTCTATCGCGACTGCGTCAAACGGACGTTCTGGTGTTGGATATTGTAGAATTGGAGCCGGTGACCTTGTAGTACCATTATATTGAGCACATGACAAACACTTAGCAATATGCAGTTCTATGTCTTTCTTCATAGAATTCACCCCCAAAATATATATAATTTCCGCAAGGCATGTGTCACGTCCTTGGTGACTTGCTTGAGGAACATCGTGGAACAACGTTATAATCGTTTCACACAACGTGTCAGGTACGACTATGTGTGTAACTATACCCTCAGACGTCTTCTTGGATCGATGGAGTATGTTATGTCTTAATTCAAACTGACTTTCCTCTCCCGACTCTAAAGCAAAAATGACTGCAGACCACATTGAATCGCATCGTTGTTCATCCTCTAATTTTGAAAGAGTGAACGTAGATACAGGCATCACTGGTGCAATGTTTCTAGACAAAGCGTCGGCGACCACATTCGCTCTTCCCGCTAAATACCTGAACTCGGGGTTGAATTCTTGAACGGTCAAATACCAGCGTGCTAATCTGCCTGATAGATTCCTACCATGATGTCTTTAAACTTTTTTAGTGCTCAAACAACAGCTAACGTCTCTAAATTCGTTACTGAATAACATGAGTCCAACTGCATGAGTGCAGCTCCGATTCCTAGTCCAGAAGCGTCGGTACACAGAGTGAAATCTTGATTGTAATCAGGAAATGCTAAAACAGGGGCATTGGTAAGTGCCGTCTTCAATGCAACAAAACTATTTTCGTGTTCAGCATTCCATACAAAAATTGCATCTTTCTTCAGAAACTTAGTTACGGGTGACGCCAATGTCATATAGTTCTTAATAAAAGATTGATAATATCCAGATAAATCAAGAAAACTACGCACCTTATCAACAGATGTAGGACGTGGGAACTGAGCAACAGCCTTAACTTTATCATCAACTGTATGAATACCATCACCGTCAACTACATGACCAAGGAAATGGATTCTGGATTTTAAAAACTCACATTTAGAAAGTATAATTTTAAGACCTGCTGTAGAAAGCTTTTGTAACACTTCACGCAGTTTGACAAGATGGGTATCGACATCCTTACTGACTACTATGAGATCATTTAAGTAAGAACAGACTGTGGTACCCATCAATCCGGCAAACAGGGTGTTGATTATCCTTTGAAAAGTCAGTGGGGCATTTCTGAGACCAAAAGGCATTCGCAGAAATTCAAAATGGCCCAAAGGAGTACTTAAAAGCAGTAACCTCTCGGGATTTTTCATCAAGCGGTATTTGTATTTGCCAATACCCGCCAAGCAACTCTAAATTGCTAAAAACAGCGTTATCCTTGCCTAAGGACTGTAATATATCACTCAAGACAGGCATAGGGTGCCTATCTGGGACAGTATTTTCATTGAAGCGCCTAAAATCAACAACTGGGCGCCAACCGCCATCCTTCTTTGGGACTAAAAACAAAGGGCTATTGAAAGGAGATTTAGATTGTGTGATAACCTTCTCTTTCACCATAACCTGAACCATGCCCTGAACTACAGCGCGCTGGCTATGTGGAAGTCGGTAAACTGGTATCTAAATTGGATTCGTGCCCTCTTATAAGGATTTGTGATGTAAGGTTAGATCTGTGTGCCCCAACTGTTCCCCTGATAAAGCTACAATGTTTCTGTAGTCGGCAAGCAGCTCTCAGAGTCCTGTCTTGCCTTGAGGATGATCAATCACCTTCACATGTGGTGATATTTGATCTATCCTCTCCTGTCTAGTTTGTTCAGGTGGAGAAGAAATACTACCAATTGGGAATTGCGTAGGCTGTGGTGCAACATTATTATGATACACAAGAAAATCACACAAATAACAACCCTCTTTCAATATTCTAAGGGCGCCTGTTTTTTTAAGAACTAGAACGTCTGTTAACCACCAGGTCGAATCGTGCTCAATGTTGATTCACACGATAAGCCTCTAACCTTGCACGTCAGGTAAAACAACAGTGGCTGTGGCGATTTCCTCATTGTGATAGTGGAGAGTACCCGATAATACTGCAGGTACAATCTTCCAACTTTTGCTGCTATAATCACGCTGGGAAAGTGAGTCTGTGAGGTCTTGAGCTCGCTTTGACTTGTTATGCGCCTTCCTCCAAATAGGCATGGTGGATGACACTTTCAACCTTGCGGAAAGCAACGGTGCAGAATTGCGCATAGCATTGTAGGAAACACCATTAATTGTAATAGAATTATTACTTGGACGAGCATCTATAAAATTTGTTCTAAGAGTTGGTAGACCTATCAACCCGTCAGCTGGTAAATTAAATTGCTGGACTACATAAAAGTTTACATAAAAGAAAATACCACGTCTAGAAAAGCGTAGCAGTAAAGTTACCACTCCTGCAATGTTCAGCTGCATCCCGGAAACTCCTTCGAGATAAGTGTCAGTAGATCGAAATGAAAAATCTCGGTGAGGGAATCTACGTTGTAACTCTTGATAGGATGCCAAAGCTAATACATTTGCCCACGCACCCGTATCGATATCCAGAGTCATCTTGGTAGACCCAACTCTCGCCGGAATGGACAACACATCCGCTTTGGTGAGCGCCGCTATTAAAGAGGCTGCCACAGAAGTGCTGTTGGGCGTTGGTGCTGATGTACCAATCCTTCTTCAACCTGGTACCGGCGCTGGTCTTCCCCTGACTTCTTGTAATGATAACGACACGCTGTATATCGCTGTGTTACCTGGGGTGATCCTGCGTCTATGCTCCGAGCTCTGTGCATAGCGGCAGTCGTCTGTGTTGTGAGAGTCAGACTGATGGTTCTCACACCACATAATTATCAGCTTTATTGTCACAGACGTAGTCTTTGCATCCGCTGCATATGTTGTGGGTGGTCCATGTTTTTGACGTGGGCCTGTGGTTGGATGTCTCTTTTCTTTATTCTTGACACCACCATGCTGGAGCTGGTAACAAAAGTCCACTGCATGACCTTTCCTCTTACAATGGGTACATACTAAATTTTGCCTAACGTTGTTACCGGAGTTGTTAGGAACTTGTTGTTGCATTGGTGCTACAAGCGTAGTTGTCCTAGCTAGTGGAGTACGAGCTGACTTAGGAGCAAGCTTATTTGCGTAGTCTATGGTCAACTCAGTTGGTGCATACTCATCATCCTGTGCACGACAATATATAGGTCTCGAACTGACACAAGAAAACAAATTAGTTAATTAAATTTCTCAACATTTTCCTTAGACATTTTGTTATCATCATCAAGCCAGGGCGATCCACCAAAATTAGCACGAATGTCCTGACAGACATCACCAGCAATGGCGACACTCTTCATCGGAATTTCTGCGCAAACCACACTTGTCAAACGGTCAATCCACCTAAACAACCAATGTAAATGTCCTTGCTGTGTACCAGACTCAAAAATAGCAATTAGAGCCTTTTTGAAATATTCATACCTCGGGTCAGCAAGACCACTGGCGTCCAAATGTTCACTTGCAAAACTACCGTATTTGATATGAGAGCGAACAAATGATTTCTTCTCATCATCTCCTGTAATCTGAACATTTTTCATGGTATCCTCACATGCTCTTATAAATGTAGTTACCTGGAATTCATCTTCCCCCGTAAAATCGCGGACCAGATCGCCACGCGGTAACACCAGAACAACGTTGAGGGGTTAGTAGACATGCCGATATTCAAATTAATCCTTACTGAGGGATCTGTTAATGGAGGAGGTAATAAAATTTTGTCTGACACACTGTCTTTCTGGGTAGGAGAAAGGAAAACTTGCCCGTAATCAGGCGACGTATTATACTTATTACCTGACCTTAGGGTTCTACGGTTTAAATCGTCAAATGATTGTTCTATCAAATCTTCACTACTGACAAAAGTGTCTAGCTTGGATTGCGCCTGTGTTTCGTGCGAGCAGCGAATCTCCTGAATATATTTGTTCAGTAGTGACATTAACCTCTTCAGCAATATCTGAATCGCTACTTTAATGCTCCGCCAACTTAGTTTTGTCCCAAGACGATGACTTAGAAAAACGGTCCATTGATATTTAAATGGATCACATCAAAAGTTATAGCATTAGGAATAAAAAAATACTGTTGCCTTTCATTTACAGTAAACAACTTTGCTATGAAAATAAAGAAATTATCAATAAATTAATAAGATATATATATATATCTTATCAATAAATTAATAAGAGATATATATATATTATATATTATATATATATATATATATATATATATATTATATATATATATATATATATATATATATATATATACAACAACCTCACCCCGCCAGGACTCAAACCCACGATCTTATGTGTATGACCGGGCAAAGTTACCTCTAGACCACCAGGTCACACACATAAGATCGTGGGTTCGAGTCCTGGTGGGGTGAAGTTCTTGATTATATGTAGAAGTCTGCACGCCTTATGGGCTAATGAAATATATATGGAACCTCTTGTTTCGAAGCCGGATTTGGTATAACGTTACTCTGATCACCTAAGAGGCACGGGTAGTCCCCAATTAGAGGTTCACGGCGCCATAAGCTCGATGAACAGGCTTTGTGTGAAATATAACAAAGTCTAGGACTGCTTTTAGTGTCCTGGTGGTCTAGAGGTAACGTTCCCCGGTCACACACATAAGATCGTGGGTTTGAGTCTTGGCGAGGTGAGGTTGTTGTATATATATATATATATATATATATATACAATCAACGACCTCACCAGCAAGGAATCGAACCCTCGACCTACTGGGTGTGACTAGGGAACGCTTACCGGCTAGGCCACAAGGACACTAAAAGCAGTTCTAGACTCTGTTATATTTCACACAAAGCCTGTTCATCGAGCTGATGGCGCCGTGAACCTCATTGGGAAACTGCCCGTGCCTCGTATGTGGTGTCAGTAGCATTTTACCGAATCCAGCTGGTATGAAACGCGAGGTACATATATATACTTCATTTTTTAGTCCATTTAACACGCGGACTTTGAACATACAATCAACGACCTCACCAGCAAGGAATCGAACCCTCGACCTACTGGGTGTGACTAGGGAACGCTTACCGGCTAGGCCACAAGGACACTAAAAGCAGTTCTAGACTCTGTTATATTTCACACAAAGCCTGTTCATCGAGCTGATGGCGCCATCAGCTTCTAAATATTAATGTTGTTTTCAAGTATGACTCAACCATTACTAATATGTTAATAAGGAATAGCCCAAGTTTGAATGTAAATGGTAGTGTTTATTGTATTCCATGTAGCAAATGTAATTGTAATTATGTAGGTCAGACAGGAAAAACACTGCAGCTTAGAATCAAACAACATAAGTATAATATTAGAACTGCATCTGAAAGCAGTGCCTTGTTCGTTCATGTTAGGAATAATAATCACCCCATTGCTTGGGAAAAAAGCTTAGAAATTTTCAAATCATCTTGTGTCACAGAAAGACTTCTTGTTGAAGCTAGTTTGATTAAGGAATTAAAATCAATAAACCTTAGTGATGGTCAGTTCAAAACTGATAATATGTTACATAAATTTATTTGTCAGTGGCCCAAGGTTAAAAATGCTTTAAAAACCTTTGATCTAGATGTATGATAGTTATTTTGTGGGTCCCCTTTTTTCTGACCTGACTTGACTAGTCACGTCACCACCCTTCTCTTAAGCTCCTCTACGTGTGTGTTGGTGTGGGGATTAGTGGATGTCATCATTTTGACCTGACCTCATGTTTTTTAGGTCACCCTGTATATTTAAGCCTCTCTCTGTCCATGTAATCCAGTTGCCTCTGAAGATGTCTTGAATAAAGACGAAAGCTAAGGTACTCCGTTGTTTCCATTTTCCCGTGTGATTTTATCAAGATTTATCTTATCCACGTTTTCATTGTGGATTTTCATAAAATATGGAACTTACACGTCTCTCTTACGCTGTGTTCTTAATCTGTCAACAACATCCTCATCTTCGCCCCATCTACCGCAACTACAAGAAGAGTTTGCTGAAGGCTCATAGTCTCAAAAACAAGTTGAAGTTTTTGAAAGATTGCAGAGATGATAAAATTGTTCCCAAGTCCTGTCTTCCAAGTAGACTAAGAAATCTGGACAATCAAGCATTCTCTGAGTTGGATAAGGTGTTGCTTGATTCCCTTATCAAGAGTTCAAGTGATAGTGTGAAATTAGCCTTCAAGCACAGTGCTCAGTGTAAAATACTTATGCAAAACAGTGTTTGTGTTGATAAGTGGCACACCATTCGTAATTATGTATATCAACTTCTTATTGAAACTGACAAAGCCCATAAAAGAAGGTTAAATGCCAAATTAAATGCTCTGTTTGACGAGAGTTACTGGACCACATTGAGTGATCCAAATTTGTTCATAAACTTATCATCTTATGATCTACAGACAAATGAGAAACTTGTTCTTGGTTTTGGTAGGAAGTTTTCTATCACTCAACGGTGCGTTAATCCGCTTACTATTGCTAAAGGTTTAATCAACCTGGAAAAGAAGAAGTCGTCTGATGTTACAAATGAAGATATTTCCATAGCTAAAGGTTGTATACATAGTGTTTTAAATAAGAAATTTGCTTCAAACATTCCAAAAAGATTTGAAACAGCCTTGATAAACTTGAAAAGAAATAAGAATATCCATATTACCAAGGCTGATAAGTCTAATGCTATTGTTATCTTGGATAAAAGTGACTACAATGATAAGATGAATTCATTACTTAGTGATGAAAGCACGTATTGTGAGCTTACGAAAGATCCCCTGGAAAATATTAATAAGTTGTCTAATTCCAAAATGAAGATGTTATTGAAAAAGAACCCCGATCTCACTAAACAGCTCTCTCAAATCAATCCCACTTTACCTTATATGTATGGCTTGATCAAAACCCACAAGCTTAATAATCCATTACGTCCTATCGTGAGTTCTGTGGGGTCTGTTACTTACAAATTATCCAAGTGGCTGGTAAAGATGATATCCCCTCTTACAGGCCAAATTTCTAATTCACATATACGCAATAGCAGTGATTTAATTGATAAACTCAAGAAACACAACGAACCTTGCGAATTAATAAGTTTTGATGTAAATTCACTGTTCACTAGAGTACCTGTCAAAGACTTACTTTCATTTCTTAAAGATAAATTACAACTGCTAGATTTAACTATTGAACATGATACTTTCCTGAAATTGATAGAGTTATGCGTAACTGACAATGTGTTTAGTGCAAATGGGAAGTTCTACAAGCAAATATTTGGTATGAGCATGGGTAATTGTCTTTCTGCTCCTCTAGCCTGTATTTATATGGAGTTCTTTGAGTCTAGATTACTACCCAATATAGTGGACTTTATTCCTCCATGGTATAGATATGTTGATGATGTTCTTTGTCTTTGGCCTAAAAACAGTGACCCATTTGAATTTTTAGACAAACTTAATAATATTGTCCCTAGTATCACGTTCAAAATTGAAAGAGAAATAAATGAATCCCTTCCATTTCTTGATATGCTTATCATGAGAAATGGCCAAAACTATAAATTCAAGGTATATAGAAAGCCCACACAGGTAGACAGTTTCATTCACTTTTTATCGAATCACCTTGAGTCTACCAAAATGTCAGTTTTTTCTGTTATGTTCCTAAGATGTCTGCGTATTTGTGACTCTGAATTTATTGACGATGAATTGAAACACATTCGTTCTATTGCACATAAACTTGGGTACCCTTCTGTGTTTGTTGATCGTTGTTTTAATAGGGCTAAAAAATCCTTTCATTCCTCTCAAACCAGACAAGTTCCTACACTTAAGAATATTTTGACTCTGCCCTATCGTAATGAATTTGTCCCGTTAGTTCGGTCCCTCAAGCTTCTAAATATTAATGTTGTTTTCAAGTATGACTCAACCATTACTAATATGTTAATAAGGAATAGCCCAAGTTTGAATGTAAATGGTAGTGTTTATTGTATTCCATGTAGCAAATGTAATTGTAATTATGTAGGTCAGACAGGAAAAACACTGCAGCTTAGAATCAAACAACATAAGTATAATATTAGAACTGCATCTGAAAGCAGTGCCTTGTTCGTTCATGTTAGGAATAATAATCACCCCATTGCTTGGGAAAAAAGCTTAGAAATTTTCAAATCATCTTGTGTCACAGAAAGACTTCTTGTTGAAGCTAGTTTGATTAAGGAATTAAAATCAATAAACCTTAGTGATGGTCAGTTCAAAACCGATAATATGTTACATAAATTTATTTGTCAGTGGCCCAAGGTTAAAAATGCTTTAAAAACCTTTGATCTAGATGTATGATAGTTATTTTGTGGGTCCCCTTTTTTCTGACCTGACTTGACTAGTCACGTCACCACCCTTCTCTTAAGCTCCTCTACGTGTGTGTTGGTGTGGGGATTAGTGGATGTCATCATTTTGACCTGACCTCATGTTTTTTAGGTCACCCTGTATATTTAAGCCTCTCTCTGTCCATGTAATCCAGTTGCCTCTGAAGATGTCTTGAATAAAGACGAAAGCTAAGGTACTCCGTTGTTTCCATTTTCCCGTGTGATTTTATCAAGATTTATCTTATCCACGTTTTCATTGTGGATTTTCATAAAATATATATATATATATATATATATATATACAGCTCCCTTATACAAGTTGGCACCGGTCAGTTTCTTACCACCCACCTTCTCTGGATCTGTGCTTACGTCGTCTTCACTTGCTATATGTCCCAGATATTGAACATCCTTCTGGAACAAGTAACATTTCTTTTGGCTCATTTTAAGATGTGCGGCCCGAAACCGGTCAAACACTTCCGATAGCCTCCTCAAGTCCTGCTTGAAAGTTTTGCCAAAGACAATCACGTCGTCCATATATATCAGGGCAGTCTTCCAGTGCAAGCCTTCCTGAACCTTTTCCATGAGGTGTTCGAAGGTAGCTGGTTCATTGCAGAGGCCCTTGCCCATATGAGAATGCTGTCTTTTCCTTGTCTTCCTCGTTCATCTTCCCCTGATGATATCCAGACTTCATGTCGAGTGTTGAGAACCACATGGCGCCTGTCAGGGCATCCTGTGTGTCATCGATTCTTGGCAAAGGGTGGGATTACTTAACCGTCACGTCATTGAGGGCGCGGTAGTCCACACAGCACCACATTGAGCCATCCTTCTTCCTCACTAGGACGACTCCTGACGCCCACGGACTATGGGACTTTTCGACCAGACCTTGGTGAATAAAGCCCCCTGCCGCTTTCTCCATTTCCTGGCGACGAGCTGGTGCTATCCTCCGAGGCGGCTGCTTGATCGGGCGGTGATCCCCAGTATCGATGTGATGCTGTACTAGGTCTGTACAACCCAGGTCTTGGTCCCCTGCAGAGAAGACGTCCGTATACTTCAAAAACAACTGTTGTATCACTTGAGACTCATCCAAGCACTAGGAGCTCCTGGGCAGACCATTTTTCTGTTTGACCACGCTCCTCATGCAGATCCTGGGTGGCTGCTCCTGTTCGACCTCTTGGCACAGTCCAACGGCCATTCCCGGCTGTAGTTTCTTTGGCCAGAGAGAGAAATTGTCCACAATTACAGGTACCTTCTCTGCAGATGGATCGACTGAGGTTCTTCCCACCATCACTCCATCTTAATACTCGACACCATCAGGATTCACCATTCCCAGACTGGTATGCAAGGCACTGTTCACCTTGCACGGCAACAGCACCTCTGATCTTGGGGGAATAACTACTGTCCGCCTAGCTGTAACCTTAGCACTTGCATGCTTCACAGTCCTCAGAGGTACCCACTTTCCTTTAATTTTCAATTGGATCGAACCGGGGTCAGTTGACACCTGCGAGGTAGGAGGTAGTCTAGGCCCAGGATGCAAGGGTCTGCTATATGCGTTACATAAACCTGAAGGGTTTCTTCTTCCACTCCTATCTTGATGCTGATATCCACTGGTCCCTTTAGCCCTGCGCAGTGTCCAGTTATCCAACACAGTTGTTGCCACGTCTCAGGTAGTTTTTGATGACTAACCACGTCCGGCCTCACAAAAGTCTGCTCCAAGGCTGTGTCGATCACCATCGGACACCTTACGCCATCGATCTCACCTTCAACCTGAAAACTGCTTACAGTGGCTCGGTTGCATTTTGCCAATAGCGGGGCTCTGGTGAGACAGGCTGATCGTTGACTCTCAGCATCAGCCATCTCTAGTTTCCCTTCTTAGTTAGCTGCTTTTCTTTCCCTCCCTTGGAATTATGTGGGCACTTAGTCTTGATGTGTCCATCTTCTCCAACCGTCCAACATGCTTTCTTCTCCTCGTTCTTCTCTGTATTGCCCTCCTCTCGCTCTTGTATCCGCTTGTAACAGTCCTCCTGTTTGTGACCAATCTTTTCACAATACCAGCAAGTTCCTTTCAATCTCTCTATCTCTTGCACTTGGCCCTTTCCTGATTTAAACCCAGTGGTAGATTCCGTCCTGAAGCTTGGTAAACTTGACCTCATGTAAGATTCAAACTCCAGGGCTCTAGCCAAAGCTTCCTGTAGAGTTTCAGGTTGGGACTGCATCACCTGAATCTTGAGCTGCACGCTGTTCAATGCGTCCACAAACTGGTCCCTCAACAATACGGCTAACAGATCAGGTGATGCTCCAGGGTACGCCCTATGAGCCATACTTAACAGGTCTTGAGCAAACTAATGCAGCGTTTCACCTCGATTGCGGGTACGAGTACGGAATCTGGCCCTATAAACCTCATGTTGGTGCTTGGTTCCATACCTTCGTTCCAGCACCTTTACCAGTGACATGTAACTGGTTCGCTTTGCTCCTGTCAACTGGCTGAGAACCCCCATAGCAGCGCCCTTAATACTCGTGGCTAATTGCATTGCACACTACTTGTTGTCCCATTCGTTTTGTTCCACTCGTAACTCAAATTGTGCTTGGTATGCTTCCCAGGAAACTTCGCCATCAAATTCTTGTGGTTTTTTCTTCACAGACTGTCTTGGATATTTCATCACTTCACTTGACGTAGCTCGGGGTCTGAACTCAGGTGCCCTGTAGTTCAGCTCAACACTTCCTTTTCTCTCACGCTCAACGTATTTTCCAAAATTTTCAACACTACAGTATGCATTCCACTCGGAGCATGTACAAACGATGTTTTATGCACTCCATCACAATTATAGGGGTCACTAGATCTTGGCTGATATCCTGCTGCTAGACAATTCTCCAGAGCCTCCATCCTGCTACCGACTTTAATAGCTCACTGTTCACCACTGTTAGCTCCTCTCGTACCTCTGTGATCTCACCACTCACTTTTTGTTTGCACTGTTTCAATTTTCACCCACTTCGACTTGCATCTCATGAAACGCATCATCCTATCTGTTACACATCACGTGCAGAGTCTTATCCTGTTCATGAATTTTCTTGTCGATCTCTTCCTGCATCAATTGCAGTGGTTGCTTCTCTTCTTATCTCTGCGCTTGCTGTTCTTCCGGAATTTCTACTTGAAGCTGCACATTTTCATGTTTCTGCTACTCTCGTTGGTATTGCAGTTGTTCCTGAATTATCACTTGCAGCTGCAAATTTTCACGTTTCTGCTCTTCTCATTCTTGTAGCTGTTCTTGCAACCTTGTTTGTTGCTCTTTCTGTTCTTATTGTTGTGATGGTACAGTAGCTGTTCTTGTAATTGTTTTTGTTCTTCTCGTCGTGCGTGTAAGAATTGCATCAGATCAGCCATGGAAATCTCCCTATGCCTGGCCTGGCTTCTGGTCTGGACACCGTTACCTTCCCTCTTGACTAATATCTTCCTGCTAGGCTATCCCACTATTACGACCTTCCCCCTTTCACTGCTTACCCAGCTTCCACCACTGGTTACCAGCGGCCAGGGTATATGTGGAAAAGTAGTAGATATCACAAATGTCGTCGAATTACCACAGGATGTTCCCGCCAGTCTCCGGTAATTTCCCGACGATCGGTATCAGTGTACAGGCAAGTAATAGGCAGGTAGATTTCCACCGGGTCACAGAAACACACTTGTGCACTGTAGTCTTCATTAATAGCCACTGATTCTTCACAACACTGTACACAGGGTAATGTCCTCACAGCTGGACTTCTCACTTCGAATAGTCAGCACAATATCATTGTACAATTCCTTAGTCTTTTCACTTTATATTAATCAAAACAATTCCATAGTACTTGCACATTAATTATCTTCAGTTATTCTACTATTTCAGCTTGTACTTGTTTTGGGTATTACCGGCCACTTCGCCTTTAGGCTATTTCGGCCGAAGCTGTTTGTTTCCTGAGTCATTTTCTTTGGACTTCTTCCTTTTGTTCTTTTTACTTTTCAATTGTCATTCTTCTTCTTGGCCTTGTTTTGGTATATTTTCGTAAAAGTTTAAAAACGGTGATGATTTTAATGTTACTAAATCCTTTTCTTCGGTCTTGTTTAATTCTGGCTTCTTTTCTGTGGTCTTCTTGGGGTCTTGAACTTTCTTTTCTGTGGTCTTGTTGAGGGTTTGATTCTTCTTTTCTTCGGTCTTCACTACAAGAAGAGCCTTCTTGTAGCTCAGTTTTTTCTTGCTTCGCAGCTTGGCCACCCTACACTCCTCCCTCCACTTGGGACACTCCTGGTCGGAGGAGTGAGGGCCACCACAAGCTGCGCATTTCTTGGCGGCCGCCGAGCAGTTGGTGTGCTGGTGTCCGGGTGTCCCGCAACTGCAACAGACCTCCTGAGCTCGACACTTCCTTGCCAGATGGCCATACCTTTGGCATTTGTAACACCTTGTTGGTCTTCTTTCATACGGTCTTACTAGAATGTTCTCCCATCCCAGCAATACGGTGCTTGGTAGATTCTTGGGGTAACCAACCAGTGCAGTTGCACTGGTCAGCTTCCGTACTATTTAGAGCTGGTCTCCGATCAGCTCGGCCAGTTCTTCTTTTTCAAGGTGTTCTATCTCGCTGTGGGAGATGACTCCCAACACCAAGTTGTCCTCTGTGCGAGCTTCCACTTGTATCTGGATCCCGTTAATTTCTGTTATGTTGGCTATTTGCTGGGCCTCCCCATTCCGCAAAGGTGACGATAAGGCCACCACTCACTGGTCTGCGGACGACCCTTGTCACCCCCGTGATTCCTAAGGAGTCAAAAAACTTCCTTAGGACAAGGAGGTTAAGTTGCTTGCGCGAAGGTCAAGTGACTGGATACAGTCTCACGACCCTCGCCTGGTCACAGGTCAGCATCGTCAGGTTCACGTAGTACCTCGGGAGCAGAGAAGATCTTGCCTCGCCGAGGTGCAGTTCTCAGTGTTAAGTCAGCCGCGACACTGGCGCTTATATACCTCATCATCAGACGATAAGTGAACAACCTAGCACAATCCAGATATCCCTGGGAGATTCTAGAACAGTCTACTCTGATCGAGGCTTGCAATAAGAAATAAATCATAATAAAAATTATGCCAAACATTCTAAAATATTCTTGCATAAGTAATACATATACACGAAAATCTCCCTAAACTTGCCAAAATAACTGCTGCTTGGAACAGAAAATAATCAAACACCTAGTTTACAAACATTATAATAGCAAATTATGACTCGGTATAACAATATTATTGCTTCTGTTGTTTTTCAATGAGGCTGTTGAGACTGGATGGGTGTATTTCCAGTCAACCAAAGATCCAACGACCCCACCCTGGGTCTCTCTACTCGCAATTTTACGTGGCAATACTAGATAAAGTAAGGTTGTATGTAATGGTGATTGTGATTGGTGGATCTCTTTTCGGCTATATAACTTTCAGGATAAATATTAAACAAACCAAAGGTAGAGTTTTTATAATAAACTATTCATCATTATTTTAGATCACGAGAATTTTCCAAATGTTCGTATATGTGCTTAAATAATTAAGTAAATTATATTAATGCATTGGCAACTCAATTACAACCACAGCTGCCACATATACGAACATCTGGAAACTTCTCATGATCTTAAATAATGAGGCATAGATTATTATTATTATTATTATGAAAATGCTGCCTTTCATTTGTTTAATATTTATCCTGACAGTGATACAGCCGACAATAGATAGCATAAAATAGTCTAACTATCCCTATGCGAGGAAAGAGCATGGATAAACCTGCTGGTGACCATCTTTTAGATAAACACTAGAATTGTGAAGTAATCATTGATTGTTATATTACTTCAGTTATAGTGTGAGAAAGTCTGATGATTGGTGAACATCTGTATATGTGTATTAGGTCTTAAAATGTTAAAACTCGATGTAAATTGAGTGAAAAGAGTTTGCATCTTTACTTTTTTTTTTACTTTCTACTTTTACTTTTATCCTCTTCACCACTGATCGGCTCGTTGGCTGCTTGGGCGGTCGGTCACGTCTCTGTTACGCACTATTGTTGGCAAGTACTGGGGATGAACTGGCTCCTGAATGAATGGGAACATACTCCAGTGTTGGTCAATTCTGGCATTGAAAGAGCTCTCACTCGGTGTCGTCACAACACTCTCTGGCAGATTGTTCCAAAAGTTCACAATTTTCATTTCGAAAAAGTTTGCCCTCACTGTCTTCTGGACTTGTGGCGGTGGAAGCTGGTATGTGGCGAAAGAGGTTCATAACAATATATATATATATATATATATATATATATATATATATATAAATATATATATATATATATATATTTATACATATATATATATATATATATATATATATATATATATATATATATATATATATATATTTCATTAGCCCAATAAAGTAAGCGGACTTCTACATACAAGCAACACCTCACCCCGCCAGGATTCGAACCCACAATCCTATGACTGTGACCGGGGAACGATACCTCAGGGCCACCAGGACACTAAAAGCAGTCGTAGACTGTTATATTTCACACAAAGCCTGTTCATCGAGCTTAAGGCGCCGTGAACCTCTAATTGGGGACTACCCGTGCCTCTTAGGTGATCAGAGTAACGTTTTACCAAATCTGGCTTTGAAACACGAGGATCCATATATATTTCATAAGCCCAATAAAGCAAGCGGACTTCTACATACAATCAACACCTCACACCGCCAGGATTCGAACCCACGATCCTATGACTGTGACCGGGGTAACGTTCCCCGGTCACCGTCATAAGATCATGCATTCGAATCCTCGCCGGGTGAGGTGTTGATTGTATGTAGAAGTCTGCTTGCTTTATTGGGCTAATGAAATATATATAGCAGAGTCTAGGACTGCTTTTATAATAACCACAACCATGATTATAACAACCACGACCATGATTATAACAACCACGACCATGATTATAACAACCACGACCATGATTATAACAACCACGACCATGATTATAACAACCACGACCATGATTATAACAACTACGACCATGATTATAACAACCACGACCATTATTATAACAACCACGAGCATGATTATAACAACCACGACCATGATTATAACAACCACGACCATGATTATAACAACCACGACCATGATTATAACAACCATGACTATGATCATAACAACCACGACTATGATTATAACAACCACGACCATGATTATAACAACCACTACTATGATTATAACAACCACGACCGTGATTATAACTAGCACGACCATGATTATAACAACCACGACTATGATTATAACAACCACGACCATGATTATAACAACCATGGCCGTGATTATAATAACCACGACCATGATTATAACAACTACGACCATGATTATAACAACCACGACAATGATCATAACCACTACCATGATTATTACAACCACGACCATGATTATAACAACCACGACTATGATCATAACCACTACCATGATTATTACAACCACGACCATGATTATAACAACCATAACCATGATTATAACAACCACGACCATGATTATAACAACTATGACCATGATTATAACAACCACGACTATGATTATAATAGCCACGACCATGATTATAACAACCACGACCGTCTGGAAAACGATGTCGCTGTACGCTGTCAGCCGGACGGCGGTTGCGCGCTAGCCAAGCACGAGCGTTCGAACTTTCACTCCTCGGTAAACTGTATCACTGGACTCGCCACCGGGCACAAAGGGCCCACGATCACTTGTCTTACAACTATAGTGTGGGTAGAGACCATACCAGAGTGTTTTTTACATCACAAATATAGTGTTGGTAGGCTACCAAGGTTTTCCTTATGTCACACATTAAGTTAGCTTCATTCATAATGCTAGCGAAAATTCTAATAGCAGATGAAACCGGAGTGGGAAGGTGCCAATTGGCCGGTGGCTGCACCTCCCTCTCTTTCCTTTGCACTTCGCTTGATCGACGTGAGCGGAAAATTCAACCAATCATTTGTTAACAATGAAAAGTGACGTCATCCACAGGCCACGCCCATACGAGATGATAGAAACCCCGCACAGACTCAGTAGCATCATCACTCTCCCATCTCCCTAATTTGCTATAAAAACCCAAATAGTATTCCGCTGACTGGTCAACTTTTCAGTGCTGTACTATATCTCCACTGGGTCTGGTTATGGGTCCTTCGTGTATCTAATTTACATATCGGCTCATCGTACGCGCTAAATCCTTATTTTTTTTCGTCTTTGGAGTCTTGTACAAGCTTTAGTTATACTAGTAAGAAATAAGTGATTTCTTAAGAGATCCTCTAATTACTGTGAAACGCCGATCAACCCGTGACAAGAGAAACTTACCTTACACCCAGTCGTTTACTTGTGCATTTATATGACTGTCGCCAATACGAGTGAATTTAACTGAAATTGAAGTGAATCATTCTTTTTATTTACGTGGTTCTTAGGGCCAATACGCAGAGAACCACCTTCTATCGTTCTTGTGTGATTTCAGTAAGAATTCTTATGTTTAGTTCTGACCTGTATCTAGGTCTCATTATAATTATTATTTGTAGGTAAATAAGTATTTGTAAGTATAATTATAAAACTGTCACTGTTTATTTTACCTACCCACTATCATACTTAGTCGATAACTATTAATTAACTGATATTACCTTGATTACATTTTCCCTTGTCTGCGGTGTTGAAACTTTTGGTTGACAATATCGCCTAATTTAAACTTCAAGTGATCATTGTAAGTGATATAACAAATCACCAAACTGTTATCTAGAAGTTTTAATAATCCGTAACACATACTTCACAACTATAGTGTGGATTAGAGACCAAGGTGTTTCTTACTTCACAAGTATAGTGGGAATAAGATATCAGCGTGATCCTTACCTTACTATTATAGTGTGGGTAGAAACCAAAGTGTTCCTTACATCACGAGTATAGTGTGGACATCTAGGTGTTCTTTACATCACAAGTACAGTGGGTAGAGATCAAGATGTTCCGTACCTCACAAGTATATAATGGATAGAGACCAAAGTGTTCCTTACATCACAAGAATAGTGTGGGTATAAGAATGTAGGAAAAAATGGCACAGAAAAAATGACAATAGGAATATGTGACACAGGAAAAAAAGGCCTAATCATCAGACTAGGAGGCGGAGTAGCAATCTATGTTAGGGATAATCTGAAGTGTGAAATAAATAAGGAAATAAAAAATGAGCGGACTACAGAAACAATTTGGATAGAATTAAGCGACGGTAGGGAAAAATTAATCACAGGAGTAATATATAGACCCCCCAATCTTGATAGAGTCAATGAGAGACTTATCTGGGATGAAATGCGCAGGGCTTCCATACACAACAAAGTCTGTATCGTAGGCGACTTTAACCTTGGCCAAATAGATTGGACTGACCTTACGGGTAACTCAGAATCAGAGGATTTTCTCGAGACGATCCAGGACTGTTTCCTAAGTCAACATATAACCGAACCCACCCGGGGTAATAATATACTCGATTTAGTTCTGTCGAACAGAGAAAACCTCATTATCAATATCGAGGTAGGGAACGAACTTGCAAACAGAGATCACAAAGAAATTAGATTACAGTTAGATTTTCAGGGCAGACGTAAGGAAAATTCCACTGTAGTACCAGATTTCAGAAGGGCAAACTTTGACAGTTTAAAGAGGCAGCTGAGAGAGGGGGTGTCGAGCTTGGCGGTGAACCTGACAGATGACTCAGACCTGACAACTAGTTCTGAGATTGCCGAGTTCCACGACAATTTAAATAATTAGTTACTAAATGCACAAAGGCAGAACATACCATACAAAAAACTCAGATCAGACAACAATGACCCTAAATGGATAAATAATTATTTAAAGAACATCGTTGGCCAAAGGAAGGCTATAGGTAGAAGGATAAAGAGTGGCGAAATTTACCTCCAGGATTATTATAAGATATTGGCTAGTAGGGTTAAAACCTAGATAAGGAAAGCTAAGAGGAATAATGAGGTAAGGATAGGAAGGGAGGCGAAGACAAACCCCAAAGGATTCTACCAAATGTATCAAACTAAAACACGAGAAAAGATTGGACCAATACGGTCAGATACCGGCGAGCTCACTGATAACGACGGAGAAATGAGCAATAATTTGAATAAATATTTTTCAACAGTTTTCACCACTGAAAATTTAAACATGATACCCGAGGCACCGACTCTATTCAGAGATAGTGAAGAAAACAAATTAAGCGAGATTGTAGTGACTAGTAACGATGTTAGTAAGCAAATAGACAAACTAAAGCCTAATAAGTCACCTGGTCCCGATAAGATATTTGACAGAGTATTAAAGGAATGTAAGGAAGAGCTTAGTATGCCCTTAGCAAAGTTGTTTAACATGTCCTAAAAAACAGGTGTAGTACCAGAATCCTGGAGGATAGCGAATGTAGTACCGATTTTCAAGAAGGGGGATAGATCACTGTCCTCTAACTACCGCCCAATCAGTCTAACATCAATAGTAGGCAAATTACTGGAAGCAATCATTTCAAACTCTATACGAAATCACCTGGAGAAGCACAGATTGATCAATGATTCCCAGCATGGCTTCACAAGCGGACGTTCTTGTCTAACTAATCTATTAACATTCTTTTCATCAGTTTTCGAATCGGTGGACGAGGGGCACAATTATGATGTGGTATATCTCGACTTTAGCAAAGCCTTCGACAGAGTCCCCCACGAAAGACTAATTAGACAGGTAGAAGCACATGGCATCAAAGGTAACATCCTTAAATGGATTAGGGCGTGGTTGCAGGACAGGAAAAAGCGAGTGAGCATTAACGGCACTAAGTCCCATTGGAGCAACGTCACAAGTGGAGTTCCCCAAGGCTCAGTACTTGGACCATTATTATTTATTGTATACATAAACGACATAGATATCGGCATGGACAGCAAGATAAGTAAATTTGCTGATGACACTAAAATAGGATGTGTTATTAAATCTGACGAGGACTCTGCAAAACTACAGGAAGATCTAAACAAATTTTTCGAATGGTCTGAAAAATGGCAGATTAAATTCAACGTGGACAAATGTAAAGTACTCAGTATAGGAGATGTAAACAGGGAAACCAGATACCAGATGAACAACGATGCCATAGAGAAATCCGACTGCGAGAGAGATTTAGGAGTAATGATAAGTAAGAACCTTAAGCCAAGTAAACAATGTGTTTTTGCTCGTAACATGGCTAATAAAGTACTTGGGTTCATACAAAGGAGTGTTAGTTACAAGACTAGCGAGGTCATCCTAAAACTGTATCTTGCGCTTGTGAGACCACACCTGGATTAGGCAGTTCAGTTCTGTTCACCATATTACAGGATGGATATAGAATCAATGGAAAGAATTCAGAGGAGAATGACAAGAGTATAGAGACAGGTTAAAGCATCTTAATTTGCACTCCCTCGAGAGACGTAGAGTGAGGGGCGACCTGATAGAGGTGTATAAGTGGAAGTCAGGGCTAAACAAAGGGGACATTACAAAGGTACTCAAACTATCCAACCAGGAGCAAACTCGTAACAATGGTTTTAAATTAGACAAATTTAGATTTAGGAGTGAAATAGGTAAACACTGGTTTGGAAATACAGTAGTGGATGAATGGAACAAGTTACCAAATATCATCATTAACTCGAATACGCTGAATAGCTTCAAACATAGGTTGGATGCTTATATGAGCAATAGGGGTTGGGTGTAAACGGGACTGGCCAGTATGGGCCAATAGGCCCGCTGCAGTTTCCTCCATTCTTGTGTTCTTGTGTTCTTGTGTACTGTATTTGTCCTTTGACACATATATACACGAAGGCTTGATGTGGCCTTGTTCCTAGTGCAATATGAATAACTTTAACTGCTTCACTACGGGACGCCACTTATATAATTTTATTTGTCTAAAGCCAGACGATCTTATTCAGCAGAGAGACCCCTGGAGCCAAGTGGTTATGGAACTGATGTTTGTAACACTAAAGGGTAAAGAAAGCGGGAGGTTGGTGTCGAGTGCTTGATGTCTGGCAGTAGATTGGTGTCAAGTGTTTGATGTCTGGCGATATATTGGTGTCGAGTGTTTGATGTCTGGCGGTATATTGGTGTCTAGTGTTTGATGCCTGGTAGTATATTGGTGTCAAGTGTTTGATGTCTGGCGGTATATTGGTGTCGAGTGTTTGATGTCTGGCGGTATATTGGTGTCTAGTGTTTGATGCCTGGTAGTATATTGGTGTCAAGTGTTTGATGCCTGGTAGTATATTGGTGTCAAGTGTTTGATGTCTGGCGGTATATTGGTGTCAAGTGTTTGATATCTGGCGGTATATTGGTGTCAAGTGTTTGTTGTCTGACGGTATATTGGTGTCTAGTGCTTGATGTCTGGCGGTATATTGGTGTCAAGTGTTTGTTGTATTGGCAGTATATTGGTGTCAAGTGTTTGATGTCTGGCGGTATATTGGTGTCTAGTGTTTGATGTTTGGCGGTATATTGGTGTCAAGTGTTTGATGTCTGACGGTATATTGGTGTCTAGTGCTTGATGTCTGGCGGTATATTGGTGTCAAGTGTTTGATGTCTGACGGCATATTGGTGTCTAGTGCTTGATGTCTGGCGGTATATTGGTGTCTAGTATTTGATGTCTGACGGTATATTGGTGTCGAGTGCTTGATGTCTGGCGGTATATTGGTATCAAGTATTTGATGTCTGGTGGTATATTGGTGTCAAGTACCTGACGGCATTCTTGTTGTGGGTCACGCCCACCACTGAGGCACCGTCTTGCAGAGCACAGCTGCGGGGAAGGGGAGCTGACGTCATGCTACAGTCTCGCTTCTCAAATTCGCTCCATGAAGCTGGCCGTCACTTACTACTGACAACGCCGGTATATACAACGTTTTATAAGGCAAAGGTTATCATTATATCCCCACATCTCACGTCTGTTGTAGTGCAAGTATGGTAAATATTGCAGAAAGAGCATTACTTAAAAAAAATCTTATCTGCTTGGTAAAGTGTTGTAATATTATACTTTCACTGGTCCTCATCGAGGCCCGCTTATTTCTGTGTGTGTGTGTGTGTGTGTGTGTGTGTGTGTGTGGATTTATCCCTAGAGTTAATGGCGGGATCGACGTACTGTACAATACGTACCTGTCTTACATTGTTATGATTGGCTGAGTACTATGGACGACACTGGGACAACTGAAAGCAAGATAGCGTTAGTAGACCACAATAAGCCAATAACATGTGATGGAGCCTCCCACTTTACACCACTGAGGATTCTAATGTACGAGTGGGACTCCTACTCTTCTCCACAGGATCATAAACCATAAACTTGAGGACTGACTGGCTTCACAGGTACAGTACAGTAAAATATATATATATTTATATATATATATATATATATATATATATATATATATATATATATATATATATATATATATATGTGTGTGTGTGTGTGTGTGTGTGTGTGTGTGTGTGTGTGTGTATGCACACACGGTAAATGATATGTGAACATAGTCAGATGGCTACCAGTGTCTATCATATAATGTGCTCGGGGAAGATCATCATCCACTTGTACATTTCATCTTGACTGGAGAAGTTACTACATGTCTAACAGGGACCCAAATACGTTAATATTGTACTGAAACTACTGTAACTAGTTGGGATTTTTTTACCAGTTAACAAAGTCAATCTCCTAGACACAATAAGCATTAGTGTCAGGAGAGATATGATCAATGACAAAGCTGTATATTGCATAAGAATACAAGATGAGCAACACGCTTTAGTGGCAGTCATGGTGAGATTTAGTATACAGTGTGTACCAGTAGTGAGATTGGCGCCGTGTTGACACACATGTGGGTGGTGGCACTCCTCCTTGTCCTCACCCTTATCACACGAAACTATGGGACCAATATATAGAAAGGTGTCCATATACTCTTTTAAGTCCTATCCAGCAGGGATTCTAAGTTGTTCCTAGGAGTGTACTGCACTTCCAATTACCTAGTATGGTTATTATGGATGTTATGGGTTCCCATCTGCGTCATCACTGCCTTTGAAGAAAAAGATCAGTTTTAATAACTTTTAAAACTGGAATTTGCCCTATTTGAAAGAGAACTCATAATATGTTTCGAAATATTGTTAAAATATTTCGAGAAGAGAAGGATAAGGGAAATGACTTCACAAGCACACCGACAAACCCTATCGAGTTGACAGAAAGGGTATTGTTAATTTTGCAACCTATCGCACACCCGGGTAAAAGTAATTTATGATCTGACTGCACACTGGTCCTCTCAACTGCCTTTGATCATCATCTTATCTCCGTCTATCAATTTGGGATCGATATGTTTGACCCTCCCCTTTAAAAGCACCAACCATCACGGAAGAGATCCTCAGTCACCTGCAGCTTTTCGACACCACAGTTACACCAGGATAAAAAGGCTAGGCTTATACCAGCCAATGAGAAAAAGTAACAGATCATAGTCCATTTTCATATTCACGCCATATTCCCTTTCTCTTTTCATACTAAAACCTTTTAAATGACCCACTCGCCAACTTTACTAAAAGCAAATTATGTAATTTCTGTTAATTGTGTATTTTCAGCCTTAGGCTGCTTTTTTCTCTCAATAAACATTATTATTATTATTATTATTATTATTATTATTATTATTAAGCTAGAAAAAATATCTATATATGCTTAATGTCCTTCCAAAAGTAAGCAAACCTAGCCGTCACGTGATTGACCTTATGACCTCTAATGCTCCCATGTGTATGACCAGGGACCTTGTGAGTTGATTTCTAGATCTATACCTTCAGGGAGGCGTTTTAGGGCTGGTTTTAGCATCTGACCTTATTATCTTGATTAACCTTAACCTTGAAACCTTTGCCCTTTAAGGCCAAAAACTTTCTTTTGCCACAGGATACACTCTCCCACACTTCCACCTGCTTCAGTCAGCATTGTCAATCCTAATCTCCAGGCGTTGTGAACAGAGAGAGTATGATCCCTTATCCGAAGCATTCACTTCTACAGTTTATAGCGTTTTACACAGATATGGACTTTCAAATATGTATAATATAGCTCCTTTACATTTTTGTTATTAAGTATATGTCCTGAATGTAGCAGATTCACTAACCAAATGTAAATGTTTCCTGTTGTCATTCCTCATCTCCGAGAGTTGTGAACCACGGGAGTATAAACCAGCATCCGAAGCATTCACTCTTGATGTGAAGTGAGGGACCGGGGGCCAGTGTGTGAGGAAGGTGACGGACTAGTTGGGGGGGGGGGGGGGCGTGGAAGGTAGCAACAGGCCTGGGAAAGGTAAAATGTCTTCAGTTACAACCCAGTATTTATTAAGCAAACTATTAATGTGAAATAACGAGAATAATGTGGCATCGGAAATTAGTAAGTCTGCACCTATGTTACTGGTGTGGTTAATTATATATATTCTTATATAACTAATCAAATGTTGTGAGACAATAAATAAGCAAACGGATACTTCATTCCCTCTCCTGCCCCCAACCCTCTTCCATTCACACTCACGGCCATCAGCCGTGCTCTGTTCCTCCTAGTCTTCCCCTCCCCCGCAGAAACGTGAGGAACTGTCACCATCCCGAGGGGCATACACATACGTGTGTTTGTAATATACAGCATATATAATATGTATTGTATATGGATTAGAGAACAAAATATGGCCATGAAGGAAAACCAAAAGCACATACTGTAGTTATGACTGAACTGCTGATCCCTGACCAGTGTCTGCCACACCCCTTCTCATAGTAGTGCTACTTGGCCTCTGATGCCTAGCACGGTGGATTAATTTCCATTTTTCCTTGTAATTAGAGTAGGGGAAAGCGACACAGATATCGGAACAAGCATTACAGAAAATGCGAATATTGTTGGGCAATACATGAGTGTGATGCGAATATGGTTTATGTGAGGTTCTGTTCTGGTGACTGGTTGCACAAAGTAGGAATGGGTAAATATTAGCTCACATCCAGTGTGGGTGAATCATAGTATTAAGCAACAGGTTAACTTATTATATGCTTCTAAATAATAAAAAATCCAGTCTTGCTAGCCACACAATTCCTCTAACCCACCTCCCCTCCTACCCTCTTCACCCTCCCAGTCCGTCACCCTCCTCTCACACCGGCCCCCAGTCCCCCAGTCCACGTCACGAGAAAATGCTTTGCATGCAGGTTCATACTCCCGTGGTTCACAATTTTCGGAGACGGGGATTGACAATGCTGACTGTAGCAGGTGGGGAGGTTGTACATCTGTATCAATTTTCAGGTTTTTGTCCACATTTGCTGCAAAGTCGTCAATTTGACAGATATTCCTCTGACTAACTGTCCCCTCAACCCAATGGAACCCACTTTCACCCCAGGACCCCCCCCCCCCTTTTTATACGGGGAATCACCCACCCGGGCACAGGTCATCGACCGCAGCGGGGCCTGGGGGGTGAAAGAACAAGAGTAAAAAGAAATTAAAAATAGAAAAGAAAAAGATTATATTAATCTACACCACGAAGACGCCAGAAAACCAGCTTTTTAAAGTGAGACAGATTGTATGCGTATGGAAACACAGAAGGCAGAACATTCCACAGTTTGGCTGTCTGCCCTTGTGGGCATCTTACCTTTTACAGCCACTTCTGACCTTATGCTATTTACGTCTATCACTTATGACTTATGAGGATTATGTTGTTTTATAACAGCACTATATTAACTAATAAGTTTGTTTGTCTTTTAACCCACCATATATAAACAACGGTATGATAAACCAGAAAGACGAATGTTTTGTATTTAATTATTTATATATATATATATATCTTTTTTTTTTTTGTTACAGGAATGGTGGCGGGATGGCGGTGGTGGTGGTGGGTGTACAACTGGCTCTACTGCTCCACCAGGCACATGCACGTAAGTCACTAACATTCTTCATCTTTCTCTTACTCAGCTTTGTTCATTATATTATGAAAAATACGTATTGTCATAGTACATACGACTGTGTATAAGTGAAGGGGTGATTGCATCATGTATTATGCTAGGAGTATGACACTGGAAATTAAATTGCCATCCGTCTGTCACGCATATAGCTACCTCAAGATAGAAGTTACGCATGTAACTGTATTACAGTCCATAAATACAGCAAATTGTGTGGAAAATGTGTTGAGATTACAGTTCCTGTTGGAAGGGGGAGTGAGACACATCAGTACAGTACTACTGGTCCTCTCGTTACCCCGTAAAAGAGTGACACAAATCAGTATCATACTATTGGTCCTCTGAACACCCTATTGGGGAGTGAGACACATTGGTATTATACTATTGGTCCCCTCAACACCCAGTAGGGGGGTGAGACACATCAATACTGCTCTCAACATTGCTGGTGGGTCAAACAAAAAATCCCTAATCATCGCCATTTTATCGGTTGTTTCTTAAGTATTTTTTACGGGAAAACAACATCATGATCAACTGGCCCACACAATTGATGGCCCGGACCATCTGCACCACACCCTTGATGGCCCGGACCATCTGCACCACACCCTTGATGGCCCGGACCATCTACACCACACCCTTGATGGCCCTGACCATATGTATCACACCCTTGATGGCCCGGACCATCTGCACCACACCCTTGATGGCCCGGACCATATGTATCACACCCTTGATGGCCCGGACCATCTGCACCACACCCTTGATGGCCCGGACCATCTGCACCACACCCTTGGAGTCCCGTACCATCTGCACCACACCCATGATGGCCCGGACCATCTGCACCACACCCTTGATGGCCCGGACCATCTGCACCACACCCTTGATGGCCCGGACCATCTGCACCACACCCTTGATGGCCCGGACCATCTGCACCACACCCTTGATGGCCCGGACCATCTGCACCACACCCTTGATGGCCCGGACCATCTGCACCACACCCTTGATGGCCCGGACCATCTGCACCACACCCTTGATGGCCCGGACCATCTGCACCACACCCTTGATGGCCCGGACCATCTGCACCACACCCTTGATGGCCCGGACCATCTGCACCACACCCTTGGAGTCCCGTACCATCTGCACCACACCCATGATGGCCCGGACCATCTGCACCACACCCTTGATGGCCCGGACCATCTGCACCACACCCTTGATGGCCCGGACCATCTGCACCACACCCTTGATGGCCCGGACCATCTGCACCACACCCTTGATGGCCCGGACCATCTGCACCACACCCTTGATGGCCCGGACCATCTGCACCACACCCTTGATGGCCCGGACCATCTGCACCACACCCTTGATGGCCCGGACCATCTGCACCACACCCTTGATGGCCCGGACCATCTGCATCACACCCTTGGAGTCCCGTACCATCTGCACCACACCCATGATGGCCCGGACCATCTGCACCACACCCTTCGTGGCTTGGACCATCTGCACCACACCCTTGATGGCCCGGACCATCTGCATCACACCCTTGGAGTCCCGTACCATCTGCACCACACCCATGATGGCCCGGACCATCTGCACCACACCCTTCGTGGCTTGGACCAACTGCACCACACCCATGATGGCCCGGACCATCTGCATCACACCCTTCGTGGCTTGGACCATCTGCACCACACCCTTGATGGCCCTGACCACCTGCACCACACCCTTGATGGCCCTGACCACCTGCACCACACCCTTGATGGCCCTGACCACCTGCACCACACCCTTGATGGCCCTGACCACCTGCACCACACCCTTGATGGCACGGATAATGTGGATCACACCACTAATAGCCTCCTGGACACTCAGTGTTTTTTTTTTTCATGTCCATAATTCCTGAGTTACACAACTACGTGTTCTTCTCACTAGTGAAGGTAAACGAGCTGAACATCTCATTCTGTTCTTTTCTTATTCATATCTTGTGCTTTATTCAAATATATATTTTGTGGAGAGAAACCAGGTTGCGGTAATTATAAATGTAACGGACAGCTGAGCCAAGAATAGCCTCGCTCACTTTTCCCATACGATATTTTGTGTGAAGTCATTCCAGGGTGGTTTAAATACTATATATATATATATATATATATATATATATATATATTATATATATATATATATATATATATATATATATATATATATATATATATATATATATATATATATATATATATATATATGCTGATAACCACAATGAAAAAAAAAGAAAAAACGAAGTTCCCAAGCGCTTTAGTGTAATTCACATCTTTAAGGGCGCTTGGGAACTTCGTATTTTCTTTTTTTATTTGTGGTTATCAGCATATACCAGGATCACGCGCACCTACAGTGATTTGCTTGCATACAGAAGAACATAAGAACATAAGAATGGAGGTAACTGCAGCGGGCCTATTGGCCCATACTGGGCAGTCCCATTTACACCCAACCCCTATTGCTCATATAAGCATCCAACCTATGTTTAAAGCTATCCAGCGTATTCGAGTTAATGATGATATTTGGTAACTTGTTTCATTCATCCACTACTCTATTACCAAACCAGTGTTTACCTATTTCGCGCCTAAATCTAGATTTGTCTAATTTAAAACCATTGTTACGAGTTCGCTCCTGGTTGGATAGTTAAAGTACCTTTTAACGTCCCCTTTGTTCAGCCCTGACTTCCATTTATACACCTCTATCATATCGCCTCTCACTCTACGTCTCTCGAGGGAGTGCAAATTAAGATGCTTTAACCTGTCTCTGTACTCAAGGTTACTAATGCCCGGGATTAGCCTTGTCATTCTCCTCTGAATTCTTTCCAAGGATTCTATATCCATTCTGTAATACGGTGACCAGAATTGAACTGCATAATCCAAGTGAGGTCTCACAAGCGCAAGATATAGTTTTAGGATGACTTTGCTAGTCTTGTAACTAACACTCCTTTGTATGAACCCAAGTACTTTATTAGCCTTGTTTCGAGCAAATACACATTGTTTGCTTGGCTTAAGGTTCCTACTTATCATTACTCCTAAATCTCTCTCACAGTCGGACTTCTCAATGGCATCGTTGTCCATCTGGTATCTGGTTTCCCTGTTTACATCTCCTATACTGAGTACTTTACGTTTGTCCACATTGTATTTCATCTGCCATTTTTCAGACCATTCGAAAAATTTGTTTAGATCTTCCTGTAGTTTTGTGGAGTCGTCGTCAGATTTAATAACACGTCCTGTTTTAGTGTCATCAGCAAATTCACTTATGTTGCTGTCTATGCCGATATCTATGTCGTTTATGTATATAATGAATAATAATGGTCCAAGTACTAAGCCTTGGGGAACTCCGCGAATGACGTTTCTCCAATGGGATTTAGTGCCGTTAATGCTCACTCGCTGTTTCCTGTCCTGTAACCATGCCCTATGTCCATTTGATTGCCATGTGCTTCTATCTTTCTAATTAGCCTCTCGTGGGGGACTCTGTTGAAGGCTTTGCTAAAGTCGAGATATCCCACATCATAATTGTGCCCCCTTTTTTTTTTTTTTTTTAAGTTTAAGGTGGGGAAAGGATGGAAGGCACGCTGGGGCTCAAGGCACAGCCAGACATGAGGGATGGAGAAATCACAACATATAGTCGTGGGGGGGAAAGGCTGGAAAAGAAGTTTAATGAGTTAAACAGAGGGGG
The DNA here is from genome assembly GCA_958450375.1 of Homarus gammarus. Lineage (NCBI taxonomy): Eukaryota > Metazoa > Arthropoda > Malacostraca > Decapoda > Nephropidae > Homarus > Homarus gammarus. Next base: position 531,358 of record CAUDMG010002056.1, read on the forward strand.
ACGACACCCCTTGTTTTACATATTACAGAGTTTGTTGGCTAACCTAGGATTTAGAATGAGGTTGCACAACGGTTATTTTAGTAGACAATGACTAGATTGATTTTACAATTACAAGTTTACTAACATCTTATACTGTATTACGTTATGGACTCACTTGATTGTGACTTGTTAATTGTGAATTTATATCATCTAAGTTTTAATCTAAGGTGGATCACTGTGGCGGACATAGATGGGTCGCGGGTTGGGTTGTTTTAGTGCGGGCAGACTCCGGGGCCACCAGGCGTGGGGTCTCCCTCCGTTGATGTCTTCCCCGCGTAGGTGGTCTGGGCTGTGAGGGTCGTCCAGGAGTTTGTCCCAAACCTTCTTCCCTAGGCGATGGAACCTGAAGTTGAGGGCCTCTGTTTTATTTCTTAGGTGGATGGTTTCCACTGTCTCCTGGTAGGGTGGCGCTTGTCCACTGGCTGACCTCAAACACTTGTTTTGGAAGCTCTGTAGTTGTTGTAATCTAGTCTTCCCGAGTGTGACGAATGGTATAGATGGGTACTCCAACACAGGCCTCACCAGCGCCTTGTACAGGTGAACTTGTATCTTCTCAGGCATCAATTTAAAACGTTTTAATTTGGCTGCGGCGACTTTGGCTTTATTTAGTCTGTCCTTCAGGTGGGGAATGATGCCCGTCCGAGAAATGATGAGGCCGAGCAACCTGCCTTGTTTAGAGTACTCAATCTCTTCGTCGTCGATCATCAATGGGGCCGGCTTGAATTTGGCTATGGGTATGACCTCAAATTTCGTTTTGTTTGTTTTTATTTTCCATTTATTTTCATACTCCGAGATCTCCTCTATTGCCCGAGCAGTGAGTCGCGCCATCCTTGCTGTGGACCTTCCTGGGCAGGTGACGATCTGTGTTACATCGTCGGCATACATGACGTACTCGCTGCCGACGATTGGGGGTGGCAGGTCAGCCGTGTAGAGTGTGTAAAGGGTTGGTGAGAGACAAGAGCCCTGAGGCACGCCGCTCGATAGTGAGAATTCTTCTCCAAAATGTTCTTGCATCTTGATTTTGGCTCTGTGGTCCATAATGAAGTTACACAGCAGGCGCGTCGGATTTTCGGGTAGCCCCAGTTGTGTGATCTTATACTGCAGCCCTGCGTGCCAAACTTTGTCAAACGCTTTGCTGACATCCCTCAGTACTATATTGCACTGCAGGCGGCCAGTCATGGCATTGGCGATCTGCTCGTAGGCCTGAGCTATGGCGGTGGATGTGCCTTTGTACTGGCGGAAGCCGAACTGGCGGGGATTATGCATGTCTTCGTCCTCCAGATACATCCGCAATCGCTTGCTGACTATTTTTTCGAAGATTTTGGCAGGTACCTCTAGCAGTGATATTGGTCGAAAGTTTTCGACTTTGTTTGGAGGCTTCCCTGCTTTTGGTACGAGGCGAATAACAGGAATTTTGAACATCTTAGGGAAGTATCCAGAGGCGAGGCAGGCATTGCATATATGAGCAAGCCTCTCTATCATGTTGTCGGGGAGTTGAGCCAGGATCTTCTTGTTAATGTGACTTTGACCAGGTGATTTGTTTTTAAACCCTTTTATGATGGCTGACACATCTGCAGGAGCTATGTGCTCCGTCAGGTAGCTTCCATCAACCAGTCTGGTGAAGTCAGCGCATGGGAACGGCTGGAGCAGGTGCTGATGGTCCTGCAACTGACCTAAAATGTCCTCCTCAAACTCCCTGTCGAAGCCCTCGTTCTCCTGTTCACTAATGGTAAAGATCTTTCGTAAATATCGCCGATGTAGTTGTTCTTGGTTTTCTTCCTCGAATATTTTTATGTTGTTTTGGTCGAGCAGGTAAGGGACCGTGCTAGAGGTGGAACCCATCAGTCGCTTGATCCCTTTCCAGAATGCAGCAGAATCGCGGTAATTGTTGGCTGCCTCCCACACCAAGGCGGCCCACTTTTGTTCATGTAGACGTTTGCTCTCGTGCTGGATGTCCGTCTGTAGCTCTCGGTACCGGTCTCTCATCTCCTGCGTCCACCAGCGGATACTGGCTAGCTGTCTCACGTGAGCGTACTGGACACTGAGCTGCCTCAGATGGTGACTAGTGTGAGGATGGGGAATGGTCCTGTAACTGGTGGTCGGGATGTGCCCCTCGTCCACCGATTCAAAAACTGATGAAAAGAATGTTAATAGATTAGTTAGACATGAACGCACGCTTGTGAAGCCATGCTGGGAATCATTGATCAATTGGTGCTTCTCCAGGTAATTTCATATATATAATATATATATATATATATATATATATATATATATATATATATATATATATATATATATATATATATATATATATATATATATATATATATATTTCATTAGCCCAATAAAGCACGCGGACTTCTACATACAATCAACACCTCAACCCGCCAGGATTCGAACCCACGGCCCACAAGCCAATAACGTTTAATAGGTGCCTCAAAAACGCCGTTATTAGTGAAAACGTTAATTGTGTGACATTAAAATACATGTAAAACGGGTTTATTGGTGCTGCCGCCCCAAGAATTTCACCCATTTTTTCCCCTTGAAGCCCTCCTAACACTTTTTGTTAGCTGAAATAAAAAGATTTGTTATTCAATCATCAAAATAAAGAATTTGAGTAATATAACACTTAGCTTGGGGGAGTTTTTGAGGTGCTTGGTGTGATGATTGTTCCATATCTGAGGGCCGCTAACACTTGCACTGTCTTTCATTCGACAAGCTAACCATTTCACAAGAAAATGCCCTGTTATCACTAACAACCTGTTTCTATCACTTTTATCATTTATAGCTCGCCTAGCATTTCCATCACTACCGAAATATTTCTTAGCCGGAGCAATACTCTTCTTGGTGTCCCCTAAGTTCCTCTTAATATTTCGCACTGTAGATTCAGGACAGTTCAATTTCCTCACAATATCAATATTCCATGCACCACTTTCAATGAGCTCAACAATCTGTTCTTTAACCTTAACGGAGTAGGCACGCTTCTTGAGGCTTTGTCTTTTAGCTTTGGGGTCTTTTTTCTCATTCACTTTAAAAGTTCTGGGCGTTCAGGCAGCAAATCACTCCCTCCACCACCTCCCCTAACCCCCACAGGAAAAATGCAGAAGCCATTGTTGATCACCGACCCTAGCAACCACTGATTTTAGAGGCGAAAATCTCACACTTGGGCGCAGCGTTGTATTCCACGGAGAGTGTGTGAGAGTGAGGCGAAGTGGACAATTACATCATCAACATGGCGGCAAACAAACACTATCATTGATGAGCTTGGACGCTTACAGCAAAATCTCCGTTATTCAAGAGAATCCAGACATTATTATTTAAAATGGGTATCTATTGTAACTTACCGTTATTGTCGAAAACGTTATTGTGGAAGTCGTTATTGGCGAGAGCCTACAGTATATATATATATATATATATATACATATATATATATATATATATATATATATATATATATATATATATATATATATATATATATATATATATATATATATATATATGGTGACTATGAATCTGAAGACTTCCTAGATGCAGTGCAAGACAATTATTTGAAACAACAAATTACAGAACCTACAAAAGGTGACAATATATTAGACTTAGTATTACCAAATAAAGAAAATATTATCAAAGATATCACAGTAGGGGAAGAACTAGGTAACAGTGATCACAGAGAAATCAGGTTCACCCTAAATTGGGAAACGAAAAACAATGACAATATGGTCAGAGTCAAAAACTTTTGATTGGCGGATTATCAGGGGTTAAGAAGGTACCTAGGTGAGGTCGCTTGGGAACAGTCAGGTCAATCCCCAGTAGGAACGGGTGAGGTCTTAGGTGACACAACAATTGATCATGACTATAATATATTCACTCGTATATTACGTAAAGCACATGAACAAAATATACCATACAGAAAAATTAGGTCAAATAAGAATGAGCCAAGGTGGATGACCAGAAAACTTAAACATGACATACGAATAAAGAAAGGAATTTATAAGAAATTAAAGGGAGGGGAGGAGCAGCTCAGAAATAGGTATAATGAACTATCTACGAATGTTAAGAAAAATGTAAGGAAGGCAAAGAGCGACTACTAAATCAGGATAGCAAGAGAATCCAAGGCGATTCCCAAGGGATTTTTCCAGGTATATAGGACAAAGATCTAGGACAAAGTTGGGCCTTTAAAGTCAGGGAGGAGGGAAGTGATCGATGACAGTGAGGAAATATGCAAAGCATTAAACAGCTACTTTTCATCAGTTTTCGCAGAAGAAATTCACGAGGAAATTCCAGAGGTGGAACTGATATTTAGGGGAAATGAAGAAGAGAAATTAAAAAATATCACTATCAGAAAAGATGATGATCTTAAGAAGATAAATAAGTTAAAGAAGTCAAAATCCCCAGGGCCAGATGAAATTTTCCCTCGAGTCTTGAAAGAGTGTAAGGAACAGATTAGCGGACCCCTCATAAATTTATTTACAAAATCATTAGACAGGGAGTTGTACCAGACTTGTGGAAACAGGCAAATGTAGTACCCATATTCAAAAAGGGAGACAGAGCATCAGCGTCAAATTGCCGGCAGATCAGTTTGACGTCAGTAGTGGGGAAATTTCTTGAATCAATTATAGCAAATAGCATTCGATCGCATTTAGAGAAAAACAAATTAATCTACGACTCTCAACATAGGTTTTCAAAGAGAAAAATCTTGTCTAACAAATCTGCTGACGTTTTTTAGGAAAGTCTTTGAGGTAGTAGATAATGGGGAAAATTACGATGTTATTTACTTAGACTTTTGCAAAGCATTTGACAGAGTACCGCAGAAGAGGCTTCTGAGAAAAGTTAAAGCTCATGGTATCAAGGGGAAAGTTTTAAATTGGATAACATCATGGCTCACCGATAGAACGCAGAGTGTCAGCGTAGATGGTGTTAAATCTGAGTGGGGCTGTGTAACCAGTGGGGTTCCACAGGGGTCAGTACAAGGCCCACTCTTATTCATAATTGTGTAGATTATAATCTACATAAACGATCTAGATACTGGGATCAGCAGTGACATAAGCAAGTTTGCGGATGACACCAAATTAGGGCGGCAGATCAATTCAGGGCAGGATGCAAATGCACTACAGGAGGATTTAAATAAACTGCAGGAGTGGTCAGGACAGTGACAAATGAAATTCAACACCAGCAAGTGCAGCGTACTTAATATTGGAAGAACAAATACTGTCAATGTATACAGCCTTGACAACATCAACCTAGAGAAGTCGACTTGTGAAGGAGATTTAGGGGTACTTGTAAGCCCGGACCTGCAGCCTAGAAAACAGTGCGTTAATGTTCGAAATAAGGCAAACAGATTATTAGGTTTTATATCTATAAGTGTAAGTAATACGAGTGCAGAGGTCTTATTGCAACTATATCTTGCGCTAGTCAAGCCGCACCTCGATTATGTGGTTCAGTTCTGGTGCCCTTATTATAGAATGGATATCAATTCACTATAGTCGGTGCAGCGAAGAATGACGAAAATGATTCCGGGACTTAGAAACCTTCTATATCAAGATAGGTTAAAGGAACTAAACTTGCATTCCCAAGAAAGACGAAGAGTGCGGGAAGATATAATAGAAGTATTTAAGTGGGTGAAAGGAATCAATAAAGGAGATATAGATAAAGTTCTTATAATATCCGAGCAGGGTAGGACTCGCAGCAACGGATTTAAGTTGGATAAGTTTACGTTTAGGAGGGAGATAGGAAGGAACTGGTTCACAAATAGGATGGTGGACGAGTGGAAGAAGCTTAGCAACTTTGTAGTAAGTGCTGGAACGCTGGAAAGTTTTAAAAGGAGGCTATATAGCTTCATGGATGATAGAGAGTGGTAGTAACTCTCGACAGGAGCTGCCCTGCACAGGCCAACCGGCCTATTGCGGACTCCTTATGTTCTTATGTTCTAACAACTGTGTTGGGTAAGACAGGAGTCCCTTTACAAAACATGTAAAGCTTGATACCAGCTTTGCGCGACAAAATTCTTAATCATCGGCTCAAACCCAGGATAGAGATTATTAGCTCAATAAATATACATTTAACTCGCAATTTTACGACAAAATTATATTTTTATGCCTAAAACCTGGAAATAGATGACTGTAATCCTCCGAACCCCTCGATCTGGACGAACGACTCTTCAGACTCTTTCATACTAGTGTCTTTTGTTCTGTTTTTATCGCTCGACAAAAAAAAAAAATCATGTGAAAGAAGCCCAATAGGGAAGTCACGATATTTAATCTGGGTCCTCAATTGTCAAAATGGAGGTGTAAAAATATAGTTAAGCTCACCATGGTGGTGGTGGTGGTGCGTGGAGATCCATGGTAAATTTATTAAATTATACTTCTGGTGTAGTAAAGGGGACGCCCACGCACGCCTACGCTCACGTTAGCCAGCCGTTACGAAGGGAACTTGAAAGTTGGCCTGTGAGGCCCTGTGTCTTTACAGAGCCTGTCATGCGACAGATATCCCAATTCGTCACCATTTGTTATCCTCTCAAGGGTGACCAGATGCCTATACCAAGTGCCATGAGGATAGCTCCGCCCATAGAACTGACATGACTACACCCATATTGCGAACTAGCCAATCAGTGGGAAAAAGTGCCTAATGAATATTTGAAAGACAGACTCTGATTGGACACTCAGAATATACTCTCTACAACTAAGAGATAACGTTAGATGTAAAAGTAGCTAAACCAACTATCTGTGCATACTTTGTGGGAAACAATATGAGGCCATGGACGATGAATGTTGGTATATGAGGGCTGTCACTAGTCACATGTAAAATTTCGGAGCATATCGACCCCCACCTGCACAGTTAGTTATTTTAGCTACCTACAGTCAGTTTTGTTAGTGTTCTGGGTAATAAGTTCTATATACAGGAGCGAACACAAACACCTGCATAATGTTTATAGGTTCTATTTACTGGATAAGAGATATGTACACAAGAGGAGTAGTGCTCTTCGACCTGTCCGCTGGTCAACTGCTCTATAGGCGACGTATGGCAAGTGACACATTAACAGCTTCCATACGCCGCCAGGCACATTAATTAAGCATGTGGGACATGGTAATTACATTGCCACACGCTGCTAGCTAGGCTAAATAAATAATACATAAATGGAGCACATACATAATATACATAGCATAATATAAATACAGCATACAGAATATACATACACCTCCCTCCCCCTATACGCTCATAGCAAAGTCTTGAGCGGACCTTTTCTTTTGGATCCGTTCTGAGCGTCGAGGGACTATATCACTGGGAAGGGTATGGGACTCAACACTGGTGGTGGGGTCAGCAGAAGGCATTGTTATGGGGCGGAGAAAACGGCGGTTCCTCCACCACACACGACCACTGGGTAACCGCACCTGGTAGTCCCATGACCTACCAAGACCCATGACTACGCCTACTTTGTCCCAACGTAGGGAGGTCGGGTCCTGAACACAGACTTGGGTGCCGACACTCAACCTGGGGAGAGAACGGGCGTGGTCATTGAAGCGGGCGACGACGTCTTGAACACGGTCGGCAGCTCGGCGATCACAATCCTCTGTCTTGGCCTGCCACTCCTTGGAGAAGGATTTAGGGTGAGCAGGGACACAAGAACGAAGGGGACGTCCATACAAAACCTGGGCAGGGGAGCGTCCGGTGTAGTTAGGTGTGTTGCGGAGTTCAAGAAGACCCCGGTCGAAGGCCTCGCAGTCAACATTCCCAGAAGGGGCCACCTTAAGGATGAGGTGCTTCAAGGATTTGACAGCAGCCTCAGCGTGGCCGTTGGACTGCGGGTAATGGGGCGATGACAACACATGCCGGACTCCCCATCGGTCAAGGAACACAGCAAAGTCTCGGCTTGTGAACTGAGGCCCTCCGTCGGTTCGCAGGCGTACAGGAACACCCACGTCACGGAAGTAGTGGCGGAACTTGCTGATGGTGGCGGCAGACGTCATGTCATTACCGCACTTGATGACAACCGGCCAACCAGAGAGACGGTCGACGATAACAAGGAAGGACTTTCCTGACACGGCCGACACGGACTCAAAGGGGCGGGTGGGGTTGTCGTCACTCATGAAGGGTTCCTGCTGCTGGCTGGGATGTAATACTTGGCAGGGCTCACATGCACGGACAACGTTGGAGATGTCGGAGTTGATGCCGGGCCAGAACACAGTCGTCGTGCACGTCGTTTGGTGGCCTCAGCTCCACGGTGACTGTCGTGAAGACGAGCCAAGACTTGATGCAGCAGGGACAACTACACGTGCTCCGTACAGAACAAGGTCTCCGTCACAGTAGAGTTCATCGCGGAGTTTCCAATACGGGAGCAGGGTGTTGTGAAGATCTTAGCAGTTGCTAGGAAATCCATTTCTCACACACTCGACGAGTCGGACGTAGGAAGGGTCATCTCGGGCCGCTGTTCGAAGGTCCTCCATTGCCTTGTCGTCATCTGGTGACAGGTCCGAACGAAGGGATTGGACGGCATGTAGAGTGACCACAGTCCTGACGGAAAGAGCGAGGTCGGCGTCGAGCACATGGTCTTCTGGAGTAGGGCGGCTGACAGGAAAGCGGGATAAGGCATCAGGGATGCAGAGCTCCTTACCAGCACGCCACACTGCTGTGAAGATGTACGCCGAGAGCTTCTCTTTCAGGCGCTGGAGGCGAGGGTTCTCAACGGCGTCCAGCGTGTAGTGGTTGAGGATCGGGACGAGCGGGCGATGGTCGGTCACTAGGTGAAAGTGTTGCAGGCCTATGAGGTAAAACCTGCACTTAGACATCGCCCAAACCACAGCCAACAGCTCCAACTCAATAGTGGCGTAGCGCGTCTCGGTGTCAGAGAGGAAACGCGAGCCACACTGGACGAGCCGGAACTGCCCTCCACCATAATCCTGCAGTAGGGCGCATCCCACGCCGTACAAGCGTGAGGCATCTGTCTGCAGAACCGTCGGCAAGGCTGGGTCAAACGTGGCGAGGACAGGTGGACTAGACAGGGCCTGTTTCACTTGCTGGAAGGCCTTGTTGTGGTCGGGGGTCCACAGGAATGTCCTCTTGGGGCTCATCAGGGGGCGAAGTGGTTGGGCAGCTGCGGAGATGTCCGACGAAAACTCTGCTAACTGGTTGACGAGACCGATGAAGGACCTCAAGTCGGTGGGGTTAGCAGGGATGGGAAAATCCGTGATGGAGCGGACTTTTTCCGGGTCAGCTGCGATGCCATTCCCTGAGAGGGTGTACCGACAAAAGTCAACTGAAGAGCTGGCCAGAACAAACTTGTCGGCATTTAGGGTAATGCCGTGCTTCCGGCACCTGTTGAGTACCTCGTAGATACGGCAGAGGTGATCCATATAATCCTCGTCGTACACGAGTATGTCGTCAACCACTTTCACACAGTTCGCCAAACCTTGTAGAGCCATATCACCTCGAAGACAGAAAGCGTCTCCTGTAGCGGCGTATCCCATGGGGCCACGGCAATAACTGTAACGTCCATACGGGGTGATGAAAGTTGTGAGTGGTCAGTCTTCTTTGGCAAGCTCCATCTGCCAGTATCCACACAGGGCGTCCATCGTCGTGAAGAAGCGCGCCTTCGGGTTCACACTGCGTAGAGCTGCAAAGGGCGTGGGAGAAGGGTGCGCAGGACGAGACACCTGGCTGTTGAGCTTGGAGAGGTCAGTGGTAATCCGAACACCACCTTTGGGTTTTGCGACGACAACCATAGGGTGACACCATGGAGACGGGTCATCACCGGCTGGTGCAATTATTTCTTGGACGACCATGGAGTCTGTATGTATATTATGTATGCTGGAACATTGCCACATGCTGCTAGCTACATAAATGGAGCACATACATAATATGCATACATAATATATAATCCAGCATACATAATATACATACAGAGTCCAGCTCGTTTTTGACCGCCTCGCGGAAGGCCAGGGGGACCAGTCGAAGGGTGTAAATAGCGAAGGGCTTCGCGTCGTCCCTCAAGTGGATCCTCATGGGGGGACCTACCATCTTCTTGAGAGGCTTGGATTCCAGAGCGGACTTGGTCACCAGAACGTCGCTGAATTCCTTCAGGAAGTACTTCCGAGCATCCGAAGGAGAGGTGTCACTGGCAAGAGGCAGGGGTAGGGCGGCAGCAGGGAGGTTGCTGCTCCCTTCTTGCACCCTGTTGGCGTGTTTTACCTCGAGAATAGGTTTGGGGAAGTCCTGGGAGATGATGGCCAACTCTTGACAATGTGTGTAGGACAGCAAAGGAGTCGGGACACCGTTATGCACATCAATCCAGGCTTGACACGACCTTTTGCCAAAGGTGACTTGTGCTTGGAGTGAACCTAGGGCCGGGGTCATCTGTGAACCATCTGCCGTAAAGCGGAGATCCTTGGGGGGCGGTCCTAGATCACTTGTAGAGAGCCCCAAGCATTGCAAATGCTGGGGACCGATGACTGTAGCATCAGCGCCGGTGTCGGGCAACATCTGAAGACGGGATGACACACCGCCGTAGATCACGATGACACTGATGTACTGGGAGACTTTGGTCCTGGGACGCGATGGGGAGCACACATTCCTAATACGGCTCGAGCGTTGACCAGGGTCGTCATGCTTCTGGTTGGAAGACTGTGGGCGGCCCTCACTGGTGGAAGGGCGCTGAAGCTTCCGCCGACGCTGTCCCTTGGGTTTGTTGGTAGGGCAACACTTGTCATAGTGGCCCAGACGACCGCACACATTGCACTGGACGCGTTTAGCTGGGCACCGTACTGTGAGTGACCAGTGGCCCTTACGGTCACAACTGTTGCAGGTAGACTCAGCAGCTGGACACACCTGTGTTCCGTGCTGCTTACCACAGTTAGTACAAAATGAACCGGGCGTGGACGTGGTGGGCGAAGGCGTAGGAGCAGTTTTTTTGTCCTTCTTGTACCGGGACACAGCGCGTACAACTGTAGGGGGAGCTCGGATGGCAGAGGTGGCAAACCTGGCAGCATCATAGGAGCGACTTATCGTCAACACATCCTTGAGAGAAGAGGAAGAGTCGAGGGAGGTGAGGCGTTGGACAAGTTCCTCGTCCTTAACACCCATCAGGATCACCTGCTTCAACTGGGTCTCCTCGCACTGTTGGTGGTGGCCTAGACATATATCTAGCTCTTCCGAGGCTCTCTTAAGACGTACATAAGAGGCGTCAAAAGTCTCACCCTCCATCTGTCTGCAGCTAAACAACTCCCTCCTGCGCAGAGCTTCATTCTGCTGTCCCTTGATGTGCCGTTGTAGAATGTCCAGTACCTCCTCTACAGACAGCGAAGAGGTTGGGGGTACCTGCAACGTATGTTCTAAGACACGCTGAATTTCCAAGGACAGGCACATACGTAGCTGAATGAGCTGTTTCGGCTGTGACAAACTCTGGAGATCCACCATTGTAGAATAATCAGTCCACCGTCGCCGCCATTCACGAAAAGTCTGGAAATTCACATCAGGCTTCAAGACGGGCGGTGTTTGAGCAGCTGCTTTAGGTGGGGCTGGGGGGCGTGAAGGAAGCATTGATGAGGTATCTGAACCAGTCAGTACCGAGGCAGTGAGAGCCAGGGGCTTGGTTAACAGTGAGGCGAGATATCAAAGCTTCAAACCGTGCACTGACTTCCAATCTCCGTTGGTGGTCTCTATCTGCCTCTGCTTGCCTTCTGTGTTCATCCGCCACACGTCTGTTAGCTTCATCCTCGCGCCTTTCATCTCTCATAAACTTCATTAGAGCAATTATCTCTGGAGACAACGCTGAATATCGAGGTGAAGGGCTGTGCTATGTTGTTGGAGCTGGAGCGTCATGGTCAGCCTGGTCATCCATCTCTGCGGAGCTATCATCCGACTGACTCATCCGGGCGTCGGCTCCACGGCTACGTAAGGCACGAGACATAACTACTTCATCTGTGTACAGTCTTAAATCAGTGTTGACCGGTCAGCCCGTCGTATCAACAAGATCTCAGACAAAAAGTTAATTAAATACACAGATAAGTAGAATATATATATAAAATATATATAAGGCAATCGCCGATGTCAGTGTGTTAGTTCATGTATGTGTGTGTGCCAGGCGGGCGAGAGCGTCTCGCCTCGAGCTGTGAGGGGGTGGAGACGACACTGTGAGGGGGGTTGGAGACCAGAGTTGCCAACTTAGCGACTTTGTAGCTTGATCTAGAGCTTTTAGTTTTGTTCTAGCGACATTTTAGAGCGATTTGCGACTTGTCGCAAATCTAGAGATATCCACAGAAATCTAGCGACTTTCTGGATACTTTTGGGCTGTCCATGAAAACTCAGTTTTCCTAATTTCGAGCCATAATATATAGCAACGGGGTTACAGGGACAATAAATAATAAGAAAAGTTTAATACACTTGAACGGGTCGTGGTACAGAAGGAGTGACACGTCTACTTGATGTCAGCCCGTCCGTGGCTAATGTTGCCGTGTCGTCATTTATTTGTCTATTACCTTCGCCTTTGTAGCACCTGGGTAACTTACCTTTTTGTCAGATATGCAATATGAATTTCCTTAATATGCTAAATTTTAAAGAACATTAGCAAAACATCTTGTAGAATTAATTCTATCAAGCCTGCGTGGTTCCAAACTTCTCATACGCGTCCACCATGGGTGACCCAAAGACTCCATACAGTTGCCCAGCAAGTCGACACTGTTCACCAGCTTTGCCAAAAACCATCAAGGAAAGTTTCCGCTTGTTTGCATGCTGTTTATTAATTTGAACCCTTCATAGTCCCAATAGAAAATGGGTAAGCCACAGTATTCGCAGCGATTTAGGAAGGAATGGCTCAGAGATGACAGATACAAAAATTGGCTTCTGGAGGTGCCAGGAGATAATAAAAAAGGATTTTGTAAATTTTGCAAGTGTACTTTATCTGCTACGTTGTGCGACATTGAAAAACACAAAAACACTAAAAAACACAAGAAAGCAGAAGAGCCGTTTAGTGCAGAAAGACAGACAATTTTACCATTCAAGAAACTTGGGAATAATAGCTAGCGACTTTCAATGGAAGATTTAGCGACATTTAGCTACTTTTAGGTACCAGCCTAGCGACATTTGAAAATCCGAGTTGGCAACACTGGAGACGACGACTAGCGGCAGTTACCCTCCAGGCTTCGCGAGGGGAGGTGTACTGAAGTCTACTCCTTACAAATGCCCAGAACATGCCGTGTACCTCGGGAATCCTTTAGAACAAGGTCACACATGAATGGCACGAAACACACAATGCACTAAACACTTCACAGAAAATCATTGTCACTGACACTGCTCAAAGTTGCTAAATTCTTCGAGGAAGGGTGGGGGGTGGCGGGCGGCGGTTGGTTAACACAAGGAAGGAGTCCTTAAGCCGGCTTTCCCACAAAGTTTGCACTTATACTCGTAATTATCCAGTAAAACCGGTTCACTGCGCCATGTTCGTGTTCTGGGTAATAAGTTCTATCAACAGGAGCGAACACAAACACCCGTATAATGTTTATAGGTTCTATTTACTGGATAAGAGATATGTACACAAGAGGAGTAGAGCTCTTAGACCTGTCCGCTGGTCAACAGCTCTATAGGCGACGTATGGCAAGTGACACATTAACAGCTTCCATACGTAGCCAGGCACATTAATTAAGCATGTGGGACATGGTAATTACATTGCCACACGCTACTAGCTAGGCTAAATAAATAATACATAAATGGAGCACATACATAATATACATAGCATAATATAAATACAGCATACAGAATATACATACAAGTTTAGTGTTGGGTGTGGTCTTATCTGGTCTAGTAGAGATTCTATAGCGTGGTTGGTGTAGGAGGCGTCAATCACTCTAGGTGGGCTAAGCTCTTCAGTGCATGGTACTTGATAGTGAAACGCACTCTAGAGTATTTGCACCTAGGTACCATTCACTTAGAGTGCATTTTACCATCAGGTAAAATACACTCTAGAGTTTTATTTCAACACAATAGAGTGCATCTCACCTGATGGTAAAATAAACTAATGCAAAATCAAAAACTCATTACTTCTCATTTCTGAGTATTAAAGTTTTATTTAGGCATAATGTACATAATATTCTTAAATTAAAAAAAAAGTAATGAATTATTATTATATGGACATTGAAACTGGAGGTATTATGAAGGATTTAGTTAGAAAAGGATAAAACAGAAGTATGAATTAAGCCTCCATATGCACTTGACTCACGTCTGAGTCATGTCCAGTACTCTTACGCCAAAGCGTGGACCCTCTAGTCTAGACTCTGACGTTCAGTGAAGATATTGTCACGTCTGGGGTATTAGTTGCGAGGACGGACAGACACATGCACGACGCAGAGCCTCGTAGATGAAATAAGTAAGTTTTTACCTGTGTTCAATCTGTTTCTATTTTTGTTCAAATTGTTTAATTCTTATAATTTTATTGTCTTTCTTATAGCTATGAATTTTGTATTGTGTGTATTGTGTGTGTAATATGTAGGTAGTAGGTAATAGTCTGTAGGTAGTAGGTAGTAGGCAGCTACCAAACAGGGAGGTACTAACTGCCTGGGAAGATATTGGAAGCATAATGCGTTGTCTAATGCAGTGTTTCTCAAACTGGGGGCCATGAACCCCAAGGGGGCCACGGCAAGGTTTTAAGAAGGCCATGTATATTGTATTATAAATTTTATTTATTACAAATTACATTTTCGACCCCCCAGGCCCCGATGTGGGTCAGTGACCTGTGCCCGGGTGGGCTTATCCCGTAAAAAAAAAAAAAAAATAAAAAATAACTAAAACACTCCCTCTTCTATACTACCTAAAATATATGTCCACTGTGTGCGAGTGTTAAAGGTTAAGTCTGGTGTTTGCTTAGATAAGTGAGAAGGTAGTTAGTGAGTGCAGTAAGGTGGGTGGTAAATATGATGCTGGTGTCATTGATATCATTAAGCATACGCCTGAGGAGGTCATGGGCTCTGTTAATGCTTCTTTGCATAAAAACACCAACTGACATAATTATTGGGAATATTATGTAGATTGTGCTTGTATAAAGCTTTGATTCTCATACTTTCACTTTGTGAAGTAGTGGGGTTTTCAACGTAGTAGAGTGCATTTCACCGTCTGGTACCAAGGTTTGACACCTGTAATTGAAACAATAAGTATTTTACTCGTACGAGACCTAAACAAAGTACAGTTATACAGTACAAATGGTTTCCCGTAACTGAAATTAACCCATTAAGGTTAACGCCTGTAACTGAAATTAAACAATTAAGCTTGATGTGTGTAACTGAAACTAAGCAATTAAGGCTGAGTTGACGTCTGTAAATGAAATCAAGCAATTAAGTATAATGCCTGATACCAAAATTAATCAATTAAAGTTGACGCCTGTAACTGAAATTACGCATTTTAATGGGACGAGAGCTAAACAAAGAGCAGTTATACCGACAACTAGTCATATACATTCTCTTTTATTGTTTACTTAATCTAATAATTTTTATTTTCGTTTATGTTCAGATATAGTGCTGGCTTCATGTTTCGGTATAAGGGCCAAATGCAAAAACTGCCGTCGTGTACACGAACGATGCTGTGGTATCCCGGCGGTCGTAATACAATGGAAGAAAAGTTTAATGATTATTCAAGAATAGCCATGGTGGATCCCGACAGTCGTTTGTTGTTACTATGTCATCGTGGTGTAGGCAGGTATACCAACTGGCGGAAGACTAGGAGTAGGAGGTTGGTATGCTTGCACCCTCACTAGCGTAGCTAAGGGGGGGGGGGGGGCGGGGGGGGGGGGGGCGGTCCGCCCCGGGCGGCACTTTTGGGTGAAGGATCACGAGATGCTGAATTGCCATACGACATTGAATTGAAGAGAGAAATGTTTTCTTCGCTGGACAGGGTGATCCAAGAAATAACTTTGAGATTTCAACAGCTTCATGAACTTGCTGAGAAATATGCCTTCCTTACCCCATTGAATCTTTTGGATGATAAATATGAGTGTCAAATAGATCACGATCACGACGACATTGATAAAGAGGAGTTCCTCGTTGAGAGAAAAAGACTTCAGCATTTTGTTGCTGTTGCTGCTATAACTATTAAAGACAGAATACAGACGTGGAAAGAAGGCCCCCTTGAACTTTTGCAGTTTATTCAAAAGTATAACCTTGGGAACTCGGTTCCAAATATAGTAATAATGGTGAGGATTTTCCTCACAATTGCTGTTAGTGTTGCTACCTGTGAGAGGAGTTTTTCGAAACTAAAACTGATCAAGAATTACTTAGGATCTACTATGAGCACCTTGCGGTTGATAAATCTTGCCATACTGTCTATAGAGCGACAATTGACAGATGAAATAGTTTTTGACAGTTATTGAAGAATTTGCCAACAAAAAAACAAGAAAAGTTACTTTGTAGAAAGTTGTAGTTTTCATTTCAGAAATAAAGATGGTCCTAATTTTTTACACTTTTTTACTTTTTTCCCTATCCTATATGTCGTTTTTGCTTTTTGTTTAACTGTTACTTATAAAGTTTAAGTATGTTTGGTGTGTATTTAAAGCAAACTATATTTGAGTATGTGAAAGTAAAGTTGTAGTTTTACTTTCAGAAATAAAGATGGTCCCAATTTTTTACACTTTTTTTACTTTTTTCCATACCTTATATGTCGTTTTTGCTTTTTGTTTAACTGTTACTTATAAAGTTTAAGTATGTTTGGTGTGTATTTAAAGCATACTATATTTGAGAATGTAAAAGTACAGTAATATTATAATGGTACACAAACTATTTAATATATATATATATATATATATATATATATATATATATATATATATATATATATATATATAAGAGTGAGTCACTGTGCAATATGTATTTTTTGTGGGGGCACGGTGGGGGGGGGGGGGGGCGGCAAACTCAAGGGCCGCCCCGGGCTGCACACACTCTAGCTACGCCACTGTGCACCCTACACGATTTACGAGCATGAAAAACTTGAATGCCAAGCTAAGGTGTACCTCATTTTTATATTTTTTTGGATTATTAGCAACTTACAGTGAATATAGGTAAATAAAGCCTGTAACAACCATAAGAACATAGAAATAGAGAGTATTATCTGTTCCTTTCTTCTTTATCCTTATTTAATCTAACAATAAAGTAATGAGTTTGTCACGAACTTGGGGTTGGGTGAGTGTAAATAAAGAGAACTATGGCCTGTTCTGTGGAGGAAGTCAGTAGAATATAACAAAGTACAGTATTAGGTATTATAATTTTGCTATGACAGTGATGAACTCACTGTACAGATTTTGAATTGAGATAAAATCTTGAAAAATATCACTTTATCTGTTAGTTTTCTGTCAAACAGGAAATTATCTTTGAACCAAAAATCTTTACTTCCATACAAGTATAAAGACCAGTTATCTACAAGATATGAAACCTTGAGATAATGTTTCCTACTTGTCTCCACCTCATTATAGCAAGACATGAACATTTTCCCAATGTCAAGAGCAAAAATGTAAACAATATGTTTATGACATGGACTAAACCAGCTGTTGAAGAAAAGTATCCGCTGTTTAAATGGTCTTTTATTTGGAAAAAACTTTACATGTAAATACTGTATATGGATCCTCACCAGAAAGGCTTCATATAGGTAGTGTGCAAACATTTGTTTACTCAACAATATTTCCATTATTGTTTACTCAACAATAATGGAAAGGAAGACGTATTAGGATAGGTTAGGTTCATCTTGTGAGCAAATGTTATGGAACCCTTATACAGTAGGTATATTCATGAAATTCTACCAACTAATCAGAGTAAAAAAAAATTAAACATAAAACAAGATGATAATTATATGGTTTAAAAATATCCACAATACAGTCTGCAATGTGAACTTCAAATAATTTCCGAATTTTAATGTTTAATATAACTGTAATAATAATACGGATAATAGAATGATCATGCTACTGTCAGATTATAGTCTTTATTAGAAGCAATATATGTTATAATATACACATGTATATATACAGTATGTAAATTGTAAATTTAAAAAAATAATATTAATTATGGCATATGTTATGATTTCTCCGAGGCAGAGTTTCTGAAAATTCCAGAAACTGCCTTTTTTTCTGGTCTATGAGGAAATTTCACAGATAAAATAATGATCAATTTGGGGATTTTACAGTCTCCAAATTTTTCTGTTCCGAGTCTGGGAACCAATTCCGAGGTTAGGTTACGTAGCAAATTACAGAATTTTCCCAGTAACCGGAAAAATTCCACATCAATCATGATACCAAGAATTATTTCTTCAGTTTCGGTGAAAAGTGAATAGTCAGCTGTATCTCCACCTGTACATGAAAATAAAGTCATTAATATTGTGTTAGTTAATTCTGCGAATTCTGAAACATCTTTATTTATGAGGGTTAATATTTGAGTTTTCAACACCTACATATCGTGGGTAATTTTGCCTGTTAAAATGATAAAAAAAAAATTCCGAGGGAAACTCGGAGTTTTTCGTCTTGATATGCAACTTCCACTCAAAAAATTTAAGAAAATAATCTAGTGCAGATTTTTATAGTGATTCCAAAACTGTGATCCTTTTTTTGGAGAAATTCATAGAGAAAAATTATAGCCCTTTATAATTTTAATCATCAAAATGTTAACCTAACCTACCTAATTTAACCTAACTGGAAAAAAATCGGTCAACTTAGAATCCTAAAATTCCCTGGATGACCAAAAAGATAATAATACCATCAATTTCTTTTATTTTTGGAAGACATTATTATTATTTTGGGGGGAATTATGGACATACAAGGCCAATGTATTCACACTTGATTCTACTATACTTGTAGACAAAATATAGAATGGCTGTGTACAGTACTGTATGTCAACATTGCCATTAAAAATATGGAAATTTTTTATATTTGCCATCTATAATGAAAACATAAACATGAAAAAATCACATAAGCAAAAACTGCCAAATGTGTTAGACCCTGGACACTACCCTGGTACAGGTCACCTGGCATATTTGGACTTGTTAAAATTTTAAATTTAGGCAACTAAATATTCATAATAATGCAATATCTATTTTGGTAGTGTTGGACGATTATTATTAATTGCTCTCATTACGAAAATTGGGTCGATATTATTTCTGATAAGGGACGTCATTTACCATCCCTGATGGAGCTGCTGTTACCACTCTCAAATTAGGCCACTTACGACTTTTTTTTAGCTTAATTTGATTTCCATACATTTCTACACATAAATTACTTGGATTAGCTATCGTAAAAGCTTAACTTTAGTGAAGGTTAGAAGAATTTAGAGGATATAAGTGGCGATGAGGCTGGCGGATGTTCCTACACAAACATGGAATTCTTTAAAAAAACAAACAATAAAATTCTTCATATGCTGTTCCTTATGAAGGATATCTTATAAAAAAAATATTATTCCCTTGAAAATTTCTACAATTTATGGGCATCCAATTCTGTTTATTTTCTTTGGGTTTCAAAATATAGTTCCATCATAGTGGTCATTGGGTGGGGATGAGAGTACCACGGAAATCTTCCACGTTCCAATAATGAATCTCACAGTGTTTTTGTACTTCTTGCA
Source organism: Homarus gammarus (assembly GCA_958450375.1). Classification (NCBI taxonomy): domain Eukaryota; kingdom Metazoa; phylum Arthropoda; class Malacostraca; order Decapoda; family Nephropidae; genus Homarus; species Homarus gammarus. The sequence continues at coordinate 550,965 of CAUDMG010002056.1, forward strand.
AAGCGACCATGGGGATATCACAGCATCGTGTACACCACAGAAGATCTTGCAATTGGCCCTAACCCCTACCAAGTAAAAGTAGCTGACAAATTAATCATAGCAACTAATTTTGTGAGAGAAACTAATGATACTAGCATCAATATTAAACAGACTTCGGAAGAGAACAAGTCCACTTGAAGAAAGGAGCCAAGTTACACAGCCACTGAAACCTTTTTAAAATATCATGAGTATCCAAAAGCATGAAAGGGAAGCCTGGATTAAAGAACTTTAGAGATCAAGCTCGTCGATTTGTTATCGTCAACAAGAAGCTGCATTGCCTATATGGGACATAACGAAAGCTGAAAACGTCCCCAAAATATGCAAGTTAGTGCAAAATGTCAGAGCAGTACATTCAATGTGTCCAGGGAAGTCTTGGGACACCAAAAAAAGCAGGGATAGTCGCCAAAAGAAACTGACTCAAACACAGCATCAAAAGATGAGTGGTCAAAAATGAAATCCAAAGAGGCAAGAGCGATTGGAGGTCAGATTGGAAGAGACATAACCAAATGGAAATTATTAGATTCTGGGTATTGGTGGCCAAATATGGACAGCGAAGTTAGGAAATATGTTTCAACCTGTCCTCAGTGTGAAAATGGTGACGCAAAAATTAACAAAACAGCAGCAGAACTTCACCCAGTGTGTGTGTGTGTCGCACACAGGGTGGTGAAATGCGTCTAGTGTAGCAGCACTGCTTGCTCCTTCTCGCTTTCAGCAGCCGCCGCCGCTGGCTATCCCTCGTGGCGAACAGGGAAGCAACTTGCATAAGTCTTCCCCTGCCAGTACACAGCCTCCTTACCATCAAGACTCCTGCTGTGCCTCTTCATGGCAACACACGGTGAATGGGTGCCTCGTGGGCCCAGGCTAGACCAGTGGGGGATTTCGGAGTAGCAGTGGGCCTCAGAGGGACAGCGCATAGGCCCCCTGGCATGTGGACACGTTCTGGCACCTAACAACCATTACCCCGCTGCCTTGCGGATTAACCTTGGTAGGTATAAGGCTACGGGAACGAAAAATCTGCAGCGGAGCCCCACATCAGGCAGACATGCTTACAGAGCTCCAACACGACCCCAACGGCGGTATAAGCGGAAGAAGTGAACACTGTGGAAAGCCAACAACTACACCAGCAGACAAAGGCAATGCCTGATGGACAGGCTACTAAGGCGAAACCCAACAAACTGGGCTATCGGCAATCCATTGCAACTCTCCCTCTCCCCAATTGTTGCAACACTTGCACCACTGGATCGGGAAAAAGGAGAGCCAAGGTGTGTGTGGTTGCAGCCTGCGCTCCTGCCTCACCACATAAATCAATTCATGCGCAGCCTTCATCCAGTTCATCATACCTCTCATCATCATCAAAACCCATATACACCCAAAAGTCCTATGTCGACGGACGAGTGGCGACGGGAACAGGCAGAGATAACTGCCAGGAACCTCTAGTTACAACTCAGCACATAGGCGACATAGATAAGATGGTCGTTTATGCACTGGGATCCAGGCAGCAGTGCAATCTGGGCCTGTCTGTGCGACTAAGCAGCCCTTTCGAGGAGCCACTCTGCTCACCCCATATGGGGAGGGGGCTACAAAAAGGTGACCTAAACATAGCCTACCGAAACACCCAACTTGACTGGGCAACCGCATCCAGTAAGGTCATCCTTATGCTGTTGAAAACACAATCAAGATCACAGATCCAAACAAAAACAAACTATACAATCTCTTATGATCGCTGCATGGAATGTCAGGACCCTTCTGGATACTGGCACCAATGAGCGGCCTGAAAGAAGAACTGCCCTTGTGGCAAAAAGCTGCCTACTTATAACATCTACATAGAAGCCATTAGTGAGTCCTGCTTCCCAGATGAGGGTATACTCACAGAACGGGGGTCTGGCTATACCTTCTTCTGGAAGGGTAGCCTGCTGCAGAGTGAAACGGCATTTATGGAATTGACTTTGCCATCCGGCAACACTTCCCACACAGGCTAGCTGAAATGCCTATGGGATTAACGAGTGCCTCAAAACGCTTTGAGTCCCACTGAATCACTCACGTCATGCCTTTTTCATCAGTGCATATGCCCCAACACTGGATGCAGAAGATGACATCAAGGAGGCCTTTTACACCGACCTTGACAGAGTGCGAACCTCTTTCCCCAGAGAAGACAAAGTTGTGCTCCTTGGTGACTTCAATGCCAGAATTGCCAGAGATGTTAACATTTAGCAGGGAATCATAGGAAGAAATGGACTAGCAAGTATAATAACAACGGGCTACTCCTCCTCAGCAAGTGTGCTGCACACAACCTCACTATCACCAATACCTTGTTTAGGCAGACCGACAAGTTCAAGGGTTCATGGCAACACCCACGATCCAAACACTGGCATCTCATTGACTACATCATTGTCAGAGAAAGAGATCGCCGAGATGTCTTCATCACCCATGCCATGCATGGCTTAAACCACTATGGCACAAATCATCGACTTGTCAGAGCCAAGCTATCACTTTACGTCGCCCCAAAACGGCGAAGGCAGCAAGTCTCTAGAAGACGTTTTAATACTAAGCGTCTGGAGGATCCAGCTGTAGCACATGCTTTCAGAGAGCAGCTCGAACATGGGCTGATAAACAACCCTACAACAAACAACCCAAATCCCAGTGCAGATTGGGATATTCTCGACACTGTCATGACAAAAACCTGCAGAAAGACCCTCTGCCAGATCGAATCGAAAGAATATACCATGGCTGGTTTGATGAAAATGACCCGGCAATCATTGTACTCATCGATTATAAACGTGCTGCTTTTACTAACTGGCAGAACAACCCTCAGTCTTGGACCAAAGCTGATACCTTCCGCAAGAAGAAAGGGGCGGCCCAGCAGGAACTTCGCACTCAAAAGAACGACTGGTTTAAAAATATAGCGTGTGAAATAAAAAAAATTACAAATCAGCACAAGATGCACGAATTTTCCAATTCCACTAAAACATTTTATGGGCCAATCACTCGTGGTGCAGCCCCCCTCCAGTCATCCAAGGGTAAATTCATAATTAAAGACGATGAAGGCCTCCTTCAGCGCAGGAGAGAGCACTACCATTCACTGCTCAATCGAAACACTGATGTGGATGTTCTGACTACCCAGCAGGTCCCTCAGCATCCAGAGCTGACCCACCTCAGCTATCCTCCATCCCTGGATGGGGTAGCTACTGCCATCAAACAGATGAAAAATAACAAAGCCTCAGTGCCTGATGAAATCCCAACCAAGGCGTATAAAGTAGGAGGACTTCTGCTTACTAGCCATCACCACTCTCTCCTGGAGAATACATGGGAAAAGGTGGAAATCCCTCAAGCTCTTAAAGACGCCTCGATTGTCAATATTTATAAGAACAAGGGAGACCGGTCAGACTGTGGCAACTACAGTGGGATCTCGCTGCTGTCCGTAGCTGGCAAGATTATCGCCCGAGTCCTCTGAAACAGACTTCTTCCTGAGGCGGAAAACTTCCTCCCAGAATCTCAAAGTGGCTTTAGACTATCACATGGCACCACTGACATGATCTTTTCTGCCCGCCAGACACAGAAAAAGTTCAGGGAACAGCGTCATGACCTGTACATGGCTTTCATCGACCTAACCAAAGCCTTTGACTCTGTCAACAGGGAAGCCCTCTGGTGGACCCTCAGCCGTTTTGGCTGCCCATCAAATTTCATCGCCATTGTGAAGCAACTCCACGATGGCATGAACGGCAGTGTCCTGCACAACGGCACCGAGTCTGAGTTCTTCACCATTCAAACAGGGGTTAAACAAGGGTGTGCACGGGCACAAACGCTCTTCTATTTTCTTGGCTGCCTTCCTTACTCGTGTCAGTGCCAATTTAGCCGTCGGGTGAAGGAGGGTCTTTTCAACAAAAGACGACTCCAGGCAAGAACAAAGGTGGTGGCAGCTTCCATTGCTGAACTTCAGTATGGAAACGACCTCATTCTTGTTGCTCACACTGAACACGAACTACATGAGATCCTGAACATCTATGCAGATGCGTATGCACACTTCGGCCTTGAGATGAATGTACATAAGACTCAGATTCTCTTTCAACCTGCCCCTGGTTCAGACACACCTCCACCACCCATCTAGCTCAACGGTACTACCCTCTCTAATGTTACCCACTTTCGGTATCTCGACTCCCACCTGCACACCACCTCAGACATCGATGAAGAGATTCAGCATTGGATGAGATGTGCATCTCAAGTCTTTGGCAGACTCCGAAACCGTGTCTTCACCTGTAGGGAGCTTAAATTATCTGCAAAGCTGAACGTATATCGAGCAGTGGTTTTCCCCCACCCTGCTATATGGCAGTGAAACATGGGTCACATACAGGAGGCACCTCAGGGCACTTGAGAACTTTCTCCAACGTAGTCTACGTTCCATCCTCCATGTTTGCAAGGAAGACAAGAGAACAAATGCCAGTATTCTTGCTGACACCAACTGTAGGCTACCATTATTCATGAACAACTGCGCTGGACTGGCCATGCTACTCGCATGTACGACAGGAAACTACCAACGCCACTACTTTACAGTCACCTAACGAATAGTAAACGTAACGCCGGCGGGCAATTGAAAGGTGTAAGGATAGTCTCAAGACAAACCTGAAAAAGTGCCAAATCGATCCCCCTCACCTTGGAGTCGTTACTCTACATCGTAACGCTTGGGGGAGCATCACACGAGAAGGTGTCAATACCTTTGAGTTAGCCCGACTGCAAACCAAGGCAGACAAGCGTCAATGCCGGAAGAACTCTGCTACCGCCTCTCCCGCACTAGATGCAGCCCTTCACATGTGCAACGAATGTGAAGAACGACTCTGCCGATCCCGTATCGGCCTCTTTATTCACCTCAAAACTCACCAACCTAGGTAACATCCCTAATAACTCCTATCATTGTATCATAGCTGGATGATCTTCATACTCAATTCCGAGTGACAGCAAATTAGGAGTTGTAGTAGTGTGTGTGTGTGTGTGTGTGTGTTATCCTAAATAGGGATAACTCCAATGTATTTGTCCTTCTGACTTCTGAGTGGCAATGAACGATCACGTAGGTCGTAAAAATACATGACTATGAAAAGTTTAATACAAAATTTAACCTAACCTAACCTAACCTACTTTGTGATAGTAAACGACGACTTACATGAAACAGATCAAATTTTAACATGTACAAATTAATTTCCTTTGAGTTGCGGCAATAAAAACTAACAAGTTGACCTTATTCGACAAAAACTTCACTTGCGTTTTAAGAATAAATCGGCAATTATCTCTCTCTCTCTCTCTCTGTAGGGAAACACCGGAGCACCTTAGCTTTCGTCTATATTCAAGACATCTTCAAATGCAACTGAATTTACAGGGACTGAGAAAAGCTAATATACAATGGGTGACCTTACATAATATCAGACCCACTAACCATCTACCCTATATCCACCTCAAATGCTTTCAAAGTATTTTCAACCTTAGGCGACTGACAAATATATTTATGTAACATTATAAGTTTTGTACTGACCATCACAAAGGTTTATAGAATTAATATCACTGATTTAACTTGCTTTAAACACATCTATACTGTTTTTCCAATCCATGATATGATTATTGTTCTTAATATGAACGAAAACTGCACTGATTTGAGATGCTGTTTTCACCTACATAATTTCCATTACAATTCCTACATGAAATACAAAATATTTCCATATACATTCAAGGTTGGGCTGTTCTTAATTATCACTCTAGTAATAGTTGAGTCAAACTAAAAAACAACATTAATGTTTATTAATTTAAGGGAATGAACTAATGGTACAAATTCCTTACGATAAGGTAGAGACAAAAATAATATTCTTAAATGTAGGATCTTTTTTAGTAAGAGTACAACAAGGGGATTTTTATAGCCCTTTTAAGACAATTGCCAACAAACAGTGAAGGGTAACCAAATTTTTTTGCAATGGACTGAATGTGTTGCAGTTCTTCTTCAAAAAATTCAGGGTCACAAATACGCAAATATCTCAAAAACATAGCAGAAAAAACTGACATTTTGGTAGACTCATGGTGACTCGATAAAAATGTATGAAACTGTCTACCTGTGTAGGCCTTCTGTACACCTTAAATTTATAGTTGTGACCATTTCCGTGATAAGCATATCAAGAAATGGAAGGGATCCATTTATTTCTCTCTCAATTTTTAAGGTAATACTAGGGACAAGATCATTAAGCTTGTCCAAAAATTCCAGTAGGTCCCTATTTCTAGGCCAAAACAAAAGCATCATCTAAATTTTTATAACATGGAGAAATAAAATCACCTCTGTTGGGGAGTAATTTAGCTTCAAAATACGCCATATAGATATAGGCTAAAGGAGCAGAAAGGCAGTTACCCATGCTCATGCCAAATATTTATTTATAAAACTTTCCATTTACCCTAAAAACATTGTCAGTAACGCATAACTCTTATTAATTTGAGAAATATACCATGCTCAATCGTAAAATCGAACAGATGCAATTTATCCTCAAGAAATGAAAGGAGGTCATTCACAGGGTCTCTCGTAAAAAGGGAATTGACATCAAAACTTGTTAACTCACATGGTTCATTGTGTTTCTTGAGTTTATCAATTAAATCAATGCTGTTATGAATATTCGAATTATATATCTTGCCTGTAAGAGGAGATAGCATCCTAAGCAACCAACCAACTGATAATATGTTACATAAACTTATTTTGTCATTGGCCTAAGGTTAAAAATACTTTGAAAGCATTTGACGTTGATGTAGAATAGATGATTAGCGGGTCTCATGTTTTTAACCTGACCTGACCTGTTGTTATGTCACCCATTTTTTATAAGTTCTTTCATTTGCGGTGGAAGTGGTGTGTGGATTGGTGGGTTCCATGTTATTGACCTGACCAGATGTTATGCAAGGTATATACTATTATACTATAAGCCTCTATCAGTCCCTGTAAATTCAGCTGCCTCTGACGATATCTAGAATAAAGACACACGTTTTCAGTGTGGATCTACATGAAATATATATATATATATATATATATATATATATATATATATATATATATATATATATATATATATATATATATATATATATATATATATATGTAGCACGATAACTTCCATATACAAACAATACTTCACTTGTTGGGAATCGAACCCTGGACCTCTGTCTGTGAACAGGGATCACTACCATCGTGCAACAAGGCCAGCTAAAGCAATCTTAGAATTTGTGTTATTTCGTACATGCTTAACAAAGACGAATGAACAGGCTTTGTATGAAATAAGGCAAAGCCTAGAATATATATATATCATGTAGATCCACAATGAAAACGTGGAGAACAACCATTGCATTGACTGGGATAATGCCTCCTCAATATTACCTTGTAATTCAATTGATAGTAGGAACATCATAGAATCTAGTCTCATTAAACATACCGAAGCATTCAACATGAATTTGAGTAATGGCATGTACAAACTGGACAATTTTGTAATTAAGAAGAATTGTAACCAGGTGAGAAGGTTGGGTCACCTTACCCTCTGACCTGACTACCGACCGTTGTGGTGCTATTTAAAGATTAGTAGGGTCATTACCTAATACCTGACCATTGTGGACCTGGTCTCACCCTCCTCTGTATATATACACCTTGTTTTGTACTTCTCTTTAGTCTGTACTCACCCCTGAAGAAGTGAATTACACGAAAGCGCTTGGGAACTTCGTGTTTTCTTCTTTCTTTGTGGTTATCAGCATATACCTAGATCACGCGCACCCACAGTGATTTGCTTGCATATATATATATATATATATATATATATATATATATATATATATATATATATATATATATATATATACATGTATGTTAGCGGGAGAGAGAAGTGGAGAAGACGGGAATGCTGCGTTTAGCATGTTAAAGGGGTAAGATGCAGTTTCTTAGAACAATTTTTAGGGGGGTCGTATGCATGTTTTTCTCAGCACATGAGGACAGTGCTGTCTTTTTTAGGGGGGTCGATTGTAATATTCAGAAATTTCAGAGTAATTTCGAATGCCCCGCCATTAGAGATACTGAGCTTTCAAGGTCGTCTGAGGGAAGAGAGCGTTCCCCGCGCATAGTGGGAGGTTGTGGAACTAGGCCTATATGATATTAAATGTAATTTGCCGAATTAAATAATGATGCGATTCATGAAGTAAGGGACTATTATTGAATTTGAAATTATTATAGATCGTTTATCAGTCTGAATAATGTTACGGGTGTCCCAAGGAGTTATTAGTTAGGCGGAAAATATGTCACGTAGGCCTAAGCTAGAGCCTTGGAGAGACGCGACGCTGGCTCTCTCTCAGTCACGGGGAAGCATTCAGACAGCCAAGACGTCCCTGCGCGTCCGTCACAGAAATAGTCACGTGGCCTAGTCACCTGTGTTGCACTATTGCAGTATAACAAGTAAGTCTCATTCGATCTCAGACAGGGTTAGATAGGGCAGTGGTAAAGTAAACTAGAGCTAACAGTGAGTTCATTTCAGGGTTTCCGTCAGAACCCACTTGACGGGAGTTTGACTGCGAGAGTGATGACTGCGAGAGATTGACTGCATTTGATGATTGAGGGTGGCGATTGTCGCCATTGGACCGATCAGTGTAGGCCTGTCACTGTTTAGCGGGGTATCAAAGGATCTCTTGAGGGAATCTAGCCGTCTGGGTGCCCAGCTGACGACGGGACGATCGTTGGGGTCATCAGCTCTCCTCTACCTCGGCTCACAACACCACCTGTCTCGAGCAGCTTAGTGAAACCCTCTTGCTAACGGGAAGCTAAAGCTTCTCTCAACTGTACAAGGTCTGATTGGCTCACTCCCTTCCGCTTTATGGACGCACTGGGAGTACACTGAGGCTATCTGAGTAAATTAATGGTCACACACACTGAGACCATGAGTCTAGGACTCTAGGAGATACCTAGAGGAACATTTTATCCCCCTTATTACGGGTGTATATTGAGTTGGGTGGAGCATGGTTCACGAGTATTGGTGGACCCAGTAACATATCAATAATAGTGAATATATTTGGGTGTAGTTAATACCATTTCTCAGTTACTGATATTATCTTGACGTGTGTAGTTTAATATTTCTTAAATAATTTTGATAGTATTGTTTTTGAATGTTTGTGTCATTAAGTGGAACCAGAGTGATACTGTGATTTGATTCTTTTAATGCATCTAATTTTTCTTCATAATTCCCATCTCAGGTATAACCTTTGTTCCCCAGAGTAGTGGTTAAGTTAGGTTAGGAAGTGTGCATCTGTTGGGGTGATATAATTTTGCTGAGTGCCCTTAAGGCCTATTCATTGTAGAGTTATTAATTTCTTATTTTTGAATACCATTTTCTCAGGCTGGATATTATTTTGTTGAAAGCCCTTAAGGCCTGTTTCATGTGTGCAAGCAACATTTCTTAATACTTCAAATTTATTGTTGCCTGAGTTTCTAATAATTTCTATATCATGTATAACTTTTATTCCCCAGAGTAGTGTTTTAAGTTCAAGTTAAGAGGTGCGCATATTGGTGTACCATTATTTGATTGTGTTTGTAGTGTTGGAGGGAATATAAGTGTCTAAATTTTACAGTGTGTCTCATTCATCCCAGTCACAGACGCTATCCTTCCACGGGTCACGGACAATTCATTTTGTTTAGTAGATTTAAGTGTTCTTGTGCTGGTTCGGGATTTTTCTCAAAGGGGCACTTCCACTGCCATTACCATCTATTAATCTTTAATAAACCCCAAGTCAAGTGAGAAAATAAAGTCCAGTATATTCCGACCGGTTACATATATATATATATATATATATATATATATATATATATATATATATATATATATATAATCAACGACCTCACCAGCAAGGAATCGAACCCTCGACCTACTGGGTGTGACTAGGGAACGCTTACCGGCTAGGCCACAAGGACACTAAAAGCAGTTCTAGACTCTGTTATATTTCACACAAAGCCTGTTCATCGAGCTGATGGCGCCGTGAACCTCATTGGGAAACTGCCCGTGCCTCGTATGTGGTGTCAGTAGCATTTTACCGAATCCAGCTGGTATGAAACGCGAGGTACATATATATACTTCATTTTTAGTCCATTTAACACGCGGACTTTGAACATATAATCAACGACCTCACCAGCAAGGAATCGAACCCTCGACCTACTGGGTGTGACTAGGGAACGCTTACCGGCTAGGCCACAAGGACACTAAAAGCAGTTCTAGACTCTGTTATATTTCACACAAAGCCTGTTCATCGAGCTGATGGCGCCGTGAACCTCATTGGGAAACTGCCCGTGCCTCGTATGTGGTGTCAGTAGCATTTTGCCGAATCCAGCTGGTATGAAACGCGAGGTACATATATATACTTCATTTTTAGTCCATTTAACACGCGGACTTTGAACATATAATCAACGACCTCACCAGCAAGGAATCGAACCCTCGACCTACTGGGTGTGACTAGGGAACGCTTACCGGCTAGGCCACAAGGACACTAAAAGCAGTTCTAGACTCTGTTATATTTCACACAAAGCCTGTTCATCGAGCTGATGGCGCCGTGAACCTCATTGGGAAACTGCCCGTGCCTCGTATGTGGTGTCAGTAGCATTTTACCGAATCCAGCTGGTATGAAACGCGAGGTACATATATATATACTTCATTTTTAGTCCATTTAACACGCGGACTTTGAACATATAATCAACGACCTCACCAGCAAGGAATCGAACCCTCGACCTACTGGGTGTGACTAGGGAACGCTTACCGGCTAGGCCACAAGGACACTAAAAGCAGTTCTAGACTCTGTTATATTTCACACAAAGCCTGTTCATCGAGCTGATGGCGCCGTGAACCTCATTGGGAAACTGCCCGTGCCTCGTATGTGGTGTCAGTAGCATTTTACCGAATCCAGCTGGTATGAAACGCGAGGTACATATATATACTTCATTTTTAGTCCATTTAACACGCGGACTTTGAACATATAATCAACGACCTCACCAGCAAGGAATCGAACCCTCGACCTACTGGGTGTGACTAGGGAACGCTTACCGGCTAGGCCACAAGGACACTAAAAGCAGTTCTAGACTCTGTTATATTTCACACAAAGCCTGTTCATCGAGCTGATGGCGCCGTGAACCTCATTGGGAAACTGCCCGTGCCTCGTATGTGGTGTCAGTAGCATTTTACAGAATCCAGCTGGTATGAAACGCGAGGTACATATATATACTTCATTTTTAGTCCATTTAACACGCGGACTTTGAACATATAATCAACGACCTCACCAGCAAGGAATCGAACCCTCGACCTACTGGGTGTGACTAGGGAACGCTTACCGGCTAGGCCACAAGGACACTAAAAGCAGTTCTAGACTCTGTTATATTTCACACAAAGCCTGTTCATCGAGCTGATGGCGCCGTGAACCTCATTGGGAAACTGCCCGTGCCTCGTATGTGGTGTCAGTAGCATTTTACAGAATCCAGCTGGTATGAAACGCGAGGTACATATATATACTTCATTTTTAGTCCATTTAACACGCGGACTTTGAACATATAATCAACGACCTCACCAGCAAGGAATCGAACCCTCGACCTACTGGGTGTGACTAGGGAACGCTTACCGGCTAGGCCACAAGGACACTAAAAGCAGTTCTAGACTCTGTTATATTTCACACAAAGCCTGTTCATCGAGCTGATGGCGCCGTGAACCTCATTGGGAAACTGCCCGTGCCTCGTATGTGGTGTCAGTAGCATTTTACCGAATCCAGCTGGTATGAAACGCGAGGTACATATATATATACTTCATTTTTAGTCCATTTAACACGCGGACTTTGAACATATAATCAACGACCTCACCAGCAAGGAATCGAACCCTCGACCTACTGGGTGTGACTAGGGAACGCTTACCGGCTAGGCCACAAGGACACTAAAAGCAGTTCTATACTCTGTTATATTTCACACAAAGCCTGTTCATCGAGCTGATGGCGCCGTGAACCTCATTGGGAAACTGCCCGTGCCTCGTATGTGGTGTCAGTAGCATTTTGCCGAATCCAGCTGGTATGAAACGCGAGGTACATATATATACTTCATTTTTAGTCCATTTAACACGCGGACTTTGAACATATAATCAACGACCTCACCAGCAAGGAATCGAACCCTCGACCTACTGGGTGTGACTAGGGAACGCTTACCGGCTAGGCCACAAGGACACTAAAAGCAGTTCTAGACTCTGTTATATTTCACACAAAGCCTGTTCATCGAGCTGATGGCGCCGTGAACCTCATTGGGAAACTGCCCGTGCCTCGTATGTGGTGTCAGTAGCATTTTACCGAATCCAGCTGGTATGAAACGCGAGGTACATATATATACTTCATTTTTAGTCCATTTAACACGCGGACTTTGAACATATAATCAACGACCTCACCAGCAAGGAATCGAACCCTCGACCTACTGGGTGTGACTAGGGAACGCTTACCGGCTAGGCCACAAGGACACTAAAAGCAGTTCTAGACTCTGTTATATTTCACACAAAGCCTGTTCATCGAGCTGATGGCGCCGTGAACCTCATTGGGAAACTGCCCGTGCCTCGTATGTGGTGTCAGTAGCATTTTACCGAATCCAGCTGGTATGAAACGCGAGGTACATATATATACTTCATTTTTAGTCCATTTAACACGCGGACTTTGAACATATAATCAACGACCTCACCAGCAAGGAATCGAACCCTCGACCTACTGGGTGTGACTAGGGAACGCTTACCGGCTAGGCCACAAGGACACTAAAAGCAGTTCTAGACTCTGTTATATTTCACACAAAGCCTGTTCATCGAGCTGATGGCGCCGTGAACCTCATTGGGAAACTGCCCGTGCCTCGTATGTGGTGTCAGTAGCATTTTACAGAATCCAGCTGGTATGAAACGCGAGGTACATATATATACTTAATTTTTAGTCCATTTAACATGCGGACTTTGTTAAATGGACTAAAAATGAAGTATATATATGTACCTCGCGTTTCATACCAGCTGGATTCGGTAGAATGCTACTGACACCACATACGAGGCACGGGCAGTTTCCCAATGAGGTTCACGGCGCCATCATCTCGATGAACAGGCTTTGTGTGAAATATAACAGAGTCTAGAACTGCTTTTAGTGTCCTTGTGGCCTAGCCGGTAAGCGTTCCCTAGTCACACCCAGTAGGTCGAGGGTTCGATTCCTTGCTGGTGAGGTCGTTGATTATATGTTCAAAGTCCGCGTGTTAAATGGACTAAAAATGAAGTATATATATATATATATATGTAACCGGTCGGAATATACTGGACTTTCTTTTCTCACTTGACTTGGGGTTTATTAAAGATTATTAGATGGTAATTGCAGTGGAAGCGCCCCTTTGAGAAAAATCCCGAACCAGCACAAGAACACTTAAATTTACTAAACAATATGAATTATCCCTGACCCGTGGAAGGATAGCGTCTGTGACTGGGATGAATGAGACACACTGTAAGATTTACACTTATATTCCCTCCAACACTACAAACACAATCAAATAATGGTACACCAATATGCGCACTTTTTAACCTGAACTTAAAATACTACTCTGGGGAATAAAAGTTATACATGATGTTGAAATTATTAGAAACTCAGGCAATGCCTCATTAGAGGATAATATGTTTAAAGTATTAAGAAATATTGCTTGCACACATGAACCAGGCCTTAAGGGCTTTCAACAAAATATCAATCACTGAGAAAATGGTATTAAAAAAATAAGAAATTAATAACTCAGCAAGGAATAGGCCTTAAGGGCACTCACCAAAATTATACCCAGCACTGAGAAAATGGTATAAAATTCAGAGCTTATTAACTCCACCCTGAATAGGCCTTCAGGGTGCTCAACAAAATTGTATTACCCCAACAGATACACACCTCCTAACCTAAATTATACACTACTCTGGGGAACAAAGGTTATACCTGAGATTGAGGTTATAAAGAAATATTAAATGCACACAGCATACATTAGTAACTGAAAAAATAGTATTAACTACACACAAAAATATTGTCACTATTATTAAGAAGTTACTGAGTCCACCAATACCCGTGAACCATGCTTCCTAACCTAACACACACACAGATTCCACCTGCACTCCGTAGTCGTTTAAGGCACAACCAACAGGCACCCGTAGTTTGAGGCCCAAATCAGCCTTTCTCCACCTTGGAAAGTGTACCCTCAAAACTCCACTGACTCTTGGCCCCAGTGTGCGGCCCTGTATCACTCAGCTGGCCTCACTTTACCCCCAGTACATCCATGAAACGGAAGGGAGTGAGCCAATCAGACCTTGTACAGTTGAGAGAAGCTTTAGCTTCCTGTTAGCAAAAGGGTTTCACTAAGCTGCTTGAAGATATGTGGTATTGTGAGCCGGGGTAGACGAGAGCTGATGACCCCAACGATCGTCCCGTCATCAGCTGGGCACCCAGACGGCTAGATTCACTCAAGAGATCCTTTGATACCCCGCCAAATAGTGACAGGCCTACACTGATCAGTCCAACGGCGACAATCACCAATCCTCAATCATCAACGGCAGTCTCAAACGGCAGTCAATCTCTCGCAATCATCAGCAATCATCACTCTCGCAGTCAAACTCCGGTCAAGTGGGTTCTGACGGAAACCCTGAAATGAACTCACTGTTTGCTCTTGTTAACTTTATCACTGCCCTATCTAAACCCTGTCTGAGATCGAATGAGACTTACTTGTTATACTGCAATAGTGCAACACAGGTGACTAGGCCACGTGACTATTTCTGTGACGGACGCGCAGGGACGTCTTGTTGGTCCGAATGCTTTCGCGTTACTGAAAGCTAGCCAGCCTCGTGTCCTCTCAAGGCGTTAGCTTAGGCCTACGTGACATATTTTCCGCCTGACTGATAACTCCTTGGGACACCCGTAACATTATTCAGACTGATAAACGATCTATAATAATTTCAAATTCAATAATAGTCCCTTACTTCATGAATCGCATCATTATTAATTCGGCAAATTAAATTTAATATCATATAGGCCTCAATCCACAACCTCTCCCTATGTGCGGGGAGCGCTCTCTTCCCTCAGACGACCTTGAAAACTCAGTATCGCCAATGGCGCGGCGTTTGAAATTTCTGAATATTACATATACATATGTATATATATATATATATATATATATATATATATATATATATATATATATATATGTATATATATATATATGTATATAGTATATATTTCATGTAGATCCACAATGAAAACGTGGATAAGATAAATTTTGATAAAATCACACGGGAGAATGGAAACAACGGAGTACCTTAGCTTTCGTCTTTATTCATGACATCTTCAGAGGCAACTGGATTACATGGACAGAGAGAGGCTTAAATATACAGGGTGACCTTATCAAACATGAGGTCAGGTCATAATGATGTCATCCACTAATCCCCACACCAACACACATGTAGAGGAGCTTAAGAGAAGGGGGTGACGTGACTAGTCACGTCAGGTCAGGTAAAAAATAAGGGACCCACAAAATAACTATCATATATCTAGATCAATGGTTTTCAAAGCATTTTTAACCTTGGGCCACTGACAAATAAATTTATGTAACATATTATCAGTTTTGAACTGACCATCACTAAGGTTTATTGATTTAAATTCCTTAATCAAACTAGCTTCAACCAGAAGTCTTTTTGTGACACAAGATGATTTAAATACTTCTAAGGTTTTTTCCCAAGTAGTGGGATGATTATTATTCCTAACATGAACGAACAGGGCACTGCTTTCAGATGCTGTTCTGATATTGTACATATGTTGTTTGATTCTGAGCTGCAGTGTTTTTCCTGACTGTCCTACATAATTACAATTACATTTGCTACATGGAATACAATAAACACTTCCATTTACATTCAAACTTGGGCTATTTATTATTATCATATTGGTAATGGTTGAGTCATACTTGAAAACAACATTAATATAGTATATATATATATATATATATATATATATATATATATATATATATATATATATATATATATATATATATATATATATATATATATATATATATATATATATATATATATATATATATATATATATATATATATATATATATATATGCAAGTAAATCACTGTAGGTGCGCGTGATCTAGGTATATGCTGATAACCACCAGGAAAGAAGAAAACACGAAGTTCCCAAGCGCTTTCGTGTAATTCACATCTTCAGGGGTGAGTACAGACTAGATAGAGTAATGCAGAACAAGATGAATATATACAGAGGAGGGTGAGACCAGGTCCACAATGGTCAGGTAATGACCCTACTAATCTTTAAATGGCACACAACGGTTGGTGGTTGGGTCAGATGGGACAGTGACCCGCCCTCTCACCTGATCACAAATCTTCTTAATTACAAAGTTGTCCAGCTTGTACATGCCGTTACTCAAATTCATGTTGAATGCTTCGGTATGTTTAATAAGACTAGATTCTATGATGTTCCTACTATCAATTGAATTACATGGTAATATTGAGGAGGCATTATCCCAGTCAATGCAATGCTTGTTATCCCTCAAATGAACAAACAGAGCATTGGATTCCTGGCCTGTCCTGACACTGTATTTGTGTTGTTTAATTCTAGTTACAAGATCTTTACCTGTCTGGCCTAAGTAGGGTCATTACCTGACCATTGTGGACTTGGTCTCACCCTCCTCTGTATATATTCATCTTGTTCTGCATTACTCTATCTAGTCTGTACTCACCCCTGAAGATGTGAATTACACGAAAGCGCTTGGGAACTTCGTGTTTTCTTCTTTCCTGGTGGTTATCAGCATATATATATATATATATATATATATATATATATATATATATATATATATATATATATATATATATATATATATATATATATATATATATATGTGTGTGTGTGTGTGTGTGTGTGTGTGTGCTGATAACCACAAAGGAAGAAAAAAGACATGAAGTTCCCTAGTGATTTCGTGTAATTCACATCTTCAGGGTGCACAGACTGAGGAATAGTTTATAACAAGGAGAGTGAGGTCAAGTTCCTAGGAACAGGAGGTGTCCAACATATCCAAGTCATTAAGTAGTTATCCAACCATTTTACCTGGCTACAAATTTTCTTCATGACAAAATTATCCAATTTGTATATGCTGTTTTTCGATTTCATGTTGACAGATTTGGTATGTTTAATGAGACTAGATTCTATAATGCTCATATAATGCTATGTGTTAACCTCGTTAGAGGAAAGGTCACCGCCGATTTGGCTCCCAGGGATAAACTGATTGTCCAACCATGGCTAGTGTTAGTTGTGAACAGCTCTCCGCCTCTTTGAAGGTTGAGCTAGAGAGGGTCAGAGCGAAAACTTGAGGATGAAGGAGGGGGATATGAGACAGGTAGAGTTTGTGTCTAACAACAGCAAAGAAAGGTGGTGAGGAGAGAAACTACAAAACTGCTGTGAAAAAAGGCAAGGAAATTACAACGGCTAAGTGTATTAACCTTAATTGTTGAGGATTCTCAGCGAAAAATCCAGCGACCCCGACCAGAATCTCATACTCGCAATTTGTTGTGGCAATACTTGGTAAAGTAAGGCTGTATGTAATGGTGATTGTGATTGGTGGATCTATTTTTGACTGTTTCACTGTTAGGATAAATATTAAGCAAGCCAAAGGTAGCCTTTTTATAGTAATAAACTTTTCATCATTATTTTAGACTCTGAAAAGTTTCCAAATGATCGTAAATAATGAAGAAAATTTGATGTGGAAATCTTGTGGCAGCTGTGGTTGTAGTTGAGTTGTCAATTCATTAATATAATTTTCTTCATTGTTTAAGTAAACATACGAACATTAAGAACATAAGAAAATAAGGAGTCAGCAATAGGCCGGTTGGCGTGTGCATGGCTGCTCCTGTCTAGAGTTACTACCACTGTCTATCATCCATGAATCTATCTAGTCCCCTTTTAAAACTTTCCAGCATTGCAGCACTTATTACAAAGTTGCAAAGCTTGTTCCACTCGTCCACCACCCTATTTGTGAACCAGTTCCTTCCTATCTCCCTCCTAAACCTAAACTTATCCAACTTAAATCCGTTGATACGAATCCTCTCCTGCTCGGATAATATAAGAACTTTATCTATATCTCCTTTATTGATTCCTTTCACCCACTTATATACTTCTATCATATTCCCCCACTCTCTTCGTCTTTCTAGGGAATGCAAGTTTAGTTTCTTTACTCTATCTTGGTGTGGAAGGTTTCTAAGTCCAGGAATCATTTTCGTCATTCTTCGCTGCACCGACTCTAGTAAATTAATATCCATTCTATAATAAGGGCATCAGAACTGAACAGCATTATCGAGGTGCGGCCTGACTAGCGCAAGATATAGTTGCAATATGACCTCTGCACTCTTATTACTTACACTTCTAGATATAAAACCTAATACTACTCTGTTTGCTCTATTTCGAACATTAATGCACTATTTTCTAGGCAGTAGGTCCGGGCTTACAACTACCCCTAGGTCTCTTTCACAAGTTGACTTCCCTAGGCTGATGTTGTTAAGGCTGTATACATTGACAGTATTTGTTCTTCCAATATTAAGCACGCTGCACTTGCTGGTGTTGAATTTCTTTTGCCATAGTTCTGACCATTCCTGCAGTTTATTTAAATCCTCCTGTAGTGCATTTGCATCCTGCCCTGAATTAATCTGCTGCCCTATTTTGGTGTCATCCGCAAACTTGCTTATGTCACTGCTGATCCTAGTATTTAGATCGTTTGTGTAGATTATAAACAAGAGTGGGCCTAGTACTGACCCCTGGGGAACCCCACTGGTTACACGGCCCCACTCAGATTTAACACCAACTATGCTGACCCTCTGTGTTCTATTGGTGAGCCATGATTTTTTCCAATTTAAAACTTTCCCTTCGATACCATGAGCCTTAACTTTTCTCAGAAGCCTCTGAGGCAGTACTCAGTCAAACGCTTTGCTAAAGTCTAAGTAAATAACATCGTAATTTTTGTCAGTGTCTACTACCTCGAACTTTTTCCTATGAAACGTCAGCAGATTTGTTAGACAAGATTTTCTCTTTGTAGACTCGTTTTGAGAGTCGTAGATTAATTTGTTTTCTCTAAATGCGATCGGATGTTATTTGCTATTATTGATTCAAGAAATTTCCCCACTACTGACGTGAAACTAATCGGCCGGTAATTTAACGCTGATGCTCTGACTCCCTTTTTTTTTAATATGGCTACTACAGTTGCCTGTTTCCACAAGTCTGGCATAACTCCTTGTCTAATGATTTTGTAAATAAATTTACGAGGTGTCCGTTAATCTGTTCCTTACACTCTTTCAAAACTCGAAGGAAAATTTCATCCCGCCCTGAGGATTTTGTCTTCCTTAATTTCTTGATCTTCTTAAGAACATCCTCTTTTCTGTTTGTGATCTTCTTTAATTTCGTTTCTTCATTTACCTAAGCATCAGTTCTACCACTGACAGTTCCTCGTGAATTTCTTCTGTGAAAACTGATAAGAAGTAGCTGTTTAATGCTTTGCTTAGTTTCTCACTATCACCAATCACTTCCCCTCTCTCTGACTTTAAAGATCCCACTTTGTCCTTGACCTTTGTCCTATATACCTCTAAAAATCCCTTGGGATTCGCCTTGGATTCTCTTGCTATCCTGATTTCCTAGTCCCTCTGTGCCTTCCTTACATTTTTCTTAACCTTCCTAGGTATTTCATTATACCTATTTCTGAGCTGCTCCTCCCCTCCCTTTAATTTCTTATAAATTCCATTCTCAATTCCTATGTCATGTTTAAGTTTTTTGGTCATCCACCTTGGCTCATTCTTATTTGACCTAATTTTTCTGTATGGTATATATTTTTCTTGTGATTTAATAATAATAATAATATTTAACGGTTTATTGAAAGAGCTTGGCAGCCAGAAGGCTGAAAATATACAGTTACATATTTGGGGAATGGGTTTCGAATTACAAATAATATACAAGTAACATAAGTGACACAAATAAGACATATAATAACTAGATGGGGAAAAGTTCAAACTACAGTTCATTTCAACAAAGTGACAGTGGAAGGAGTAGTGTTTACTAGGAGTGAATACACTGGTTTATTACAAGTTATTGATAATTTTTACAATGGTTGGGACTGGGCTGTTCTTATAGCGATCAGTTCGTGCACGTATGGGCTGGATGCGGTTGTGGTGTCGAACAGCAATTCTCGGACTAGGAAACTCAGGTAATAGTAGGAGCCGGTGTCGAGGATGGTGTAGAAGCTTCTTACCAAATTTGCAGATGAGGTCGTGGTGATGGTCAGTGAGAGTCGAAAGGGTCAGTGTGTTGAGCGCTTCTTGATATGTGGAGTAGGAAGGGGAGAGAATAGTCTTGCATGCCCTCTTTTGCACTTTTTCTAGGTGTTTACGTTGTGTGGCATTTAGGGAGGAAGACCAGGTGGGGGAGGCATAGGTGAGCTTGGGAAGTATGAATGTTGTGCAAACACTGAGGAGCTCGTGTGCAGGAACTCCGAGGGACTTGAGTCGGCGGAGGAGGTGGAGACGGAAACTGGAGGATTTGACAACTTCACTGACGTGTGGTTTCCAATTTAGTTTGTTGTCTATGGTGACGCCGAGGAGCTTCGTGGAATCTACAACCTGGAGTGTGTTCGGACCTAGAGTAATGGAAGGAGGTGGGACAATGTCGGAGGAGAGGTTGATGTGCATAACCATGGTCTTGGTATGGTTGATGGTGACATGGTTGTTGGTGGCCCAGTTTTGGAGACTTCAATAAATCCTGAAGGGCGGTATAGTTGGGAGCAGAATTGTTGACGCTGATCCCAATGGTGGAGTCGTCGACATATTTCCAGCGAGCAGGGGTTTCTCTTAGGGCATCATTGATGAGCATAAGGAAGCAGAGTGGTCCCATCTTGGTGCCTTGGCGGATGCCACAGGTGAGTGACTGAAAGGTGGAGACAGCCCCTCGGAAGCGTACAGCTTGGCGTCGGTCACTGAGGAAGTCTGTAAGCCATGGTATAAGACTTCTCCGAAGCCCGAGGTCAATAGCTTTGTTGATGATTGTATTGTGGTCGACTAGGTCGAACTCTTTAGTGAAATCAATGAAGGCGACAGCTACAGACGTTTTTCGTTTCCCGAGATGGCGGTATATGTAATCGAGAAAGCTGACAAGACAGTGAGTGGTGGAGGAAGTTTTCATGTTGCCAAATTGCTGAGGGTCTACGACTCCTGCAATATCAGCATAAGCCCAGTCGAACACAAAACTTTCACAGATTAGGCTGGGTATTGGGGTGATTGCAATAGGTCGTAGCTGATTTAAGGATTGTGGGCTGGTTGACTTGGGCACTGGTGATACATAAGAGGTCTTCCAGTCAGCTGGGCATCTGGCTTGACTGAGAGAAGCATTGATGATGGAGCATAGGGGTTTAGCAAGCTCCGGGGAGAACTCCTTGAAAAGTTTCATTGGTAAGTCAATGGGGGTGGTAGAGCGTTTTAATTTTAGTTTGTCCAGACGTTTTGCTACTTCAAATTCTTCTACTAAGTCAGTGGGAAGGGGGGCTGGTAGGTAAGCAGGGAGAGTGGTTGTGTCAAGCCGGGGGAGCGTCTGGCATATAGTAGCGAAATGGTTATTTGTTTGCTCAGCTGCGTCAACATTAGTGAGATGACTAAGGAAGGGGAGAGGGTGTGTCTTATTGTTTAGTCCACAGAGTTCTTTAAGCTTACCATACCATTGACTGATGTTGGTCTGCTTCAGGTGTTGTAATTTGGTTGGGTTGTGGGACTTCTTTGCAGTGCGTATTTCGCGGATGACTCGGTTGCGATGGGACCTGTAGCGGATGTGGTCATTGAGATGAAAGGCTCTGTCTCTCTGTTGCATAAGTCTTTTGATCCGAGGTGTGATCCAGGGCAAGTCAGCTGGGTGAGATCTGACGGATTTCTCGGGGAAGAAGTGGTGGTGGGCTTCCGTGGTGGTGTTGGTATAATTTATCCATTTGGTTTCCACGTCATCCACGCTAAGTACTTCAGTCCAGGGATGGTGAACTATCCACTGCCCGAAGAGGCGCACTGCAGAGTCAGTAATCGGCCTGTAGGTCTTGATGTAAGGTCTCTGTACTTGAGTGGGAGTGGCAGCTGGGGACCAGAGCACTGATAAGTGTGTGCTACACCCGATAGGAGGCATTGGTTGAGGTGGTTGGTACTGGTCCGCTAAGTCAGTTAAGATAAGGTCAAGGGTATTTTGACCGTGTGTGGGGAAGATCACAACTTGTGATAGTGATAGCTGGTCCTGGATATCAGTGGTGTCAATTTCATTAAAATCCCCACTTAATACTAACTTGGCACATGGGTACCTAACTCTGAGGTGGTCTGAGGTGGTGATGAGATGATTGATAAGAGTGTCTCTGGTGGGTGAGCGAGGCGGATGGTATGCCACACAGATTATGATGGAAGCAGTGTTGC
The DNA here is from genome assembly GCA_958450375.1 of Homarus gammarus. Classification (NCBI taxonomy): domain Eukaryota; kingdom Metazoa; phylum Arthropoda; class Malacostraca; order Decapoda; family Nephropidae; genus Homarus; species Homarus gammarus. Next base: position 573,528 of record CAUDMG010002056.1, read on the forward strand.
GCGGGTGGGCCCGTGGCATAACACGTACCCATAATGCTTCCACATCTGTTGGGATTTGAACATCCAGGCGTGACGGGCGTAGGTCATCTTGACAGAAGAGAGCAACGCCCCCTCCGCGTAGTATACTAGTGAATATATTATAGTCATGATCAATTGTTGTGTCGCCGGTGACCTCACCCATTCCTACCGGGGGACTGACCTGACTGTTCCCAGACGAACTCACTTAGGTACCTTCTTAACCCCTCAAAATTCGCGGATCGAAAGTCTGGGACTCTGACCATACTGTCGTTGTTTTTCGTTTCACAATTTAGGGTAAACCTGATTTCTTTGTGATCACTGTTCCCTAGTTCTTCCCCTACTGTGATATCTCTGATAATATTTTCTTTATTTGTTAATACTAGGTCTAATATATTGTCACCTCTAGTAGGTTCTGTATTTAGTTGTTTTAAAAAATTGTCCTGTACTGCGTCTAGGAAGTCTTCAGATTCATAGTCACCTACAACGTTGTCCCAGTTAATATTTCTGAATTTGAAATCCCCCATAATGCACAGGTTGTTGTATTTTGCTGCCCTACTCATTCCCTGCCATATGGGTTGAGCTGCTTCTTTCCCAAGACTTGGGGGTCTGTAAATCACTCCCATAATTAGTTTTTCTCTTCCTTCCGCCATTTCTACCCATACAGACTCGGTTCCTATTTCACCCTTTATTGAATTATTAATACAACATTTTAATGTATCCCTGACGAAGAATGTGACCCCTCCCCCCTTCCTACCTTCCCTGTCCTTGTGAAAAAGGTTCTACCCTTCTATGTGGTACTCTGAAAAAAAGTTCTTGCTCTCCATATTCATCCAAGTTTCGGTGATTGCTATGACGTCTACATTTTCTGTACATACAACTGCTCTCATCTAGTCTATTTTATTTCTAACGCTCCTACTGTTTGCATAGTATACATTTAAACCTACCCTTCCCTGGTCCTGTTTTACCCCTTGTCCTGAGTAATCAATTTTACTCCCCAGGACATGCTTGTTTTTTTATTCCCACTTACCCTGACCTCTCTCCACTGGCGAAACCAACCCTTTGGAGTGACAATTTCACGCTCCAGGGATGAAGACAACGTCTTTACCCCCCCCGCGCGAGACAAGTGTACTCCGTCACCACTGTACAGGTAGTCGTTGCCATAGAATGGTTGCCAGTTATCAATGAACGCCCAACCATTGCTTGAACAATGTTTTTCCAGTCGGCAATTTATAGCAATTGCCCTGGACAGCCATTCACCACCAACTCCTCTTCTAGTCAAGACACCACATACTATCTCTAACCTTCCCAAGCACCTCCCTATACCTCTTGAAATGTTCCTCACTCCTAACGTCACGACACAGTTGTGGTGTCGCCCTATATGTTGATATCAAGTTTCATACTTCTGTAAGAGATGATTTAAGGGTTCAGAAACAGTACATGGAAAGTGTTTTCACTGAATTATGCAACGTCACACGAAATATCTTGATGTAAGAAATTTTCTTGATAAGTTTTCGGAGCTTATCTCTATCATAAGCTCAGAGAGGAAACTTTGCTACATTACAGGAAATTTCAACCTTGATCTATTAAAATCAGAAACCGACACCTCAGTATTAGACCTTCTTGCTACCTGTCATTCTAAGCTTTTCTTCAACACTATAACCAAACCCACTAGAGTAACTGCCACCTCTGCCACTGTGATAGATCATATCTGGACTAACAACACTCCTAACAATTAAGCAAGTGGAATTATTTATAACAATATCTCAGATCACTTCCCAGTTTTTGCCATGTATAAAACAGCCACAAGACCTGAAAGCTCTAGTAGAGTCTCAATACAATACAGACACTACTGCACTGACAACATGCTCCTTTTTCAAAACAACCTCATGAATGCTAACTGGGATCTTGTCTATGCCTCCGACAACCCTAACGTGAAGAGCTGCAACTTCTGTTGCATCTTCAATGCTTGCTTTGATAAATGCTTCCCGCTCAAGACTAAGTCAGTGAAAACTGTATCCATTTCTAAACCCTATATCACAAGCGAAATTAAGATAATGATAAAAAAAAACACAAACTCCAAAGGAAATTTGCAAAAAGACCCATGACTTTCGGTGATGCTTACGAAAGTATTAGAAATAGAGTAACTCAAGCAGGAGAGTAGTGTGGGGAAAGACGACCTCTTGGCCACTCTGCTAAGGCAGCTGGGGCAGTTGAGGAGTGAGGATGGCACTCTAAAGGGGTAAAATGAAGCCCTCAGGACGGAACTCCTTCAGGTAGGTGTCCTGCCTAGCAGAACACCTGCGAAGGAGGAGCAGGCGTGGAGAGTGGTTGTCTCCAAGGGGACTAGGGTCAGGCTCAGGAAAGCTGACCAGGGTGTGGAATGCAGGAACCCCTACCAGGAGCTGGAGGAAGCTGGCGAGGAAGAGTAGAGGCAGGAAAGTGTGGTGCAGGTAGAGGAAAGGGCAGTTGTACAAACCCTGCCCAGAGGTAAGGTCGTGGTAGTTGGGGACAGCCAGGTCAGGTTTTTAGATAGGACTTTTTTTATAAGAGATAGGAAACGTAGGACTAGGGTGTGTTTTCCTCGGGCTGGGATAGGGCATGTAGCTGAGAGGTTAGACAGGGTTTTGTCAGGGGAGGGTACAAATCCAGTAGTGTGTCTTAGTGTGGGAGGAAACGACATAGAAAGGTTAGGAGTGAGGAACTTTTCAAGAGGTATAGGGAGGCGCTGGGGAAGATTAGAGATAGGGGAGGGATCCCGATAGTATGTGGTGTCTTGCCTAGAAGAGGGGTTGGTCGTGAATGACTGTCCAGGGCAATTGCTATAAATTGCCGACTGGAAAAACATTGTGCAAACAATGGTTGGGCAGTCATTGATAGCTGGCAACGATTCTATGGCAACGACGACCTGTACTGTCGTGACGGAGTACACGTGTCTCGTGCTGGGTTAAAGACATTGTCTGCATCCCTGGAGCGTGAAATTGTCACTCCAAAGGGGGGGTTTCGCTAGTAGGGAGAGGTCGGGGAAGTGGGAGTCAAAAAACAAGAAGGTCCTGGGAAGTAAAATTAGTTACTCAGGACAAGGGGTAAAACAGGCCAGGGAAGGGTAGGCTTAAATGTATACTATACAAAGAGAAGGAGCGTTAGAAATAAAATAGACTTGCTGAGAGCGGTTGTATGTACCGAGAATGTAGACGTCACAGCAATCACCGAAACTTGGATGAATCTGGCGAGCAAATTTTTTTTATCACAGTACCACATAGAAGGGTACAACCTTTTTCACAAGGACAGGGAAGGTAGGAAAGGGGGAGGGGTCGCACTCTTCGTCAAGGATACATTAAAATGTTGTATGAATAATTCAATAAAGGGTGAAATGGGAACCGAGTCTGTATGGGTAGAAATAACGGAAGGAAGAGAAAAACTAATTATGGGAGTGATTTACAGACCCCCAAGTCTGGGCAAAGAAGCAACTCAGCCCATATGGCAGGAAATGAGTAGGGCAGCAAAATATAACAACCTGTGTATTATGGGGGAGTTCAACTTCAGAAATATTGACTGGAACTACATTGTAGGTGACTATGAATCTGAAGACTTCCTAGACGCAGAACAGGACAATTTTTTTAAACAACTAATTTCAGAACCTACTAGAGGTGACAATATATTAGACCGAGTATTAACAAATAAAGAAAATATTATCAGAGATATCACAGTAGGGGAAGAACTAGGGAACAGTGATCACAGAGAAATCAGGTTCACCCTAAATTGGGAAACAAAAAACAATGCGAATATGGTCAGAGCCCCAAACTTTCGGTTGGCGGATTATCAGGGATTAAGAAGGTACCTAGGTCAGTCCCCAGTAGGATGGGGTGAGGTCATATATGAAACAACAATCGATCATGACTAAAATATAGTCACTAGTATACTACATAAAGCACAAGAACAAAATATACCAAACAAAAAAATTAGGTCAAATAAGAATTAGCCAAGGTGGATGACCAGAAAACTTAAACATGTCATAGGAATAAAGAAAGAAATTTATAAGAAATTAAAGGGAGGGAAGGAGCAGCTCAGAAATAGGTATAATGAAATATCTAGGAATGTTAAGAAAAATGTAAGGAAAGCAAAGAGAGACTATGAAGTCAAAATAGCAAGAGAATCCAAGGCGAATCCCAAGGGATTTTTCCAGGTATATAGAACAAAAGTCAAGGACAAAGTTGGGCCTTTAAAGTCTGGGAGGGGAGAAGTGATAAATGGCAGTGTAGAAATGAGCAAAGCATTGAACAACTACTTCTTATCAGTTTTCACAGAAGAAATTTGAGAGGAAATTCCAGAGGTGGAACTGATATTTAGGGGAAAGGAAGAAGAGAAATTAAAGAATATCACTATCAGAAAAGAGAATGTTCTTAAGAGGTATAAATATACTAAAGAAGACAAAATCCCCAGGGCAGGATGAAATTTTCCCTCGAGTCTTCAAAGAGTGTAGGGAACAGATTAGCTGACCCCTTTTAAATTTATTTACAAAATCATTAGACACCGGAGTTGTGCCAGACTTGTGGAAACAGGCAAATGTAGTACCCATATTCAAAAAGGGAGACAGAGCATCAGCGTCAAATTACCGGCCGATCAGTTTGACGTCAGTAGTGGGGAAATTTCTTGAATCAATTATAGCAGATAGCATCCGATCGCATTTAGAGAAAAGCTAATTAATCTACGACTCTCAACATGGGTTTACAAAGGGAAAATCTTGTCTAACAAATCTGCTGACGTTTTTTAGGAAAGTCTTCGAGGTAGTAGATAATGACGAAAATTACGATGTTATTTACTTAGACTTAGCAAAGCATTTGACAGAATACCGCATCAGAGGTTTCTGAGAAAAATTAAGGCTCATGGTATCGAAGGGAAAGTTTTAAATTGGATAAAATCATGGCTCACCGATAGAACACAGAGGGTCAGCGTAGATGGTGTTAAATCTGAGTGGGGCCGTGTAACCAGTGGGGTTCCCCAGGGGTCAGTACTAGGCCCACTCTTGTTTATAATCTACACAAACGATCTAGATACTGGGATCAGCAGTGACATAAGCAAGTTTGCGGATGACACCAAAATAGGGTGGCAGATAAATTCAGGGCAGGATGCAAATGCATTACAGGAGGATCTTAATAAACTGCAGGGGTGGTCTGAAAAATGGCAAATGAAATTCAACACCAGCAAGTGCAGTGTACTTAACATTGGAAGAACAAATACTGTCAATGTATACAGCCTTAACAACATCAACCTAGAGAAGTTGACTTGTGAAAGAGACCTAGGGGTACTTGTAAACCCGGACCTACGGCCTAGAAAACAGTGCGTTAATGTTCGAAATAAGGCAAACAGAGTATTGGGTTTTATATCTAGAAGTGTAAGTAATAAGAGTGCAGAGGTTTTATTGCAACTATATCTTGCGCTAGTCAGGCAGCACCTCGATTATGCGGTTCAGTTCTGGTGCCCTTATTATAGAATGGATATCAATTCACTAGAGACGGTGCAGTGTAGAATGACGAAAATGATTCCGGGACTTAGAAACCTTCCATATCAGGATAGGTTAAAGAAACTAAACTTGCATTCCCTAGAAAGACGAAGAGTGCGGGGAGATATGATAGAAGTATTCAAGAGGGTGAAAGGAATCAATAAAGGGGATATAGATAAAGTTCTTATAATATCCGAGCAGGATAGGACTCAAAGCAACGGATTTAAGTTGGATAAGCCTAGGTTTAGGAGGGAGATAGGAAGGAACTGGTTCACAAATAGGGTGGTGGACGAGTGGAACAAGCTTAGCAACTATGTAGTAATAGGGTGTGTCATACGGAGGCGAATTTTTTTTTTTTTGAGTTTGAAAAATCGGCCCATGGTATTAATGATATAGTTCTATGTGCAGAATCATGTGATATCTTCAGATTTGAAAAGTTTTCATTTTTTGCTAGGTAAATTTTAACTTGAAATCTTATGAAAATTCAGTATTCCCACCCTTTTACCAACACCACTAAATAGCTTATTTAAAGTAAAGTAAATGTATCAGGTTAATTTATTAGGATGAAAATGATCCAGAATAGTGAAACGATTGATCTTGACACATTTATTAAATTTAATATTCCTTTAGAAAACAAAATCATCAAATACAAAAACCGGTTTTACTACTACGACCCGGTGTTGCTGCACACCATAGAGAACATGTCTTTCTTGCTTCTGTTTCTACTCATCACCTCCCTGCTGACCACCTGAGCTCGGATGTAGCCTTCCCTCCTCTTCTGGCTGTACACGTGACTGCTGGCCTCGCTCACTTGCTGTACACAACGCTCTATACTCTGGGTGTGCGAGGGCCAGGCAGGGACATGCATGGGGTTGTCCAGGAAAGCTCTGACTTGAACATTGATGAGGCTGCAGGTAAGATGGGGCTCACTGCCAGCCTGGATGTTATCCAGATCTATGAGATCAGTGAGGGTCTTGGCACCTACATTGACTTCAGGAGTCTTCCTGACCCTGAAGGAATCGTCACCAACTGATTCGTCATGCCCAGATCCTCTCATATGTCTCATATCCAAGATCTTTTTGACTGCCACTCTTCTCTCCTCCTCATCCTTACTGCAGAGCATTGTCTGCAGAACTGCCTCGGGATGAGCATACCAGGAAGATCTCCTCACAGTCTGCTCCACAATCTGAACAACCTTCCTTGGCTGACTCCTCAGGAGCTCAAGCTGGAAGAGAACATGCCTCGGACCTTCGGAGAACGATGACTTGACCTTGGTGTTGAACCAATTTGGCAAGTAGACACTCACGATGAATTGGACAATAAGTCTCAGGTTGTGAAGCTGGTTCCCTTTCAGTTTATGATGAGCGACCCAAATTCTGCAGAACCTGAGAGCCGTTGTGAGCCACCTAGAATGTGAGACTGGACCTATCTGCAGGTAAGCAAGTCTATCAGGCATGACCCCAGTTTTGATGGCACTGCAAATCATGTAACCATAGTACTGGCCAGTACTCAGGTCGTCAATGACAGTATGTGCAAGCTCAACGAGTGGAGGGCCAACTGTGATTTTTTCAAAGCTCGGATTTATTTCTAACTCAGTGGCAGAGTCCAGCTTCTTGCCAAGAGGACCAGACCATCTGTTGTTTGAAAGAGTCTTGCCATCCAGCTCCTGGATCAGATGTCTGAGTGGCAACTCGTTGGTGTGGAGGTCACAAACAATCCAGACCAGCTTCCTCCCAGTCTTCCGCTCTATCTACTGTATGACCCCCCCTTGCCACCCTGTGTTCGTGTTGGTGCTGTCCCCTCCAATGGCCTGCAGGGTCTGGTCTACGTTCCTCTCTCTGAGCCAGTTCACAATGTTATCTGCCACTATCTCAGCTAGTTTCCTGATGTCATCTTTCTCTGGAGTGAAATGCCACAAATACTTCCCTCCTGGTTCACTGCAGCAGGAGTAGTGTTCCTCCTTCACCATGAACACTTTAGTGTCATCCCTTCTCCCATCAAAGAACAAACAATTGATTCCATTTTCTCTTATCCCCTTATCAAACTCCTCTTCTAGGTTACTGACAAGTTTCTCCTGAGCTCTCCTTACTTTGTTATGATCTATCACCAGGTGAACATCATTAGGTGTTATCAAACCACCGTCAATCCAGGCAGCTGTTGCTATCTCTGCAGTTTCTCTGAGACCAGTGTGGTGTTGCATGCTGGCCAGAGCTATGCTTGGGATATCTTTCCTATTTCGAATGTTATGCCTGGAAGGTTTCGGATCATTATTTTCTGGGTTAGGGACAAAGTCACCATTCTCCTGGTCAGCACTCGGATCAGCCATGGGGAAGTCATTAAACTCTGAATCAGCTTGACTCCAATCAGCTTGACTCCAATCATCGGCCTTTTTTACCTCACCCTGGGCCTTCTCAAGTCTCTTTTCCTCGGCAACTCTTCTCCTCTTCTGTCTCTCTGTGGCGGCGTCCTGTCTCTTGGACTCCGGAATATCTTGGCTAGAAATCATGAGAGCCCCTATACTGCCAGTCTTCTCTCTCTGTGCTTTGACAAATGCCAGTTCGATCACAGGAATCTTCAGTTCACGCTTGCAAATACAGGAGATGTGGGCCTCGGATTTACAGTCACGATCGCATCCAAACTCAGGACAGAGAACAATTGGGCACTTGCAAGTAATTATGTCAAATAACTGGTCCAGTTGCTTGGCAAAGCTGTCCTTAACTGCAAGTTTTCCTCTCCCAAGAGAGATATCTCTTGCCTTTTCCCAACTGGCTAGCAGTCTCTCACTAATCTTCTTCTGACTTGTTATGACTGGAGGCTTGAACTGAGCGTTAGCCAGAGTGTACTGTGCCAAGACAGCTTTGGTCATATCACCGGCAATGTCTTTGTTTGTGTAAGTTCTTTGGTTCTTTTCACTGATTTGCCTGATTAAAACACCGTATCTCAAAGCATCTCTCAATGTAGGCAACTCCGACTTCAGGAGCTCTCTCCCAGACCCAAGATAGTGACTGAGATGGCTGGATTTTTGGTTCCTCGTCCTGACACAAGCAGCCATCGCAAATATTATCAACTTATAAATGCATCAGAATCTGAAACAGAAAAAAATATTGTTAGTTGGGTTGTTAAAGAATGAAGTCATAAAGCAATGTTTACTATTTAATTGTAATGCACTAATGCAGCTGTACGTTAGATTTTCGATAAATTTCTCGCTAAAATTTAGCTAGCAAAAGGTTACAAAATATTGAAACTGAAATTATTTTCTGTTTATATACACTAAAATCTACCAAAAAAGTGATGGGCCATTAGTTTTAGCTGATCTTCCCTCCTATGACACACCCTAATATAGTAAGTGCTGGAATGCTGGAAAGTTTCAAAAGGAGACTGGATAGATTCATTGATGATAGAGAGTGGTAATAACTCTCGACAGGAGCTGCCATGCACAGGCCAACCGGCCTATTGCAGACTCCTTATTTTCTTATGTTCTTATACAAATATGCTCCAGTCAGCATCAGGCGACGGTAAGAAAACCTGAAATTCTATTCAGAACAGGAACACTCAGCCTTCGGCCCCCCACTCAGCTCTTATGATAAATGATTCAGTTGTAACTGAACCCCTCTCATTGCCAACCACTTCAATAAATATTTTATTAATGTTGACAAAACTATTGCAAAGAGCATCCCTGATCACCATGAGGAATTTAGAGCCTACCTGCAAAACAGACAGCAAAATGAGCTGTTCTTATCCCCTGTCACAGCAGATGAATTACTGGCCATCATAAAAATGTCCAAAGATGCAGCAGCAGGCGAAGACAATATACCAATGAGCATCATTAAGAAAGTAGCCCACTTATTACTATCTGTTCTCCAACACATTTGTAACTCCTCCTTCACTAGTGGTGTCTTTCCGGATAAACTGAAAGTTGCTAAAGTCCACCCAGCATATAAAAAATCTGGGGACAAAGGTCTCTTCAAGAATTACCGCCCCATATCAGTCCTCCCAGCCTTGAGTAAGATACTGGAAAAGCTAGCATGTAATAGACTAAATTCCTTCTGCAATGCCAATAACATCTTTACAGACTCCCAGTTTGGATTTAGAGCTAGAAGGTCGACTGAGAGTGCTCTGCTATCCTTTATTAATGAAATCTTAAATTGCTTTGATGACAGCCAGTTCACAGTTGGTATATTCTTGGACCTCTCTAAAGCCTTCGATATTGTCGACCATACCATCCTCCTTTCAAAACTTGAACATTACGGCGTTAGGGGCCTGTCCCACAATTGGTTTACCTCATATCTGTCCAACAGGATGCAATATGTCTGCTATAATAATCACCAATCTGACTCCTCGCCAATCTTGTATGGTGTGCCCCAAGGTTCCATTCTCTGTCCAGTACTGTTTTTGTTGTGCATAAACGACATAGTCCACGCCAGCGCACTCAGGAAATACAACTTATTTGCAGACGATAGTAATCTATATGCCAGCAACTCAGACCTCCATTCCTTGATGAGAACTATGAACACTGAATTGACTAAAGTCAGGACCTGGGTAATACGTAATAAACTGACCTTAAACCTTGAGAAAACCCACTACACGATCTTTCACAGAAGGAAAAACTTACCCCCAGACCTGGACCCCCTGTACCTTGGTAATACAGTCCTCAAACGCGAACAAAATATTAACTTCCTCGGAGTTGTTGCTGATGAGAAACTTAACTGGAGAAACCACATACAAGTCATTCACAGAAAAGTCAATAAACAGTGCGGTATCGTATCACACTCGACAGTTACTCACTCTCGCAGTAATGAAAGAAATCTATCATGATCTTGTTTACCAACACCTGATACACTGTCACACACTATGAGGGGCCTCTAGCTCTTCAAAAACACAATCTGTGGTTACTGCACAAAAGAGAGTTGTACGGGCAATGACATACTTTAAAAAAACAGATCACACAAACGAAAAATTTGCTAAATTGAAAATGTTAAAATTCGTAGATATTAACACCAACTGCTGCGCCCTCTTTGTTTACAAGTCTATCAATCACTTGCTTGACATTAGTTATTTCCAGTTCCGGAATTATCAGATATGCAACTTAAGGCACCCAGAGCAATTAAGACCACCCCCCATGCGCTCCTCTCAGTCCCAGACCTCCATAAATTATCATGGTGTGAAGGTGTGGAACAACTTACCCCCACTCATCCGATCTAAGACTACGGAGCGTAGTCATCTCCTAAGCAGAAGAGAATTTTCATTTTTTTTCTTTTTTTTAATCATAACGACAATGCAATTTTAATATTTACATACTCTGGTGTTTTTTTTTTTTTTTTTTTTTTACTGATTATTTTAGATTTCACAGGTCCAGTCCCTGTTTGTGTGACAGGCGCTGGACCGAGCTGCTGAACTGACTTGTTCAGTACGTGTCCGTGTGTCATCCCTTTGCAAGTGGTGATAGGACCGAATGATCTCAATCTGGCCTGAGATTCCATCACGAAAACAGTGGAGTGTATGTATTGTCTCTGAACCATATATTGTGTTTGAGCTTGACTCAAACCAGTTAACTGTTGTCATATTTACCTTGTCGGAGACAGATATGACTTTGATGCCACATCGTCTCAAACTGTACGAAAGGAAACGTAGAGGAAGCAATTTACTGTCTAAGGAATATATCCCATCCGATAATAGGGATATTCCTGAATGGAAATCATTCCTCAACAACCCTTGTAAAAAAGTAAACCTGTTACAATACATGACGACACAAGCTTTTCTTATGGCATTAAAGCCACCTTTGGTGGAACAGGCGGTGACCATGGGAGGGCAGTTTCCTGCCAAATGCAGAAACCTTGATTGTGGATAAACACGAGTCTCTGAATCATGAGGAAGCAGATACACGACTATTTGCACATACTGCATACAGCTGTAGAACACATGGCTCCAGGCGTGTTGTAATTCATGCAAATGATACTCATATACTTCTTCTAAGTATGTATCACTTCAACAAGATTGTCATGCTGGAAGAGTTATGGATTAAAAGGAAACACAGGTACCTGCCTGTGCATGTGTTTGCTCACAACCTTTCCACTAAGTATGAAAAATCACCTGTAGATTTGTGTGAATCTTTGCTTAGTATCTATGTTGTTACAGGATGTGACTTCGTCAGTTACCTATTCAAAAAAGGAAAACACAGAGCAGCTTCTGTTGCTCTGCGTAAGATAGGGCATTTTTCAGAGTTTGCCAGATTCGGAGATAGTGGTGTACATGTCGTTATACAGCAATTCATCGAAGATGCCTGGAACTGCATTGCAACTCTTTATGGAAAGCCATCAATTTCTTCTCTGAATACTCTTCGGGAACATATTTTTGCTAACAACAAAAGTGACATAGGTTCTTTGCCACCTACAGAAGACTCCTTTTCATTCCACCTGTTGCGCGCTCTCAGTCAATTCCTTGTCTGCAAGCAGTCAATTAACAGCAACATGATTCTTCCAGGTATCATCAACTTCGACCTTTGCATTCGAAACAATCATCTTGTTCCCATTCTCATGTCAAAGCCTACTAAACCTGCAAGTGTGAAAGTAACCTTCTGTAACTGCTCCAAACAGGTCTGTGAGAATCGGCGTTCATGTTTGAAAGCTTCTGCACCATGCACTGTGCAGCCTGTTCCTGCTTCGGGCAACAAGTACAATGTGGACGCCTTCCGGATGCTGAAGATGACGGCGACGAGAACGACAGCGACGTCAACGATATGATGAATAATGATAATAATGAAAATAAAAAATGGCATACCATGTTTTTATATTGAAATTTTTTATTCGTAAGCCTGCTGTGTTCGTGGACTAGTACAAATTTTTGTGTAACAACTTTAGAACTTGAGACTCGCATACAAACATACTCTCTATTGTGGATAAAACAAAGACTATTTTGTGCAAAATTGTGGCAGATTCATTTTAGCACATTATTAACATCGTCTTATATATATTGCATCCAATTGTTTATGTTATGTATATAATAAAGTGGAACTAATGTTACTCCACATGTGCTTTTTGCATTCATGAATTAGTTATTTTTGACAACAGGGGTGCTTTTATTTGTACCCCTGCTGTAATATTGTGCAAGAGAGTTCAGATGTCCAACATTGCTTTGTAGAAGCCAAGATGTATCAAAATTCAAAACCTGTATTAAAAATTTTATACCTTGCGGATCAATATTTTGTAAAAGACAGGGACTGAGCTCCCTGACTAGAGATTAGACCCACACAGTCACTGAAAACAGTGGTGGACACCTTTATCAGCGGAGTGTTAAATTTTATATTGATAATATTGTGATTAATCTTGAATTTTGCCCGGACAGCAGCTAGTTTATCGTGCACTCTTTAGGCTACTCATTTTATGAGCGGTAAAGCAAAAAGAATTGCAAAGCAGAAGTCACTCAGGATGTTTATTAGACCCCAGTGGTCAGGATATTATGGCGTTGAATATTAGAGTATTTTCAGTACACTGTTTATTTAATTCTTTACATTGAGGTTCACTTAGCTACCAGGTGCGATATGTTGGATACAGTTTTAATATACACTATCAGCAATCTTTCCATCAGAGATTAAGTGCTGCGTCATTGCTCGAGCAAAAGTTCTATTTTTACATTCAAAGACATAATGGTGGAGTGAGTGGCCATATGTCTGGCCACACACTTAACATTTAGACTATACTTGAGAGGCATACTACTTGTAGTACTTATATCCTAGCCTCAGTCGAGCAATCACAGCATTATGTAATCTTGTGATCTTGTTTCTTGCTCAATATACACGTTTTATTAATACATTTCATCACGGTAGAGTGGGTCACCAAACTTTTTTCACAGTGGGCCGGATAACTGAAAGAATGACGAGCGAGGGCCGCATAATCATTCTGTTCAATACTTGCAAGCCAGAACGAAAGCTCTGGTAACGTCAGAGCGTAGGTGGAGCTACCACGAGCCGGGGAAGGACTTGGGATCCGGCCCGCGGGCCGTAGTTTGGTGACCCCTGCGGTAGACAATGGGTTTACTTGTGCCTTTTTTGCACTTGTTTGTTTACTTCAAAATCATCAACATATTCTTTCCTAGTTACGATTTTTAGGGTAAATAGTTCACTTTGTAGATTGGATGACCAATTGTTGTCTTTATTGTACTGCCGTTATTATGTTCTTAACACTGTTGGGTTACTGGTCAATACACAACACATATACTGTGGTCTTAACACTGCTAGGTTACTGGTCAATACACAACACATATACTGTGTTCTTAACACTGTTGGGTTACTGGTAAATACACAACACATATAATGTGTTCTTAACACTGTTGGGTTACTGGTCAATACACAACACATATACTGTGTTCTTAACACTGTTGGGTTACTGGTAAATACACAACACATATAATGTGTTCTTAACACTGTTGGGTTACTGATAAATGCACAACACATATACTGTGTTCTTAACAGTGTTGGGTAACTGGTGGACATACAAAACTTATACTGTGTCCTTAACATTGTTGAGTTACAGGGAAACGCAAATTATACTGCGTTCTCAACACTTCTAACATGTCGTCTCCCTCCTACAGAATATGACAACTATGATGAACTGAACGGCCCGTGCGCGGACTACCAGCCTGGCGAAGATGACCTCCAAGCTTTTGACTTTATTCGCAAGTTTCGGCTCGATGTGCTGGAGCAGAGTTACCCGGGCGTGAGGCGTGTCAAAGGCTCCAACCGCATGCAGACCGCTTACCGCCTCAAGGCCGATGCTGACTTGCAGATTGCTACCAGGTGACCCTCTACCTTCACCATACTTGTGGTAGTTCCTCCACCTCCACCATAGTTGTGGTAGTTACTCCACCTCCACCATACTCGTGGTAGTTACTCCACCTCCACCATACTTGTGGTAGTTACTCCACCTCCACCATAGTTGTGGCAGTTATTCCACCTCCTTCATACTTGTGGTAGTTACTCCACCTCCACCATACTTGGGATAGTTACTCCACCTCCACCATACTCGTGGTAGTTACTCCACCCACACCATACTCGTGGTAGTTACTCCACCTCCACCATACTCGTGGTAGTTACTCCACCTCCACCACTCGTGGTAGTTACTCCACCTCCACCATACTCGTGGTAGTTACTCCACCTCCACCATACTCGTGGTAGTTACTCCACCTCCACAATACTCGTGGTAGTTACTCCACCTCCACCATACTCGTGGTAGTTACTCCACTTCCACCATACTTGTGGTAGTTACTCCACCTCCACCATACTCGTGGTAGTTACTCCACCTCCACCATACTCGTGGTAGTTACTCCACCTCCACCATACTCGTGGTAGTTACTCCACCTCCACCATACTCGTGGTAGTTACTCCACTTCCACCATACTTGTGGTAGTTACTCCACCTCCACCATACTCGTGGTAGTTACTCCACCTCCACCATACTCGTGGTAGTTACTCCACCCACACCATACTCGTGGTAGTTACTCCACCTCCACCATACTCGTGGTAGTTACTCCACCTCTACCATACTCGTGGTAGTTACTCCACCTCCACCATACTCGTGGTAGTTACTCCACCTCCACCATACTCGTGATAGTTACTCCACCTCCACCATACTCGTGGTAGTTACTCCACCTCCACCACACGTGGTAGTTACTCCACCTCCACCACTCGTGGTAGTTACTCCACCTCCACCATACTCGTGGTAGTTACTCCACCTCCACCATACTCGTGATAGTTACTCCACCTCCACCATACTCATGGTAGTTACTCCACCTCCACCACTCGTGGTAGTTACTCCACCTCCACCATACTCATAGTAGTTACTCCACCTCCACCACTCGTGGTAGTTACTCCACCTCCACCATACTCATGGTAGTTACTCCACCTCCACCATACTCGTGGTAGTTACTCTACCTCCACCATACTCGTAGTAGTTACTCCACCTCCACCACTCGTGGTAGTTACTCCACCTCCACCATACTCATGGTAGTTACTCCACCTCCACCACTTGTGGTTGTTACTCCACCTCCACCATACTCGTGGTAGTTACTCCACCTCCACCACTCGTGGTAGTTACTCCACCTCCACCATGCTCGTGGTAGTTACTCCACCTCCACCATACTCATGGTAGTTACTCCACCTCCACCACTAGTGGTAGTTACTCCACCTCCACCATACTCGTGGTAGTTACTCCACCTCCACCATGCTCGTGGTAGTTACTCCACCTCCACCACTCGTGGTAGTTACTCCACCTCCACCATACTCGTGGTAGTTACTCCACCTCCACCATAGTTGTGGCAGTTATTCCACCTCCTTCATACTTGTGGTAGTTACTCCACCTCCACCATAGTTGTGGTAGTTACTCCACCTCCACCATACTCGTGGTAGATACTCCACCTCCACCATACTTGGGATAGTTACTCCACCTCCACCATGCTCGTGGTAGTTACTCCACCCACACCATACTCGTGGTAGTTACTCCACCTCCACCATACTCATGGTAGTTACCACCTCCACCACTAGTGGTAGTTACTCCACCTCCACCATACTCGTGGTAGTTACTCCACCTCCACCATGCTCGTGGTAGTTACTCCACCTCCACCACTCGTAGTAGTTACTCCACCTCCACCATACTCGTGGTAGTTACTCCACCTCCACCATAGTTGTGGCAGTTATTCCACCTCCTTCATACTTGTGGTAGTTGTTAGGTTCTGAATAATAAGTTCTATATACAGGAGAGAACACAAACACCTGTATAGTTTTGTAGGTTCGGTTTACTGGATAAGAGTATGTACACAAAGGAGAGCAGCACTCTCTCTTGACTAGGCTCCCGGTCAACTGCTATAGGCGACGTATGGCAAGTGATACATTAGCAGCTTCCATACGTCGCCAGGCACATTAATTAAGCGTGTGGGATATGGTAATAACATTGCCACACGCTGCTAGCTAGGCTGAATAAATAATACATAAATGGAGCACATACATAATATACATACATGATATATAATCCAGCATACATAATATACATACACCTCCCTCCCCCCTATACGCTCATAGCAAAGTCTTGAGCGGACCTTTTCTTTTGGATCCGTTCTGAGCGTCGAGGGACTTCATCACTGGGAAGGGTATGGGACTCAACACTGGTGGCGGGGCCAGCAGAAGGCATTGTTACGGGTCGGAGAAAACGGCGGTTCCTCCACCACACACGACCACTGGGTAACCGCACCTGGTAGTCCCGTGACCTGCCGAGACCCATGACTACGCCTACTTTGTCCCAACGTAGGGAGGTCGGGTCCTGAACACGGACTTGGGTGCCGACACTCAACCTGGGGAGAGAACGGGCGTGGTCATTGTAGCGGGCGACGACGTCCTGAACACGTTCGGCGGCTCGGCGATCACAATCCTCTGTCTTGGCCTGCCACTCCTTGGAGAAGGATTGAGGGTGAGCAGGGACACAAGAACGAAGGGGGCGTCCATACAAAACCTGGGCAGGGGAGCGTCCGGTGTAGTTAGGTGTGTTGCGGAGTTCAAGAAGACCCCTGTCGAAGGCCTCGCAGTCAATGTTCCCAGAAGGGGCCACCTTAAGGATGAGGTGCTTCAGGGATTTGACAGCAGCCTCAGCGTGGCCGTTGGACTGCGGGTAATGGGGCGATGACAACACATGCCGGACTCCCCATCGGTCAAGGAACGCAGCAAAGTCCCGGCTTGTGAACTGAGGCCCTCCGTCGGTTCGCAGGCGTACAGGAACGCCCACGTCACGGAAGTAGTGGCGGAACTTGCTGATGGTGGCGGCAGACGTCGTGTCATTACCGCACTTGATGACAACCGGCCAACCAGAGAGACGGTCGACGATAACGAGGAAGGACTTTCCTGACACACAGAAAAAGTCGGCCGACACAGACTCAAAGGGGCGGGTGGGGTTGTCGTCACTCATAAAGGGTTCCTGCTGCTGGCTGGGTTGTAATACGTGGCGGGGCTTACACACCTGGACAGCATTGGAGATGTCGGGGTCGATGCCAGGCCGGAACACAGTCTGTCTTGCACGCCGTTTGGTGGCCTCGGCTCCACAGTGACTGTCGTGGAGGCGAGCCAAGGCGTGGAGACTTGAAGCAGCAGGGACAACTACCGAAGGAGAGGTGTCACTGGCCAGAGGTAGGGGCAGGGCGGCAGCAGGGTAGTTGCTGCTCCCTTCGTGCACCCTGTTGGCGTGTTTTACCTCGAGAATCGGTGTTGGGAAGTCCTGGGGGATGATGGCCAACTCTTGGCAATGTCTGTAGGACAGCAAAGGAGTCGGGACGCCATTATGCACATCAATCCAGGCTTGACACGACCTGTTGCCAAAGGTGACGTGTGCATAGAGTGAACCTAGGGCCGGGGTCATCTGTGAACCATCTGCCATAAAGCGGAGATCCTTGGGGGGCGGTCCTAGATCACTTGGAGAGAGCCCCAAGCATTGCAAATGCTGGGGACCGATGACTGTAGCATCAGCGCCGGTGTCGGGCAACATCTGAAGACGGGATGACACACCGCCGTAGGTCACGATGACGCTGATGTACTGGGGGACTTTGGTCCTGGGACGCGGGGGGGAGCACACATTCCTAATGTGGCTCGAGCGTTGTCAGGAGTCGTCGTACCTCTGATTGGAAGACTGTGGGCGGCCCTCTCTGGTGGAGGGGGGCTGAAGCTTCCGCCGACGCGGTCCCTTGGGTATGTTGGAAGGGCAACACTTGTCATAGTGGCCCAGACGACCACACACATTGCACTGGACGCGTTTGGCTGGGCACCGTACTGTGAGTGACCAGTGGCCCTTACGGTCACAACTGTTGCAGGTAGACTGAGCAGCTGGACACACCTGTGTTCCGTGCTGCTTACCACAGTTGTTGCAAAATAAACCGGGCGTGGACGTGGTGGGCGAAGGCGTAGGAACAGACTTCTTGTCCTTCTTGTACCGGGACACAGCGCGTACAGCTGTAGGGGGAGCACGGATGGCAGAGGTGGCACACCTGGCAGCCTCATAGGAGCGACATATCGTCAACACATCCTTAAGAGAAGAGGAAGAGTCGAGGGAGGTGAGGCGTTGGACAAGTTCCTCGTCCTTAACACCCATCAGGATCACCTGCCTCAACTGGGTCTCCTCGCACTGCTGGTGGTGGCCTGGACATATATCTACCTCTTCCGAGGCTCTCTTAAGACGCACGTAAAAGGCATCAAAAGACTCACCCTCCATCTGTCTGCAGCTAAACAATTCCCTCCTGCGCAGAGCTTCATTCTGCTGTCCTTTGATGTGCCGTTGTAGAACGTCCAGTACCTCCTCTACAGACAGCAAAGAGGTTGGGGGTACCTGCAACGTATGTTCCAAGACACGCTGAATTTCCAAGGACAGGCACATGCGCAGCTGGATGAGTTGTTTAGGCTGTGACAAACTCTGGAGATCCACCATTGTAGAGTAATCAGTCCACCGTCGCCGCCATTCACGAAAAGTCTGGAAAGTCTCATCAGGCTTCAAGATGGGCGGCGTTTGAGCTGCTGCTTTAGGTGGGGCTGGGGGGTGTGAAGGAAGCATGGATGAGGTATCTGAACCAGTCAGTACCGAGGCAGTGTTAGAGCCAGGGGCTTGGTTAACAGTGAGGCGAGATATCAAGGCTTCAAACCGTTCACTGTCTTCCAATCTCCGTTGGTTGTCTCGTTCTGCCTCTGCTTGCCTTCTGTGCTCATCCGCCAAACGTCTGTGGGCTTCATCCTCGCGTTTCTCATCTCTCATAAACTTCAGTAAAGCAATTATCTCTGGAGACAACGCTGAATATTGAGGTGAGGGACTGCGCGATGTGGGGGCTGAAGCGTCGTGGCCGGTCTGGTCATCCGTCTCTGCGGGGCTATCACCCGCCTGGGTCATCCAGACGCTGGGTCCACGGCTACGTAAGGCGTGAGACATAACTACTTCCTCTGTGTACTATGTCTTAATCAGTGTTGACCGGTCAGCCCGTCGTATCAACAAGATTTCAGACAAAAAATTAATTAAATACACAGATAAGTAGGTTATATATATAAAATATATATAAGGAAGCCGCGCGGTCAGCGAGTGTTAGTACAGTACATGTACGTGTGCGAGTGAGTGTGTGTCCTGGGCCGGCAAAGCGTCTCGCCCCAGCTGTGAGGGGGGGTGGAGGCGGCGCTGTGAGGGGGGGTGGAGGGAGAGGCGCGGCGACTCCCAGTCAGTCTAGTTACCCTCAGGACGCGGTCAGAGACGGGTGCACTGAACTTTACTCCTTACAAATGCCCAGAACGTGCCGTATACCTTGGGAATCCTTTAGAACAAGGTCACACATGAATGGCACGAACACACAATGCACTAAACACTTCACAGAAAATCACTGTCACTGACACTGCTCAAAGTTGCTGAAATTCTTCGAGGAGAGATGGCGCGGGAGTTGACCCAAGGCTTGACCCAAGACGGGAGGGGACCCTAGCCGGCTTTCTACAAACTTTGCACTATCACTCGTAATTATCCAGTAAGACTACGCACTGCGCCATGTTAGGTTCTGAATAATAAGTTCTATATACAGGAGAGAACACAAACACCTGTATAGTTTTGTAGGTTCGGTTTACTGGATAAGAGTATGTACACAAAGGAGAGCAGCACTCTCTCTTGACTAGGCTCCCGGTCAACTGCTATAGGCGACGTATGGCAAGTGATACATTAGCAGCTTCCATACGTCGCCAGGCACATTAATTAAGCGTGTGGGATATGGTAATAACATTGCCACACGCTGCTAGCTAGGCTGAATAAATAATACATAAATGGAGCACATACATAATATACATACATGATATATAATCCAGCATACATAATATACATACAGTAGTTACTCCACCTCCACCATAGTTGTGGTAGTTACTCCACCTCCACCATACTCGTGGTAGATACTCCACCTCCACCATACTTGGGATAGTTACTCCACCTCCACCATACTCGTGGTAGTTACTCCACCCACACCATACTCGTGGTAGTTACTCCACCTCCACCATACTCGTGGTAGTTACTCCACCTCCACCACTCGTGGTAGTTACTCCACCTCCACCATACTCGTGGTAGTTACTCCACCTCCACCATACTCGTGGTAGTTACTCCACCTCCACCATACTCGTGGTAGTTACTCCACCTCCACCATACTCGTGGTAGTTACTCCACCTCCACCATACTCGTGGTAGTTACTCCACTTCCACCATACTTGTGGTAGTTACTCCACCTCCACCATACTCGTGGTAGTTACTCCACCTCCACCATACTCGTGGTAGTTACTCCACCTCCACCATACTCATGGTAGTTACTCCACCTCCACCATACTCGTGGTAGTTACTCCACTTCCACCATACTTGTGGTAGTAGGGTGTGTCAATTTAGGGGGTGAACTGGCTAAATTGAAAATCGAGTAATTTGGTAGCAGTTTATTGTAGTCTTTAAGCATGCAAAACAATATTCTGGCATAAATTTTTTTTTATAATAAGTCCTACCTACATCAAATGGATTTTTTAATGTACATATTTGTGAATTTATAGCATAACCAGCGTTTGCACACATGTTACTGTTTCAAGTTTCAAATTATTATATTTTATTATCCGTAGTCTATTTGAAAGTAACCAATGCCTTCATACTCTCTTTGCTTTGGTTTCTTGTCATCAGTAGTCTGCTTGCTATTTGTGCTTTGATGTAACCTTCTCGCCTCTCGTGGCTGTAAACATGGCCCGCTGCTTCTGTGACCATTTTCACACATCTCTCCACACTTTGAGTGTGGGAAGGCCACTTCGGCACCTGCATTGGAGTCTCTTTAAGGTTTCTCAATTCTTGGCTAGTTAGACTTGTTGTCAATGGTGGCTCTAAGACTTCCAAACTCAAGTCAACCAATTCTGACAATTTGGTGGCATTGACGTTTATTGGGGGAACTTTTCTTGAATGAAACGAACAGTCTCCCAACTGGTCGTCATCTATTAGCGTTCCTCTAATCTTTAGAATGACTTCTACAGCCTCGGTTCGGAGATTGGTACATTGACTGCAAAGCATTGCTTGCAAAACTGCTTCTGATCGAGCATACCAAGCGGACCTTCTTGCCACAGGTAACACGATGTCCCTCACTACCTTCCTCTGTGTTCTTACTAGCTGCAATTGAAACAAAAGGTGATTGGGCCCATCCACCCACATAGGATTAAGTTTCACACTAAATCACTGGGGAAGATAAACTCCAATAATAAATTCAACAATTAACCTCAAATTCTTCAGCACTTTGCCCTTCAATTCGTGTTTGGAAATCCAAATCCTGCAGAAACGAAGAGCTGTAGTTAACCAACGGCTGTGACTGACAGGTCCAATCTCCAAGAGAGCCAATGACTGAGGCACTTCTCCTGATCTTATTGCTTGGGCAATACGATAAGCATAGGATTGATCTGTGCTGAGATCTTTGATGACTCCTTCAGACAACGCCGGAAGGGGAGGGCCAACTTCGACCTTTGGAAAGGTTGTGTTGCTTCATCCAGCATGATGCCAAGGGGACCTGACCACTTGTTGTTGCTCTTTGTAGGACCATCAAGTTCCTGGATGAGATGACGAAGAGGTAGCTCGCCTGTATGTAAATCACATACAATCCAAACAAGTCTTCTTCCTAGTTTTTTCTCTAAATGCGTCATTACACCCCCCTGCCATCCGGTGTTCACTGCAGTTGAATCTCCACCAACAGCCTGCAGTGAACTGCCAAGTCCTCTCTCCTGAACCCAACATAAAATATGATCAGCAATGACCTCTGCATGTTTCTTCCCTTCTACTTCAGTTTCGGGAGCAAAGTGAAACAAAAACCGACCACCAGGCTCAGAACAGACAGAGTAGTGTTCTTCTTTGATGAGACCTGGAAACTTTCTGTTCACTCCCTCTACTTCTAGCAAAACTTTTGTGTCATCTATTCTTCCATCAAACAAAAGACAGGAGAGCCCTCCCTCGCTTAAATCTTTTTCATGCTGATCAGATATTTCCTTCATTATTTTTTCTTGTGCTCTTCTAATTTTATTATGATCTATCACCAAAGATACATCCTCTCGGCTGATGAGGCCTGCATCTATCCAAGCGGCAGTTGCAATTTCTGCAGCCTCACGAAGTCCAGCATGGTGGCGAATACTAGCTAAAGCAATGTTTGAAATATTTCTTGTGTTGTATTTCATTTTCTTTGGTAAAGGTTCAGATGGCTCTTTGGAACTATCATCTGATGTTGCTTCCTGTTCATCAGAAGAACTATCAAAGAAGTGATAAACATCTTGACACAGCTCTTCCTCTCTTTGGATGGCTTCTTCACTCTTCATTTTCTTCTTTTGTTCCCTCTCTCTGATTTGTTCTCTCTTCTTGGCATTAGCAATCTGCTTCTTTGTTTCTGAATAATCTATTGAACCCATTTGCATACTTCCTTGGCCTTCTGCCTTTGTCCTCTGTGCCTTTATAAATTCAAGCTCTAAAACAGGGATCTTCTTTTCACGAGGACAACCACAATCAATGTGGGAATTATTTTCTCTCTTACCTGAGTGAGAACAGTTGGATTCAGAACATAATTGTATGGAGCACTTGCAGGTCAAAATGTCAAACAGAGTATCAAGTGTGTGCAGAAATTCATTTTTCCTGGCCAAGTTTCCTTTACCAAGTGATGTTTCAACTGCTTTGTGCCATAATTTCGTTAGTTTTAGCTCAATAGTTCGACACTGATTAATCACAGGTGGTTTGAATAGTGCATTAGCTTTTGTCCATTGATGCAGAAGAGGGACTATCATGTCATTTATGAGTTCTTTATCTGTATAGTTCCTTCTGTCCTTTGCATTTTTTTCTCGAAGGAGTAACCCTAATCTTAGCATGTCTCTCACTGTTGGAAGTTCTGATACAGGAAGCTCCTTCCCTTTACCAACTAGCAGGCTCAAGTGGGTTGACAACTGACTTCTTGTCTTCAAATTTGACATCTTCACACTATCTGACAAATAGAAAAATATTTCAATGTTTCATAATTCAATTGTTGTTTCAAAAAATATCAATTTGTTTATCAAAAATGCTGTAACAGAAATAACATAATAATTTCTTAGAACATAATGTTTTATACAATGATATAAGTAACTGCGACAGTCAATATGCCCTACTTACAATAATTAAAATGTAGAATTCGTCTGGTAGAGTAGGTGCAAGTGCAATGAGAGCAAACCACCGTCTATGATATCTAGAAGGAGAGTGAGCCGGGCGCCTTATCCTCACGCTTGGTACAAGTCAAAACAAGAATTAAACTGTCCCACACGGAGAGCCTGTTCATGTTCATGTTCTGACATGCATATTGTACACAAGCTATAGAACCATAAAATACTCCATAATCCACATGCTTACATGAGATTAGTTAATATCAAGTGAATAATTCTAATCAAGTCTCATTAATTTGTTGAAATACTGATATTTGAAACTTACAGGTATAATTGATGTAGGTGAGGGTTATTTCAATTCATTTTTGTTTGCTAATCTCAAGTTTAGACATAAAGAGGCACAATATTTTGACTACCAAATTTGATTTTTAACATGTTGACAAAATTGACACCCTATTGTGGTAGTTACTCCACCTCCACCATACTCGTGGTAGTTACTCCACCTCCACCATACTCGTGGTAGTTACTCCACCCACACCATACTCGTGGTAGTTACTCCACCTCCACCATACTCGTGGTAGTTACTCCACCTCTACCATACTCGTGGTAGTTACTCCACCTCCACCATACTCGTGGTAGTTACTCCACCTCCACCATACTCGTGATAGTTACTCCACCTCCACCATACTCGTGGTAGTTACTCCACCTCCACCACACGTGGTAGTTACTCCACCTCCACCACTCGTGGTAGTTACTCCACCTCCACCATACTCGTAGTAGTTACTCCACCTCCACCATACTCGTGATAGTTACTCCACCTCCACCATACTCGTGGTAGTTACTCCACCTCCATCATACTCGTGGTAGTTACTCCACCTCCACCATACTCGTGGTAGTTACTCCACCTCCACCATACTCGTGGTAGTTACTCCACCTCCACCATACTCTTGGTAGTTACTCCACCTCCACCACTCGTGGTAGTTACTCCACTTCCACCATACTTGTGGTAGTTACTCCACCTCCACCATACTCGTGGTAGTTACTCCACCTCCACCATACTCGTGGTAGTTACTCCACCTCCACCATACTCGTGGTAGTTACTCCACCTCCACCATACTCGTGGCATTTACTCCACCTCCACCATACTCGTGGTAGTTACTCCACTTCCACCATACTCGTGGTAGTTACTCCACCTCCACCATACTCATGGTAGTTACTCCACCTCCACCACTCGTGGTAGTTACTCCACCTCAACCATACTCATGGTTGTTACTCCACCTCCACCACTCGTGGTAGTTACTCCACCTCCACCATACTCATGGTAGTTACTCCACCTCCACCATACTGGTGGTAGTTCCTCCACCTCCACCATCGTTGTGGTAGTTACTCCACCTCCACCATAATCGTGGTAGTTACTCCACCTCCACCATGCTTGTGGTAGTTACTCCACCTCCACCATAGTTGTGGCAGTTATTCCACCTCCTTCATACTTGTGGTAGTTACTCCACCTCCACCATAGTTGTGGTAGTTACTCCACCTCCACCATACTCGTGGTAGATACTCCACCTTCACCATACTTGGGATAGTTACTCCACCTCCACCATACTCGTGGTAGTTACTCCACCCACACCATACTCGTGGTAGTTACTCCACCTCCACCATACTCGTGGTAGTTACTCCACCTCCACCACTCGTGGTAGTTACTCCACCTCCACCATACTCGTGGTAGTTACTCCACCTCCACCATACTCGTGGTAGTTACTCCACCTCCACCATACTCGTGGTAGTTACTCCACCTCCACCATACTCGTGGTAGTTACTCCACCTCCACCATACTCGTGGTAGTTACTCCACCTCCACCATACTCGTGGTAGTTACTCCACCTCCACCATACTCGTGGTAGTTACTCCACTTCCACCATACTTGTGGTAGTTACTCCACCTCCACCATACTCGTGGTAGTTACTCCACCTCCACCATACTCGTGGTAGTTACTCCACCCACACCATACTCGTGGTAGTTACTCCACCTCCACCATACTCGTGGTAGTTACTCCACCTCTACCATACTCGTGGTAGTTACACCACCTCCACCATACTCGTGGTAGTTACTCCACCTCCACCATACTCGTGATAGTTACTCCACCTCCACCATACTCGTGGTAGTTACTACACCTCCACCACACGTGGTAGTTACTCCACCTCCACCACTCGTGGTAGTTACTCCACCTCCACCATACTCGTGGTAGTTACTCCACCTCCACCATACTCGTGATAGTTACTCCACCTCCACCATACTCGTGGTAGTTACTCCACCTCCATCATACTCGTGGTAGTTACTCCACCTCCACCATACTCGTGGTAGTTACTCCACCTCCACCATACTCGTGGTAGTTACTCCACCTCCACCATATTCGTGGTAGCTACTCCACCTCCACCACTCGTGGCAGTTACTCCACTTCCACCATACTTGTGGTAGTTACTCCACCTCCACCATACTCGTGGTAGTTACTCCACCTCCACCATACTCGTGGTAGTTACTCCACCTCCACCATACTCGTGGTAGTTACTCCACCTCCACCATACTCGTGGTAGTTACTCCACTTCCACCATACTCGTGGTAGTTACTCCACCTCCACCATACTCATGGTAGTTACTCCACCTCCACCACTCGTGGTAGTTACTCCACCTCCACCATACTCATGGTAGTTACTCCACCTCCACCACTCGTGGTAGTTACTCCACCTCCACCATACTCATGGTAGTTGCTCCACCTCCACCATACTCGTGGTAGTTACTCTACCTCCACCATACTCGTGGTAGTTACTCCACCTCCACAACTCGTGGTAGTTACTCCACCTCCACCATACTCATGGTAGTTACTCCACCTCCACCACTTGTGGTTGTTACTCCACCTCCACCATACTCGTGGTAGTTACTCCACCTACACCACTCGTGGTAGTTACTCCACCTCCACCATGCTCGTGGTAGTTACTCCACCTCCACCATACTCATGGTCGTTACTCCAACTCCACCACTCGTGGTAGTTACTCCACCTCCACCATACTCGTGGTAGTTACTCCACCTCCACCATGCTCGTGGTAGTTACTCCACCTCCACCACTCGGGGTAGTTACTCCACCTCCTCCACTCGTGGTAGTTACTCCACCTCCACCATACTCGTGGTAGTTACTCCACCTCCACCATAGTTGTGGCAGTTATTCCACCTCCTTCATACTTGTGGTAGTTACTCCACCTCCACCATAGTTGTGGTAGTTACTCCACCTCCACCATACTCGTGGTAGATACTCCACCTCCACCATACTTGGGATAGTTACTCCACCTCCACCATACTCGTGGTAGTTACTCCACCCACACCATACTCGTGGTAGTTACTCCACCTCCACCATACTCGTGGTAGTTACTCCACCTCCACCACTCGTGGTAGTTACTCCACCTCCACCATACTCGTGGTAGTTACTCCACCTCCACCATACTCGTGGTAGTTACTCCACCTCCACCATACTCGTGTTAGTTACTCCACCTCCACCAAACTCGTGGTAGTTACTCCACCTCCACCATACTCGTGGTAGTTACTCCACCTCCACCATACTCGTGGTAGTTACTCCACCTCCACCATACTCGTGGTAGTTACTCCACTTCCACCATACTTGTGGTAGGTACTCCACCTCCACCATACTCGTGGTAGTTACTCCACCTCCACCATACTCGTGGTAGTTACTCCACCTCCACCATACTCGTGGTAGTTACTCCACCTCCACCATACTCGTGGTAGTTACTCCACCTCCACCATACTCGTGTTAGTTACTCCACCTCCACCATACTCGTGGAAGTTACTCCACCTCCACCATACTCGTGGTAGTTACTCCACCTCCACCATACTCGTGGTAGTTACTCCACTTCCACCATACTTGTGGTAGTTACTCCACCTCCACCATACTCGTGGTAGTTACACCACCTCCACCATACTCGTGGTAGTTAATCCACCCACACCATACTCGTGGTAGTTACTCCACCTCCACCATACACGTGGTAGCTACGCCACCTCCACCATACTCGTGGTAGTTACTCCACCTCCACCATACTCGTGATAGTTACTCCACCTCCACCATACTCGTGGTAGTTGCTCCACCTCCACCACACGTGGTAGTTACTCCACCTCCACCACTCGTGGTAGTTACTCCACCTCCACCATACTCGTGGTAGTTACTCCAACTCCACCATACTCGTGATAGATACTCACCTCCACCATACTCGTGGTAGTTACTCCACCTCCATCATACTCGTGGTAGTTACTCCCTCTCCACCATACTCGTGGTAGTTACTCCACCTCCACCATACTCGTGGTAGTTACTCCACCTCCACCATACTCGTGGTAGTTACTCCACCTCCACCATATTCGTGGTAGTTACTCCACCTCCACCATACTCGTGGTAGTTACTCCACCTCCACCATACTCGTGGTAGTTACTCCACTTCCACCATACTCGTGGTAGTTACTCCACCTCCACCATACTCATGGTAGTTACTCCACCTCCACCACTCGTGGTAGTTACTCCACCTCCACCATACTCATGGTAGTTACTCCACCTCCACCATAATCGTGGTAGTTACTCCACCTCCACCATACTTGTGGTAGTTACTCCACCTCCACCATAGTTGTGGCAGTTATTCCACCTCCTTCATACTTGTGGTAGTTACTCCACCTCCACCATAGTTGTGGTAGTTACTCCACCTCCACCATACTCGTGGTAGATACTCCACCTTCACCATACTTGGGATAGTTACTCCACCTCCACCATACTCGTGGTAGTTACTCCACCCACACCATACTCGTGGTAGTTACTCCACCTCCACCATACTCGTGGTAGTTACTCCACCTCCACCACTCGTGGTAGTTACTCCACCTCCACCATACTCGTGGTAGTTACTCCACCTCCACCATACTCGTGGTAGTTACTCCACCTCCACCATACTCGTGTTAGTTACTCCACCTCCACCATACTCGTGGTAGTTACTCCACCTCCACCATACTCGTGGTAGTTACTCCACCTCCACCATACTCGTGGTAGTTACTCCACCTCCACCATACTCGTGGTAGTTACTCCACTTCCACCATACTTGTGGTAGTTACTCCACCTCCACCATACTCGTGGTAGTTACTCCACCTCCACCATACTCGTGGTAGTTACTCCACCTCCACCATACTCGTGGTAGTTACTCCACCTCCACCATACTCGTGGTAGTTACTCCACCTCCACCATACTCGTGGTAGTTACTCCACCTCCACCATACTCGTGGTAGTTACTCCACCTCCACCATACTCGTGGTAGTTACTCCACCCACACCATACTCGTGGTAGTTACTCCACCTCCACCATACTCGTGGTAGTTACTCCACCTCCACCATACTCGTGGTAGTTACTCCACCTCCACCATACTCGTGGTAGTTACTCCACCTCCACCATACTCGTGGTAGTTACTCCACCTCCACCATACTCGTGGTAGTTACTCCACCTCCACCAGACTCGTGGTAGTTACTCCACCTCCACCACTCGTGGTAGTTACTCCACCTCCACCATACTCGTGGTAGTTACTCCACCTCCACCATACTCGTGGTAGTTACTCCACCTCCACCATACTCGTGGTAGTTACTCCACCTCCACCATACTCGTGGTAGTTACTCCACCTCCACCATACTCGTGGTAGTTACTCCACCTCCACCATACTCGTGGTAGTTACTCCACCTCCACCATACTCGTGGTAGTTACTCCACCTCCACCATACTCGTGGTAGTTACTCCACCTCCACCATACTCGTGGTAGTTACTCCACCTCCACCATACTCGTGGTAGTTACTCCACCTCCACCATACTCGTGGTAGTTACTCCACCTCCACCATACTCGTGGTAGTTACTCCACCTCCACCATACTCGTGGTAGTTACTCCACCTCCACCATACTCGTGGTAGTTACTCCACCTCCACCACTCGTGGTAGTTACTCCACCTCCACCATACTCATGGTAGTTACTCCACCTCCACCATACTCGTGGTAGTTACTCCACCTCCACCATACTCGTGGTAGTTACTCCACCTCCACCATAGTTGTGGCAGTTATTCCACCTCCTTCATACTTGTGGTAGTTACTCCACCTCCACCATACTCGTGGTAGTTACTCCACCTCCACCATACTCGTGGTAGTTACTCCACCTCCACCATACTAGTGGTAGTTACTCCACCTCCACCATACTCGTGGTAGTTACTCCACCCACACCATACTCGTGGTAGTTACTCCACCTCCACCATACTCGTGGTAGTTACTCCACCTCCACCACTCGTGGTAGTTACTCCACCTCCACCATACTCGTGGTAGTTACTCCACCTCCACCATACTCGTGGTAGTTACTCCACCTCCACCATACTCGTGGTAGTTACTCCACCTCCACCATACTCGTGGTAGTTACTCCACCTCCACCATACTCGTGGTAGTTACTCCACCTCCACCATACTCGTGGTAGTTACTCCACCTCCACCATACTCGTGGTAGTTACTCCACCTCCACCATACTTGTGGTAGTTACTCCACCTCCACCATACTCGTGGTAGTTACTCCACCTCCACCATACTCGTGGTAGTTACTCCACCTCCACCATACTCGTGGTAGTTACTCCACCTCCACCATACTCGTGGTAGTTACTCCACCTCCACCATACTTGTGGTAGTTACTCCACCTCCACCATACTCGTGGTAGTTACTCCACCTCCACCATACTCGTGGTAGTTACTCCACCTCCACCATACTCGTGGTAGTTACTCCACCTCCACCATACTCGTGGTAGTTACTCCACCTCCACCATACTCGTGGTAGTTACTCCACCTCCACCATACTCGTGGTAGTTACTCCACCTCCACCATACTCGTGGTAGTTACTCCACCTCCACCATACTCGTGGTAGTTACTCCACCTCCACCACACGTGGTAGTTACTCCACCTCCACCACTCGTGGTAGTTACTCCACCTCCACCATACTCGTGGTAGTTACTCCACCTCCACCATACTCGTGGTAGTTACTCCACCTCCACCATACTCGTGGTAGTTACTCCACCTCCACCATACTCGTGGTAGTTACTCCACCTCCACCATACTCGTGGTAGTTACTCCACCTCCACCATACTCGTGGTAGTTACTCCACCTCCACCATACTCGTGGTAGTTACTCCACCTCCACCATCTCGTGGTAGTTACTCCACTTCCACCATACTTGTGGTAGTTACTCCACCTCCACCATACTCGTGGTAGTTACTCCACCTCCACCATACTCGTGGTAGTTACTCCACCTCCACCATACTCGTGGTAGTTACTCCACCTCCACCATACTCGTGGTAGTTACTCCACCTCCACCATACTCGTGGTAGTTACTCCACCTCCACCATACTCGTGGTAGTTACTCCACCTCCACCACTCGTGGTAGTTACTCCACCTCCACCATACTCATGGTAGTTACTCCACCTCCACCACTCGTGGTAGTTACTCCACCTCCACCATACTCATGGTAGTTACTCCACCTCCACCATACTCGTGGTAGTTACTCTACCTCCACCATACTCGTGGTAGTTACTCCACCTCCACAACTCGTGGTAGTTACTCCACCTCCACCATACTCGTGGTAGTTACTCCACCTCCACCACTTGTGGTTGTTACTCCACCTCCACCATACTCGTGGTAGTTACTCCACCTCCACCACTCGTGGTAGTTACTCCACCTCCACCATGCTCGTGGTAGTTACTCCACCTCCACCATACTCATGGTCGTTACTCCAACTCCACCACTCGTGGTAGTTACTCCACCTCCACCATACTCGTGGTAGTTACTCCACCTCCACCATGCTCGTGGTAGTTACTCCACCTCCACCACTCGGGGTAGTTACTCCACCTCCTCCACTCGTGGTAGTTACTCCACCTCCACCATACTCGTGGTAGTTACTCCACCTCCACCATAGTTGTGGCAGTTATTCCACCTCCTTCATACTTGTGGTAGTTACTCCACCTCCACCATAGTTGTGGTAGTTACTCCACCTCCACCATACTCGTGGTAGATACTCCACCTCCACCATACTTGGGATAGTTACTCCACCTCCACCATACTCGTGGTAGTTACTCCACCCACACCATACTCGTGGTAGTTACTCCACCTCCACCATACTCGTGGTAGTTACTCCACCTCCACCACTCGTGGTAGTTACTCCACCTCCACCATACTCGTGGTAGTTACTCCACCTCCACCATACTCGTGGTAGTTACTCCACCTCCACCATACTCGTGTTAGTTACTCCACCTCCACCAACTCGTGGTAGTTACTCCACCTCCACCATACTCGTGGTAGTTACTCCACCTCCACCATACTCGTGGTAGTTACTCCACCTCCACCATACTCGTGGTAGTTACTCCACTTCCACCATACTTGTGGTAGTTACTCCACCTCCACCATACTCGTGGTAGTTACTCCACCTCCACCATACTCGTGGTAGTTACTCCACCTCCACCATACTCGTGGTAGTTACTCCACCTCCACCATACTCGTGGTAGTTACTCCACCTCCACCATACTCGTGGTAGTTACTCCACCTCCACCATACTTGTGGTAGTTACTCCACCTCCACCATACTCGTGGTAGTTACTCCACCTCCACCATACTCGTGGTAGTTACTCCACCCACACCATACTCGTGGTAGTTACTCCACCTCCACCATACTCGTGGTAGTTACGCCACCTCCACCATACTCGTGGTAGTTACTCCACCTCCACCATACTCGTGATAGTTACTCCACCTCCACCATACTCGTGGTAGTTGCTCCACCTCCACCACACGTGGTAGTTACTCCACCTCCACCACTCGTGGTAGTTACTCCACCTCCACCATACTCGTGGTAGTTACTCCACCTCCACCATACTCGTGATAGTTACTCCACCTCCACCATACTCGTGGTAGTTACTCCACCTCCATCATACTCGTGGTAGTTACTCCCTCTCCACCATACTCGTGGTAGTTACTCCACCTCCACCATACTCGTGGTAGTTACTCCACCTCCACCATACTCGTGGTAGTTACTCCACCTCCACCATACTCGTGGTAGTTACTCCACCTCCACCATACTCGTGGTAGTTACTCCACCTCCACCATACTCGTGGTAGTTACTCCACTTCCACCATACTCGTGGTAGTTACTCCACCTCCACCATACTCATGGTAGTTACTCCACCTCCACCACTCGTGGTAGTTACTCCACCTCCACCATACTCATGGTAGTTACTCCACCTCCACCATAATCGTGGTAGTTACTCCACCTCCACCATACTTGTGGTAGTTACTCCACCTCCACCATAGTTGTGGCAGTTATTCCACCTCCTTCATACTTGTGGTAGTTACTCCACCTCCACCATAGTTGTGGTAGTTACTCCACCTCCACCATACTCGTGGTAGATACTCCACCTTCACCATACTTGGGATAGTTACTCCACCTCCACCATACTCGTGGTAGTTACTCCACCCACACCATACTCGTGGTAGTTACTCCACCTCCACCATACTCGTGGTAGTTACTCCACCTCCACCACTCGTGGTAGTTACTCCACCTCCACCATACTCGTGGTAGTTACTCCACCTCCACCATACTCGTGGTAGTTACTCCACCTCCACCATACTCGTGTTAGTTACTCCACCTCCACCATACTCGTGGTAGTTACTCCACCTCCACCATACTCGTGGTAGTTACTCCACCTCCACCATACTCGTGGTAGTTACTCCACCTCCACCATACTCGTGGTAGTTACTCCACCTCCACCATACTCGTGGTAGTTACTCCACCTCCACCATACTCGTGGTAGTTACTCCACCTCCACCATACTCGTGGTAGTTACTCCACCTCCACCATACTCGTGGTAGTTACTCCACCTCCACCATACTCGTGGTAGTTACTCCACCTCCACCATACTCGTGGTAGTTACTCCACCTCCACCATACTCGTGGTAGTTACTCCACCTCCACCATACTCGTGGTAGTTACTCCACCTCCACCATACTCGTGGTAGTTACTCCACCTCCACCATACTCGTGGTAGTTACTCCACCTCCACCATACTCGTGGTAGTTACTCCACCTCCACCATACTCGTGGTAGTTACTCCACCTCCACCATACTCGTGGTAGTTACTCCACCTCCACCATACTCGTGGTAGTTACTCCACCTCCACCATACTCGTGGTAGTTACTCCACCTCCACCACTCGTGGTAGTTACTCCACCTCCACCATACTCGTGGTAGTTACTCCACCTCCACCATACTCGTGGTAGTTACTCCACCTCCACCATACTCGTGGTAGTTACTCCACCTCCACCAAACTCGTGGTAGTTACTCCACCTCCACCATACTCGTGGTAGTTACTCCACCTCCACCATACTCGTGGTAGTTACTCCACCTCCACCATACTCGTGGTAGTTACTCCACTTCCACCATACTTGTAGTAGGTACTCCACCTCCACCATACTCGTGGTAGTTACTCCACCTCCACCATACTCGTGGAAGTTACTCCACCTCCACCATACTCGTGGTAGTTACTCCACCTCCACCATACTCGTGGTAGTTACTCCACTTCCACCATACTTGTGGTAGTTACTCCACCTCCACCATACTCGTGGTAGTTACTCCACCTCCACCATACTCGTGGTAGTTACTCCACCTCCACCATACTCGTGGTAGTTACTCCACCTCCACCATACTCGTGGTAGTTACTCCACCTCCACCATACTCGTGGTAGTTACTCCACCTCCACCATACTCGTGGTAGTTACTCCACCTCCACCATACTCATGGTAGTTACTCCACCTCCACCACTCGTGGTAGTTACTCCACCTCCACCATACTCATGGTAGTTACTCCACCTCCACCATACTCGTGGTAGTTACTCCACCTCCACCATACTCGTGGTAGTTACTCCACCTCCACCATACTCGTGGTAGTTACTCCACCTCCACCATACTCGTGGTAGTTACTCCACCTCCACCATACTCGTGGTAGTTACTCCACCTCCACCATACTCATGGTAGTTACTCCACCTCCACCATACTCATGGTAGTTACTCCACCTCCACCATACTCGTGGTAGTTACTCCACCTCCACCATACTCGTGGTAGTTACTCCACCTCCACCACTCGTGGTAGTTACTCCACCTCCACCATACTCATGGTAGTTACTCCACCTACACCATGCTCGTGGTTGTTACTCCACCTCCACCATACTCATGGTAGTCACCCCACCTCAACCACTCGTGGTAGCTACTCCACCTCCACCATACTCGTGGTAGCTACTCCACCTCCACCATGCTCGTGGTAGTTACTCCACCTCCACCACTCGTGGTAGTTACTCCACCTCCACCACTCGTGGTAGTTACTCCACCTCCACCATACTCGTGGTAGTTACTCCACCTCCACCATACTCGTGGTAGTTACTCCACCTCCACCACTCGTGGTAGTTACTCCACCTCCACCACACGTGGTAGTTACTCCACCTCCACCATACTCGTGGTAGTTACTCCACCTCCACCATACTCGTGGTAGTTACTCCACCTCCACCACTCGTGGTAGTTACTCCACCTCCACCATGCTCGTGGTAGTTACTCCACCTCCACCATACTCATGGTAGTTACTCCACCTCCACCACTCGTGGTAGTTACTCCACCTCCACCATACTCATGGTAGTTACTCCACCTCCACCACTCGTGGTAGTTACTCCACCTCCACCATACTCATGGTAGTTACTCAACCTCCACCATACTCGTGGTAGTTACTCCACCTCCACCATACTCGTGGTAGTTACTCCACCTCCACCACTCGTGGTAGTTACTCCACCTCCACCATACTCATGGTAGTTACTCCACCTCCACCACTTGTGGTAGTTACTCCACCTCCACTATGCTCGTGGTAGTTACACCACCTCCACCACTCGTGGTAGTTACTCCATCTCCACCATGCTCGTGGTAGTTACTCCACCTCCACCATACTCATGGTTGTTACTCCACCTCCACCACTCGTGGTAGTTACTCCACCTCCACCATACTTGTGGTAGTTACTCCACCTCCACCATACTCGTGGTAGTTACTCCACCTCCACCATACTTGTGGTAGTTACTCCACCTCCACCATACTCGTGGTAGTTACTCCACCTCCACCACTCCTGGTAGTTACGCCACCTCCACCACTCGTGGTAGTTACTCCACCTCCACCATACTCGTGGTTGTTACTCCACCTCCACCATACTCGTGGTAGTTACTCCACCTCCACGACTCTTGGTAGTTACTCCACCTCCACCATGCTCGTGGGAGTTACTCCACCTCCACCATACTCATGGTAGTTACTCCACCTCCACCACTCGTGGTAGTTACTCCACCTCCACCATACTCATGTTAGTTACTCCACCTCCACCAGTCGTGGTAGTTACTCCACCTCCACCATACTCGTGGTAGTTACTCCACCTCCACCACTCGTGGTAGTTACTCCACCTCCACCACTCGTGGTAGTTACTCCACCTCCACCATACTCGTGGTAGTTACTCCACTTCCACCACTCGTGGTAGTTACTCCACCTCCACCATACTCATGGTAGTTACTCCACCTCCACCATACTCGTGGTAGTTACTCCACCTCCACCATACTCGTCGTAGTTACTCCACCTCCACCATACTCGTGGTAGTTACTCCACCTCCACCATACTCGTGGTAGTTACTCCACCTCCACCATACTCGTGGTAGTTACTCCACCTCCACCATACTCGTGGTAGTTACTCCACCTCTACCATACTCGTGGTAGTTACTCCACCTCCACCATACTCGTGGTAGTTACTCCACCTTCCCCATATTCGTGTTATTTACTCCACCGCCATCACACTCGTGGTAGTTACTCCACCTCCACCATACTCGTGATAGTAACTCCACCTCCATCATACTCGTGGTAGTTACTCCACCTCCACCATACTCGTGATAGTTACTCCACCTCCACCATACTCGTGGTAGTTACTCCACCTCCACCATACTCATGGTAGTTACTCCACCTCCACCATACTCGTGGTAGTTACTCCACCTCCACCATACTCGTGGTAGTTACTCCACCTCCACACATACTCGTGGTAGTTACTCCACCTCCACCATACTCGTGGTAGTTACTCCACCTCCACCATACTTGTTTTAGTTACTCCACCTCCACCATGCTCGTGGTAGTTACTCCACCTCCACCACTCGTGGTAGTTACTCCACCTCCACCATACTCATGGTAGAAACTCCACCTCCACCATACTTGTGCTAGTTACTCCACCTCCACCATACTCGTGGTAGTTACTCCACCTCCACCATACTTGTGTTAGTTACTCCACCTCCACCATGCTCGTGGTAGTTACTCCACCTCCACCATACTCGTGATAGTTACTCCACCTCCACCATACTCGTGATAGTTACTCCACCTCCACCATACTCGTGGTAGTTACTCCACCTCCACCATACTCGTGGTAGTTACTCCACCTCCACCATACTTGTGCTAGTTACTCCACCTCCACCATGCTCGTGGTAGTTACTCCACCTCCACCATACTCGTGGTAGTTACTCCACCTCCACCATACTCGTGGTAGCTACTCCACCTCCACCATACTCGTGGTAGTTACTCCACCTCCACCATACCCGTGGTAGTTACTCCACCTCCACCATACTTGTGTTAGTTGCTCCACCTCCACCATACTCGTGGTAGTTACTCCACCTCCACCATACTCGTGGTAGTTACTCCACCTCCACCATACTCGTGGTAGTTACTCCACCTCCACCATACTTGTGTTAGTTACTCCACCTCCACCATGCTCGTGGTAGTTACTCCACCTCCACCATACTCGTGGTAGTTACTCCACCTCCACCACTCGTGGTAGTTACTCCACCTCCACCACTCGTGGTAGTAACTCCACCTCCACCATACTCGTGGTAGTTACTCCACCTCCACCATACTCGTGGTAGTTACTCCACCTCCACCCTCGTGGTAGTTCCTCCACCTCCACCATGCTCGTGGTAGTTACTCGACCTCCACCATACTCATGGTAGTTACTCCACCTCCACCACTCGTGGTAGTTACTCCACCTCCACCATACTCATGGTAGTTACTCTACCTCCACCACTCGTGGTAGTTACTCCACCTCCACCATACTCATGGAAGTTACTCCACCTCCACCATACTCATGGTAGTTACTCCACTTCCATCACTCGTGGTAGTTCCTCCACCTCCACCATACTCATGGTAGTTACTCCACCTCCACCACTCGTGGTAGTTACTCCACCTCCACCATACTCGTGGTAGTTACTCCACCTCCACCACTCGTGGTAGTTACTCCACCTCCACCATACTCATGGTAGTTACTCCACCTCCACCACTTGTGGTAGTTACTCCACCTCCACCATACTCGTGGTAGTTACTCCACCTCCACCACTCGTGGTAGTTACTCCACTTCCACCATGCTCGTGATAGTTACTCCATCTCCACCATACTTGTGTTAGTTAATCCACCTCCACCATACACGTGGTAGTTACTCCACCTCCACCATACTCGTGGTAGTTACTCCACCTCCACCATACTCGTGGTAGTTACTCCACCTCCACCACTCGTGGTAGTTACTCCACCTCCACCACTCGTGGTAGTTACTCCACCTCCACCATACTCATGGTAGTTACTCCACCTCCACCACTCGTGGTAGTTACTCCACCTCCACCATACTCATGGTAGTTACTCCACCTCCACCATACTCGTGGTAGTTACTCCACCTCCACCATACTCGTGGTAGTTACTCCACCTCCACCACTCGTGGTAGTTACTCCACCTCCACCATACTCATGGTAGTTACTCCACCTCCACCACTTGTGGTAGTTACTCCACCTCCACCATACTCGTGGTAGTTACTCCACCTCCACCACTCGTGGTAGTTACTCAACCTCCACCATGCTCGTGGCAGTTACTCCACCTCCACCATGCTCGTGGTAGTTACTCCACCTCCACCATACTCGTGGTAGTCTCTCCACCTCCACCATACTCGTGGTAGTTACTCCACCTCCACCACTCGTGGTAGTTACTCCACCTCCACCACTCGTGGTAATTACTCCACCTCCACCATACTCGTGATAGTTACTCCACCTCCACCATACTCGTGGTAGTTACTCCACCTCCACCACTCGTGGTAGTTACTCCACCTCCACCATGCTCGTGGTAGTTACTCCATCTCCACCATACTCATGGTAGTTACTCCACCTCCACCACTCGTGGTAGTTACTCCACCTCCACCATACTCATGGTAGTTACTCCACCTCCACCACTCGTGGTAGTTACTCCACCTCCACCATACTCATGGTAGTTACTCCACCTCCACCACTCGTGGTAGTTACTCCACCTCCACCATACTCGTGATAGTTACTCCTCCTCCACCATACTCGTGATAGTTACTCCACCTCCACCATACTCGCGGTAGTTACTCCACCTCCACCATTCTTGTCGTGTTTATTGGGCCATGTTTGCAACTACAAATACTCACCTGCCGTCGTCTTGGTGTTGGGAACACTGATTCTTTGTAATGTACTATTTTAATCAACATATGAACATAAAATATAATACCTAAATATTCTAATAAGGAATCCATTTATAGTTGTAGGTTGAAGTGAGGAACGTTTGGTAGCGTGGCCGATTAGTTATTTTAATGTTAATATATTCTTAGGGGAAATCTTCTAAACCCCAACTTTAAGTACAGCTATTTATTAGTTAACTGAATGGCTTGGACACATTAATAAATCATTATATCAAATTTACTAGACAATGACTCGGACACAAACATGAAATGGATATGCTTCCCACCGTAAGTAACTCACCCTAAGGATCGCTCTGACAATGATTCACAGGTGACCTGAGGGAGGCCCAGCGGCTGGGGAAACTGTGTGCAGGTGCTGCTGGACTCTGTCTCCTGTGGGAGACTCTACTTGCTGGGGACTCGGTGCTAGTGACGAGTATGGCTCCTGTCTTCTTCTGAGTTCTGTCTCTCCCTGTCAGTCACCGTCTGTTTCTGTCTCTGGGCGCTGTTCTAATAATAACACTGGTCAACAAAGTTTTTGTTGCATTGCTATAAAGACTTGATTCTACCTAATTTGGGTGTGCTGATCTCATATCTGAAGTTAGTTTCTTTCTGTAAGCTCTAGTTTTTTTGCAATCAAGGTATTTTGAAATTTCAAAATTTCGTCTTCGTCTTATTGACCTCGTCGTCTATCTTGAAAAATATGTCATTAAACTGTCATTAAATTAGCTGGGTAATAAACAATAAAATATTACATATTCTAAATTTATTCAACAACACAATTTGAAACATGTTCCATCTAAAACAAAGGTTGAAATTTGTATAAAATTCATTGTTAGGTAAGAAATTTGTTACTATGAGGAGACAAAGCCCAATCACATTTTAGCCAGGTAGGAATTTGCGCTTGAAGCTCTTGCGTTTGTGAAATGTCTCAGGGCACTCTCGTTTAATGCTCCAGCAGTAGTCTGCCATCATATGTTTGTCCCATCTCCCTTGGTAGCGGTCTTCCATGGTCTTGAGATCCTGATGAAACCGCTCGCCTTGCTCGTCACTTACTGCCCCTAGGTTCTCAGGGAATCTATCAAGATGACTATATAGGAAATGGAGTTTGACACTCATATTGCATCCAAGGTCATGAAAGGCTGACAACATGGTTGCTACAAGGGTTTCATAGTTGTCAGCCTTTTTATTACCAAGAAAGTTTTCCATTGCCGCCACAAATGAAAGCCATGCACCCCTTTCCTTGTCGTCCATCTTTCTGACAAAGTCTTGATCACGTACAAGTGCACGAATTTGTGGTCCATCAAACACACCTGCCTTTATCTTCTCAAATGACAAAGCAGGGTGAGCAGAGACTATGTGTTGGAAGCATTCACCATCAGTATTTAATGCTCTGACAAACTGTTTCATCAGGCCCAGCTTGATATGGAGAGGAGGAAATATGATCTTTTCTCGACTGACGATTGGATCATTGACAATGTTTGGCATACCAGCTTCCAGAGTCTCACGTAAGGGCCACTCCTTCAGGTTCCAATGCCTGTCTCTAGCTCGGCTGTCCCACATGCAAAGAAAGCAGGGATACTTTGTAAATCCTCTTTGTTGTCCAAGAAGGAAGTTCACCATTTTGAGGTCAACACAAATTGTCCAGTTGTGCTCATGGTATTTTAGCAGGTGAATCACAGTTTTAATGTCATTATACTCCTCTCGTAAGCACACAGAATGACCCACTGGAACAGCTGCATAGACATTACCATTATGTAGTAGCACACACTTCAGGCTACGCTTACAACTATCTAGAAATAATCGCCAGTCATTTGGACTATACAATGGAATCCCTAATTCCTGGAGAAGACCCGGGATATTATGACAGTAAACAAACTTATTCTCCTCTGTAAAGAATGGCACAAAATCCTGTTCCCGCTTTCTGAAGTCTGAAACTTTTGTGGTCTGGTTCAGTAGAGCCTTTTCTTGCAACCTAGAAGCTAGAACTTCTGCTGCATTTTTGGAGAGACCCAAATCACGCACAAGGTCATTCAGCTCTGGCTGACTAAACTTCTGAGGGGTTGATGACTCTGGTGTACCATCAGAAGAATCGTCGGAATCTGCAAGTATTTCTTGAGTTTCATGTTCACTCTCTTGGTCTTTGTCGCTTCCCTCCTCTTCAGCTGGAGACAACCCATTAAAAACTGGAACTGGTAGCTCATCAGAGTGCAAAGTAGGTCGAATTGCTGAAGGGATACTAGGATACGATATTTTATGTCTGTTTTTCTTGCCAACACCCTTCGTATTGATCAGACAAAAATAGCAGTCAGTTGTGTGGTCCTTCGGTTCTCGCCAGGTCATGGGAATTCCGAACGGTAAGCCCTTACGTTTTCCTTTTGTCCAGTCACGCAGCATTTCTTCGCAGTTATGACACACAGCATGTGGAGCCCATTTTTTGTCTTGGTCGCCAAGAGTAAGTCCGAAGTACGCTTTATAGCCGCGCCTCACAAACGATGTTATATTGCGCCTCTGACGAATAAGCGTGAAGTATCCACAAATATAACAGAAGGCATCAGGTTTGTTCACACATTGATTTCTCTTTGTAGCCATGACCAAATCTGAAAGAAAAAACAGACAAAATTATATCTCCCTATTGATACCATAATCGTGTAATTAATTAATTTGACCACAAACGGCTAGAATGTAAAACCTCAAAATGCATGAAAACTGGAGCATGCAGAACAAAACTGGTTTCAAATATGAAATCAGCAGATCAAAAATGGTAAGAAACAGTAAAGAAATCTCATGCAACTGGGAATTATAAAAAATTTGTTGTCCTGTGGTAATCCAAATGCCCCATGGAAGGAGCTGTAGGTTTCTTATATTGGCGATGACAAGCCGGCAGATGACCTCTCCTAATTACCACTAAGCTTGTTAGGTGCGTAGTCATGTCGCCGGTCGGTAATGCTTCCTAATTATTACCAGCAGGGTGTGTCTGGCCAGGTGTAGTTTCTTGAGTAACAAGGTCATAACGCCAGGTTAACTCAGGTACCTTGTGTCCGTCAGCTCTCCTGGGTCATGTCTTACTGTCACTGTAGGGTGTGCAACCTATGTGGGTGACCAAGTGGGCATCTACTTAATATTATATGTGCTGTTCTTCTCTGGGCTGTAAGCTATGGTCTGATAAACAAACATTACACCTCCCGCCAAGACCAAAGCTTCCATACCAGAGAACTGATAACACATATAGACAGTAATAGCATGTGCAGTCTCTAGAATAGCCTCTGAGGCGATAATGCATCCTCACACTTTACAAACAACAACCTCATAGATAATGACTGGTATGTATGTTTTTCCGCTGGCTTGGTTTGATCTGACAAACTCAACATACTACCTTGTGGTTAACAAAGGCAGGCTACATTGTCGTTGTGACAGGCAGGCTGCCGTGTCGTTATCACAGGCAAACTACATTGTCGTTATCACAGGGAGGCTACCTTGTCGTTATAAGGGTGGGGGTTTTCTTCTTTTTATCCCTTATACTGCATTCTTATTTCATACTTCTTTCTTTGCCTTATTTCCTTCATTTGTTCTGTCTAATTATTTCATTTCATAGTTACTTCATAACCTCTGACCTTTGGTAGGGCACATGGGTTCTGTAATTCTGGTATCAAGTCATTGGACAAGAATAAAGGTGAATACTGAGGGAAAATGATACCCCTAATATACTCTAAGAAATGGTTTATTAATATGACATTAAATTTGGTAAAAGATGTCATTAACATACAACTACAAGGATCAACTCCTTGGCCTTACTCATCTGCAATTCCAATTGGATACTCTCACTTCTTACAACATTACTGGTGGCACATTTCATAGACTACACCACATGACAAACTTACATATGGTACCTTCACTAAAACTGTTGGTAGTACATATGGAGGATGCACTCACAACACATAACACGTTATTATTGATACTAACAATTTTTAGGGGTTCACTACCCAACATGGGATAATTATATTTCGGTTAATTATCTCCAATCTTATATAACAAATACTGTGGACCATATAACTTTAAGGAGTGTCCCAGGGTATACCACTGGTGTCTCAACAAATGAAGATCGCGGTTATGGTCGGTTGTAGTCAGACACACGGCGAGAGTCTGGGGTCTAGTTCCCAGGACGCTGACTTGAGCAGTTTAATCCTGCCGAATTAACGACATTGTCCAATACAGCTAACTGTTAAGTAGCCACCGATCCCCGGCAGCGGGTGGGGTGTTCAGCTGACACACACACTGGACCTGAGATAATTTGGAGATCGTCAAGGAAGGGTGATAATGACTCAATCACAAACAATCTTTCATCTAGCAACGACAGACCACATTTACGTTATAGTAATTCTTACACTGGGTAAATGACAATTTCACTGTTACAACATGAACACTGATATTCACAAAATTTACTAAGTTAAACTGAATGACTATATCGGCGGGGAACACTCGTTCACATACCTGAGATAATTTGGAGATCGTCAAGGAAGGGACTTCTCTCTTGCCTGCAAGCTTATATATAGCTAGATGGCAACTCAACCCATGCCAGATATGGCTACTCAAGCAATGACAGAAATTACATTCAAATCAACTGCTACACATTTAAAGATGACACTCAGTTGACACATGTCTGGCGAATTTCTTAAGTTGATTTACATAAACCAGGAAAAAGTGGAATATATAAGTTGACAAATGTTAGTTCCCCAAATGGGCGGAACTTATGGACAAGGAGCCTTTGTGTATA
Organism: Homarus gammarus; assembly: GCA_958450375.1. NCBI lineage: Eukaryota > Metazoa > Arthropoda > Malacostraca > Decapoda > Nephropidae > Homarus > Homarus gammarus. The sequence goes on from CAUDMG010002056.1 coordinate 617,615, forward strand.
TACTTTGAGATCTTGGAGATTAGGAGTTTGACATGTTCTTCTCGGGAGATTAATGACTTTCTTAAATAGACAACTGACAATAACTAAACTACAACCATCAGACTCCCTGATGTTTGGGCAACAAAATAATATAACTTCAGGAGCAATGGGAAATTCAAAGATATCCCTACGGACGACAACATGAGCTGGCCTTTGTACAGTCAGACTCGACTCTCATTTACTAGACAACTGTTACTAACAATAAAGACAGTTGAAGCTTTCAACATCACTCACAAAGGATCTTGGATGCTTTAACTGTAATGAAACCTATCTAAGTTGCCTCAAAACAATGGTGCTTGCTCTCACATTCAAATTTGCTTTATAGGGAGGTTGGATTCAGGGAGTCTGAGCTGAGAAAATGGCCGGCACCTTAAGAGAGGAAAAACGCGTTTCTTCCTAGGAATAACTCACCAGTTATCCACATGTTTTGGGGGCGTGAAGCATAATATGAGTCATCAGGTTTCAAACAGACGAGCAGTCATTGTGACCATGACATCGTAATCACAGGCAGGCTATCTTGTCATTATCACAGGCAGACTACCTTGTCGTTATCACATATAGGTTACCGTGTCCTTGTCACAGGCAGGCTCTCTTGTCGTTATCAGAGGCAGGCTATCTTGTCGTTAACAGAGTTAGGCTACCTTGTCGTTATCACTGATAGGCTACCTTGTTGTTACCACAGACAGGCTACCCTTCGCTATCACAGGTAAGCTAACTTGTCGTGATCACAGGCAGGCTACCTTGTCGTGATCACAGGCAGGCTACCTTGTCGTTATCACAGGTATCACAGGCAGGCTACCTTGTCGTTATCGCAGGTAGGCTACCTTGTCGCTGTCACAGGCAGGCTATTTTGTCGTTATTACAGGCAGGCTCTCTTGTCGTTATCACAGGCAGGCTACCTTGTCGTTATCATAGGTAGGCTACCTTGTTATCATAGGCAGGCTACTGTGTTGGTCACACAATATATATATATATATATATATATATATATATATATATATATATATATATATATATATATATATATATATATATATATATACAGTATATATATATATAAGTCCACATGCTTTATTGGGCTAATGAAATATATATATATATATATATATATATATATATATATATATATATATATATATATATATATATATTAGTCCTTGAATTGATGAGTGGCAGGGCTGAAGTAACCACTTGTTGGTTTTGCTTTATTGTAGAAAAGTATAGTTTCACAGGTACTGAGTTCAGTTGAGAGTATATTGTATTTTCTCTACTAAGGGAAGTGTCTTAGTGCATTTATAGGAGAACACTTAAGTGAGGTGTTCACTAGGTAACAAGTGATATGAGTCTCTTGTCACTGACCCAGGGAGAGGGAGCGAACAGGCCTCGGAGAGGAAATGTGTCAGATATGTTGTTGCTGACATGCGCTGACCTCAGCCTGACCTCTCTCGCTCCTGGAAGGAAATGTCACCTCAGCAATTCATAACATCAACACTGAGTCATGGTTGAATAAGTTAGTGAATAACTAACTACTGAGTCATTGTTGAATAACTTAGTGAACAATTTGGTATTTCACATTTGGGTAAATATTTATATAATAATACATATGGTGGTGTTCCACCGCTCTGCTACCTCCAACCGAGACCTCACGGTATAAAACCAAGGTGTACCTAACCTTGTTACAAAAAGGTGTGCTTTAGCTAAACTTTTTCAACGTGCATATGCTTTTGTAATTCCTTCCGAAAAGTCTTCTTAGAAACTATTGTGTACCTAGAAGAAATCTTCCTGTAACAAATTATCATAACAATGAAGAAACTAATAAATATGATGGTAGGTATAATGAAACCAGGTAGGATTATACAGGAAGATAAATATAAGGGAAGAGAATCGTGTATGTCACGAAACTGTTTCTCATTAATACAAGATAGGAGGTTAAGCTTATCAGAAACAATATAAGAACATAAGAACATAAGAATGGAGGAAACTGCAGCGGGCCTATTGGCCCATACTGGGCAGTCCCGTTTACACCCAACCTCTATTGCTCATATAAGCATCCAACCTATGTTTGAAGCTATTCAGCGTATTCGAGTTAATGATGATATTTGGTAACTTGTTCCATTCATCCACTACTCTGTTTCCAAACCAGTGTTTACCTATTTCACGCCTAAATCTAAATTTGTCTAATTTAAAACCATTGTTACGAGTTCGCTCCTGGTTGGATAGTTTGAGTACTTTTGTAATGTCCCCTTTGTTTAGCCCTGCCTTCCACTTATACACCTCTATCAGGTTGCCCCTCGCTCTACGTCTCTCGAGGGAGTGCAAATTAAGATGCTTTAACCTGTCTCTATACTCAAGGTTCCTAAAGCTCGGGATTAGTCTTGTCATTATCCTCTGAATTCCTTCCAAGGATTCTATATCCATTCTGTAATACGGTGACCAGAACTGAACTGCGTAATCCAGGTGTGGTCTCACAAGAGCAAGATACAGTTTTAGGATGACCTCGCAAGTCTTGTAACTAACACTCCTTTGTATGAACCCAAGTACTTTATTAGCCTTGTTACGAGCACAAACACATTGTTTACTTGGCTAAGGTTCCTACTTATCATTACTCCTAAATATCTCTCACAGTCGGATTTCTCTATGGCATCGTTGTTCATCTGGTATCTGGTTTCCCTGTTTACATCTCCTATACTGAGCACTTTACATTTGTCCATGTTGAATTTCATCTGCCATTTTTCAGACCATTCGAAGAATTTGTTTAGATCTTCCTGTAGTTTTGCGGAGTCCTCGTCAGATTTAATAACACGTCCTATTTTAGTGTCATCAGCAAATTTACTTATGTTGCTGTCTATGCCGATATCTATGTCGTTTATGTATATAATAAATTATAATGGTCCAAGTACTGAGCCCTGGGGAACTCCACTAGTGACGTTGCTCCAATGGGACTTAGTGCCGTTAATGCTCACTCACTGTTTCCTGTCCTGTAACCACGCCCTAATCCATTTAAGGATGTCACCTTTGATGCCATGTGCTTCTACCTTTTTTAATTAGTCTTTCGTGGGGAACTCTGTCGAAAACTTTGCTGAAGTCGAGATATACCACATCATAATTGTGCCCTTCGTCCACCGATTCGAAAACTGATGAAAAGAATGGCTTGTGAAGCCATGTTGGGAATCATTGATCAACTTGTGGTTCTCCAGGTGGTTTCGAATAGAGTTTGAAAGGTTTCGAATAGAGTTTGAAATAGACATTGATCAAAGGCACCGCCGCCAAGCTGACCACAATGAGCAAACGTGCCACCCGGAGCAGAGGTGCTAGCTTTGAGGAGTTCTTCCTTACCCGTATGCTATCTTGAGGTGCGGTGGCGTTTCAACGATGATATCTCGGCACTGAAGTATTTATGGCAAACCTGACGATATGCCTTGGTCGGAGTTCCTGGTACTCAAGCTAGTCAACAGCAAAACGTCCTTCGCTAACCAATCTTCTTGGAAATGGGGACGAGGAGGCATAACCTGGAGATGTCAGTTGTTGAGAATATGTTAGATGTTGACTCTCACAAGCATTAAATAATCTCCGTGCACCCATATGGTATTGCACATTATTGACATGTGCGTGAAACACTAACCTATGTGGAATTGGAGTATATACACATTGTTGTAGAGCTGTAGAGGCATTAGTTTGTAATATAGCTAATTCACATGCAGCCTCAGCAGCCGAGTGAATGCTAAAGCATACACCGGACAAACATGCAAATGCAAATATGTTGACCTACAATGATTAGGACTTCATGATTAGCCAAAGCAACTAATGAAAAATCCACTGACACTACTATTAGTTCAGATTGTTTGTTCAGAATTAATATTCCCTCATTCGCTTTCAGTGGAAATGGTTCCAAATGTCATGCATTAAATTTTTATTTTATTTTAGTGGAATGTGTATTTCCCTGTGTGTTAATGTTGCATCTTATAAGGGGTAATAATATTCACTTCATGCTCCTGAAAGATAGGAGTTAGACGATATTTAGTTTCAGATATATGCAACGCGGAAATTAGTTGACCAACTGGCAACAACTGTGCGTCAACACGTCCTAACCCTGCATTTACAAGATCAGCAATGAGCCTATTACTGGTTTCTATGAAAAATTGTACAGAGGCCTCAGCAGCATGCATATATTCAGATAAGCAGAGTTGCCATTCCAGTGTAGATTCTGAAAATTAATCCCTAGACATCTTGTGCTAGTTGATTAGTTTCTTCAACAATAGCATTCATATGAGAGGTCAGAGTTTGCATTGCCTTGTAGGACTGTGTAATGGCCCTATTTTGTTTTTTAACCATGTCTGAAACTGCACTAGTTTCTCGATGTCTTCAGGAGATATCGGGAGCTTTCCATCGAAATGCCTTACTCGCTTGGGTAGACTATTCATACGGTCGTGTTGAAAAGAGATGGTCTGACGGATTGTTGTAGAGACTGTGGATTGTTTTTCGAGATCGTGCAAAGTTTGCATAGCTGTTTCAATGTGGACAGATATCGACCTCAGATGCACTGGCATGCGCTTAAAGTCATGGCGCTCATATTTGACAGTTACAACGTCTTGTACTACCAGTACTTTGCCTAGTGGGGCAACTAAGGCTCCGGGATTGACGACGTCTGCTAGGGAGGCGGCTATTGTCACCACGCTCCAGTAGTGATATCCAAGCCATGTCTGAAAGAGGTGAGGATAATTAACGATTTGTGGTTGCTGATCGTAGTTTTGATGATATGTATTGTCTACAGTTATATTTTGTTGAGCAACTGTTGTAGTAGAAGTAGGATGTACTTGACTGACACTGGGAGTCCCTACTAAGTTTTTGCTGACTTTTTTCATTCTATCTACATGTACGATATCTGTGACATTTGACGTTGGCTCAACTACTTGGGATTTGTTTCCATGTTCTTTCGCTCTAATCACGTACGGACCTGTGAATTTAGGCGAGAGATTTGATATGTGTTCTGTCGCTTTCATCATTACTTTGTCTCCTATTTCTAATTTTCTAGGCTTAGTCTTTTTATGTTGCTTGCAGCTCATTTCAGCACGTGAGGCTGCTAAGTGTTTTCGTACTTTTTCATGGATGCTCGTGAAAACATTGATTTGTTTTTTGGCATAGTCATCCATATTGTATACAGGTTGTGGGGTTCCTGCTAGTAGAACATATGGCAAGCATTTATCGGTACCGTAAATTATGTAGTATGGCGATTTGTCTGTAAAGCTATTTATAGATCCATTGATGGATGCTGCAACCCGTGAAAGCCAGTCATCCCACAAACTATGCATTGGACTCTCCACATGTTGGAGAATCTCAAGAATTTTTCTATTTGCACGCTCGACCAACCCATTTGAAGATGGATGGTAGGCGGTTGTGAAGGTTTGTGTAATGTCATATTGTTGACATATTGCAGCTAAAAGTTGATTCTTAAATTCTGCCCCGTTATCCGAGAGTATCACCCTAGGTGTAGAGAAAGGACAGATTAGATGAGTGTAATGCATGAGCCACTGATTCGGCAGACTTGTTCTGCAGTGGTGCTAGTACCTCAAATCTAGAGAAGTGGTCAACGCAGACATGTACGTAACTAGAGCCTTGATGGCTTTTTGGTAGTTGCAATAAATCGATCGCGACTGTATCCCATGGACGTTCCGGCGTATGGTATTCTAAGATTGGAACTTGATCCATCGTTGTTCCCTTTTGTTTTGCACAAGATAAATATTTAGCAATGTGATGCTCGATGTCGGTCCTCATAGTTTTCCTCTAATGTTTTTGCCTAATTTCTGTTAGACATCTGTCTCGCCCTGGATGCCCAGCTTGGGGTGCATCATGGGAGAGGGTGAGAATGTTTTCCTTTAATGATGTAGGAATAACAATTTGAGAGATTGACTGTTGTGTTTTCACTGAGCGATATAGTATGTCATGCCGCAGCTCAAACTGTGTGAGTGGTAGAGGTAATTTGAACATATGTACCTCATCTCCCGATTCTAAGGCATATATAACCTTGGACCATAATGGGTCCTGTAACTGTTCCGCCCTTAACTGTGACAGGGTGAACGTAGGTAGTGGCGTGACAGGAGATAGCGAATCAGCTACCACGTTCGCACGGCCCGGCAAATAGGTGAAGTCGGGTGCGAACTCCTGTATGGTCAGATACCGACGTGCTAAACGCCCTGATAAGTTCTTCCTATTAAATAGTTCTGTCACGGCTACATGATCTGTGTGGACTGTGATCGGATATCCCAAAATGAGATCCCGAAAATGCTTGAGAGCCCACAATACAGCTAATGCTTCTAAATGAGTAGCTGAATAACAGGTTTCTGCATCGTTGAGGGTGATACTGGCGTATGCTATTACACGCCATTTTCCTCGATAATCAGTTTGCATGAGCACCGCCCCTAAACCTATGCCCGAGGCATCAGTACACATGGTAAATGGTTTTGTGTAGTCCGGAAAGGCTAACACTGGAGCTTTCGTTAAGGCGCTCTTGAGGGCATTAAAACTGTCCTCTTGTTCTTTATTCTATGTAAACCCCACATCCTTTTTTAGGCGTTTTGTGAGTGGTGATGCTTACGTGGCATAACCTACAATGAAAGAACGGTAGTATCCTGATAATCCTAGGAAACTACGAAGTTGATCTACGTTCTTGGGATCAAGGGAATTGCTTCACCGCCTTTACCTTGCAATCTAGTGTGTGTATACCATTGCCATCTACTAAGTGTCCAAGAAATTGGATTCTGGATTTGAGAAATTTACATTTGGAAAGTTTCACTTTCAATCCAGCTAGATGTAGCTTTGTGAAAACGTCTCGTAGCTTCTTTAGATGACTTTGTAAGTCTTTGCTTACTATGATAAGATCATCTAGATAGGCATAGACTGTGCTACCTATAATTCCAGCAAACAAGGTGTTTATCATTCTTTGCAATGATAGCGGCGCATTTCTTAGGCCAAATGGCATTCTTAAGAATTTGAAATGTCCCATAGGCGTACTGAATGCAGTTATCTCGCAGGAATCCTCATGTAAGGGAATTTGCCAGTACCTGCTAAGTAAATCTAAGTTGCTGAAGACTGCGTTGTCTTTTCCCGAGTGACTGTAGTAAGTCAGTTAGGACAGGCATCGGGAACTTGTCCGGTACAGCTACCTGGTTGACTTGTCGAAAATCTATGACTGGTCTCCATCCTCCATCTTTCTTGGGAACTAAAAATAAAGGTGAGCTCCTTGGTGATGAGGAAGGTTAGATCACCTTTAGGTCCACCATGTCTTGTACTATTTGCTGGACTACCGCTCTTCTGCTGTGGGGTGGCCTATATCCTGCGATGTAGATTACGTTAGCTTCCGGTTTGAATGGAATATGATGATTTGTCTACGTTGTTTTGCCAAGGGGTTCTCCAAATAATGCTATGATTTCCTTGAACTGGGCGAGTAATTCTAAAAGATCACTTTTGCCTCGAGGATGATCGACTACTTTCGCGTGTGGCGCTATTAACGCTACATTGTTTACAATATGTGATTTTTCGTTCGATTTACCCTGTGTTACACTACCTATTGGTAATTCGAATGGCTCTTCGACAACCGCTTTGTCATAAACAAGGAAATTACCTAAACAACATCCCTTCCTTAAGGTTATGGGTCCCCCAGTTCTATCGAGAACAAGGACATCTGTGAGACTACCTATTCTAACAGTGCTTAAGGTAGACTTAAGTGACAAACCTTTCACTCGTGAGCTTTCACTCAGACATACAGCATCTGTTCCTTCACTCACATTTGGCAAACGTACTGTGACTCTAGTTAGTTCCTGGCTATGTAACCATTGTACACCAGTTAACACAGCAGGTGTTAGTGTCCAGTTCTGGCCGCTTTCATCCGAAATGTCCTTTAAGCTACTAGATGGAGTTTCAGAGAGTGACTCCATAACTAATTGCTGCTGTGCCAAGGACTCCCCCGTGTCTGTCGAGGCAGTTATTACACGAACACCCGAAGTAAGCAATGGATGTGATGTTTGCATTGCGTGATATGTTTTACAATTATATGTGATTGTTTGATCTCGTAGCTGAACGTTAATGTTGTTCTGCCTTAGAGTGGTCAGACCAAGTAACCCGTCCGCTGGCAAAGAAAATGCCTCAACTATGTAGAAATCCGCCAAAAACGTTTTACTGGGCCTTTAAAAACGGATTGGTAATGTTATCACCCCCGCTCTGTCTAATTGGATTCCCGACACACCGGACAGAGGAATGTTTGTAGGTCTTATTGACCACTTATTTGGAGGATATCGCCGCTGGAGTTCATTGAACGACTTTAATGAGATAACATTGGCACAGGCCCCCGTATCTATATCTAGGGACAACTGATTGTTACCTATCCTCGCTGGTACAGTCAACACCTCCACTTTGTTTAACGCGGCGACTAATGAGCCAGTCCGGTTAGGTTTATATCATATTCACAGCATAATGTTGATGGGATGGTTGATGAAGAGTTCACAGGTTCTTTATGGAGTTGGCTGAGCATCGTCTCTTAATTTAATAAAGGTGGGAGGAAGGGGCAGGAAGGCGTTGGAGAGCCCAAGGAGAGTGTCCGTTAGTCTTTTGTATGTTTATTTTTTTTGGGGGGGGGGGATTTTTTGGGCAAGGAAGTGGTGAACTATCCAACTTGTAACTTTGGTTAGCAAGGAAGTGGTCCTATCTTTTTATTTTATTGAAAAGATTGACGTTTGAGTTGGCAGTGTGTTAACTGGTTATTCATTTTATGCTATTTTTTTGTTTTATTTTTTATTGTATTGCTTTAAGGTTGTTAGTTGTATTGTGCAAGGTTTAGTCTTGTTCTCCAGGAGTATTCTCTCACTCTTCTTTCCATTTCATTATCGAGTCAGGATGTGCCACGCAAGTACAAGTGCGTGGATGACATTCTCCTCTATAACTCCAGTATGAAGGGGGCGTTCTGGCACACCTACGATTTTCTGGAGACCTGCGCTCGCACAGGTATGCCTCTGAAACCAGAAAAGTTCTTGTTCTGCAGGAGAGAAGCCGAGTTTGTGGGTTTCTTCCTGGGGTGGGACCTCTACCAGCCTGCTGCCCAACGTCTGTCAGCCATCAAGGACTTCCCCATGCCGGATCAGCCATCAATCACTGACATCAGGTCCTGGCATGGCCTGGTTAACCAGTTGGCTCCCTTCCTTGCCACGGTGATGGAGCCCTTCCGTGAGCTCCTCAAGAAGCCAGTGGGCAAGCGGGTGTATTGGGACGACCAGCTGCGGCTCAAGTTTCGCCAGGCCCAGGACACCATCTGTCAGTTGGCCAGGGACGGCTTGAGATACTACGATAAATCCATGCCTACGGCAGCTGTCACGGATTGGAGCAGGGAGGGCATCGGCTTCGTCGTCCTGCAACAATACTGTGACTGTGCCTCCCCAGAGACGCCCTTCTGCTGCAGGGGAGGGTGGCAGTTGGCTCTGTGTGGTAGTCGACATCTGAGCACGGCCGAGGCCGGCTATGCTGCAGTAGAAGGGGAGGCCCTGGCTGTGGTATGGTGCCTGCGCAAGGCCAGGCTGTTCCTCCTTGGCTGCCCAAACCTCATTCTGGTGACGGACCACCGCCCCTTAGTTGGCATGCAAGGGGACAGAGCCCTCACGGATGTGGCGAATCCGCGCCTGTTCAGGCTAAAGGAGAAGACCCTGCAGTACCGGTTCACGGTCAAATACTTGCCAGGGAAGAGGAATTGTGCAGCTGACACCCTATCCCGCTTCCCCTCCCTCAGGGCGGCGCCCGATGCGGAGGACATGGACCAAGAGGAGGACCTGTTGGCTGCAGTGTGTGCAGTCACAATCGCAGCACTGGATCAGGATGGGTGCATCACTATGGACGAAGACACGGTGTGCAAAGCAGCTGCGGACGACCCAGTGTACCAGATTCTAGTGTCGAGGGTGCTGGCGGGCGCCTGGCACCCCTACAAGTCGCAGGAGGTGGCCTGTCTGCGCCCGTACTTCTCGATGAGGGACAGGTTGGCTGTGGTCAGGGGTTTGGTCACCTACACCTTTAACCAGGGCTGCGTGCGCCTTGTCATCCCCGACTCCCTCCGCCACCGGGTCGCCGTTAACCTGCACGTGGGGCACCAGGGCCTCGACTTAATGCTCAGGCGGGCCCGACAGTCTGTCTATTGGCCTGACATGAAGGGTGACCTGCAGTGTCATCGGTCCCGGTGTGCTGCTTGCGAGACCCACGCCCCTTCCCAGCCTCCGGAGTCGTTGGTTCTGACCCCAGAGCCAGACTATCCCTTTCAACAAGTGGTGGCCGATTTGTTCCACCTGCAAGGCCACACGTACCTAGCATATGCTGACCGACTGACAGGTTGGCTGGAGATCGCCCACTTCTCCAACGAGGCCACCTCTGGAAAAATCATCGCCCGTCTGCGGGCCTACTTCACGAGGTGGGGGGTACCTGAGCAGATCTCCATGGATGGAGGTACCAACCTTGCCAGTTGAGATGACAGATTTCCTTAAGTCATGGGGGATCGAGGTGCGCCTCTCGTCGGCCCACTTCCCCCAGTCCAATGGCAGGGCAGAGGCTGGGGTCAAGGCCGCCAATAGACTCCTCAGGGATAACACTGGGCCCGGCGGTAGCCTGGACTGCGATAGGACATCCCAGGCCCTCCTCCAGTACCTGAACACGCCTCTGCAGGGGTGAACAAGTCGACCGCCCAACTTGCCACCGGCCGCCAGCTCCGTGACGGCATTCCCGTGGCTAGACAGCACTATAAGGTAGACCAGCACTGGCGGCGGGCACTTCATATGAGGGAGGTGCGCTTGGCCGAAACCCAGGATGGGGTCCTTCTGTCGCGGAGGGAGGTATCCCGCCAGCTGGCTCCCCTAGTCGTGGGCACGCAGGTGCGTGTGCAGGACGCAGCTACCAAGCTCTGGGACAGGACAGGCATAGTGGTGGAAGCCCGCCCTCACAGGCAGTATGCCGTCAGGTTGAGTGGCAGTGGCAGGGTGTCCATCCGCAACAGACGCCACCTGCGAAACGGCTCCACACCTGTGCCTACTACTCCGGTGGTGCACCAAGCTGTGCCTCCTGGCCCCCCTTCTGCTGTGCCCTCCGTACCCGCTCCCTCCTTCGCACCCCGGCCCCTCCCCAGTCGAGCGCGGCCAGGCCCAAGAGAGGCCGTAGGCCTCCGGGCTGGTTGACGGGCTACGTGGTGTAGTGTATGTGACGTAAAATCAGTTTAGAGGTTTTTCTTTGTTTTTGTTTTGTTTTCCTTTGTTTGACTGGATTTTCTTGCATTATTGTTGTTTTTATGAATGCATTGTTTTCCTTTTGTTAGTTCAAATGTGCATTGTCATTTCCTTTTAACTTGGGGGGGAGATGAAAGATTGTACCATCGTACAAATGTGCATTGTCATTTCCTTTTAACTTGGGGGGGAGATGAAAGATTGTACCATCGTACGATATATTTTCCAATGTCGAGGTTGGGGCTTGTCTTTGGCAGCGCCCGGTTGCCGGTCACCAGCTGACGCTGTTAGAATAAAGTCTACAAAGAACGTGGTCTATGATTCAAACCTACAAACTCTATCTCTTCTTCTTACCCCTACGTTCTTTTAGCTTTGTTATATATGTCTACATTTACTGCCTCGATATTAGTTCTCCTAAACAATTCTTCGTTTTTTGTCCTTTGTTCAAGTTTTATGTTATGTATAAATTCTATAAATTTATTTTGTATTGTTTGTAGTTTCTTGATTCTTGTATCACTGGATGCATTAATTGGTACAAGCGGGTAACTTATTATTAATTTTATTATTGCCGCATATTTAGCTCCGTTGTGGCCCGATAACCTGTGCCCGGGTGGGCTCTTCCCCGTAAAAACAAAAATCTCTCTCTCTCTCTCTCTCTCTCTCTCTCTCTCTCTCTCTCTCTCTCTCTATATATATATATATATATATATATATATATATATATATATATATATATATATATATATATATATATATATATATATATATATATATGTATTTAGGTTTTGGAATCTCTTAACTTTTGAGATCCAGTATCCGGTTTATGTGATCTTGAGTCCTAATATGGTGCCTTCATTAGTGTATGGGTATATTTCTTCATCCACGATGATTGGTTCGACCTTTTGTTTGGCAAGTGTTATGATTTTAAATTTGTTAATGTTTGTTTTGATCTTCCATTTCTTTTTCATAACCATTTATGTTCTTTATTGCATGCGTTGTGTAGCGTGCCATCATTGCCTTTGACTTCCCTGGATATAATATGATTTGTGTGATGTCTGCAAAGATATCCTCGCTCTGTTGTGTTGGTTCTGGTAGGTTGCTTGTATACATAACGAATAATGTTGGGGACAGGACGCCCCCCTGGGGGCACTCCACTTTCGAGGTCTAGGGTTGGCCCAAGATGTACGTGTTCTGGGTATCAAGTTCTATCTACAGGAGCGAACACAAACACCTGGATAGTTTTCGTAGGTTCTATTTACTGGATAAGAGATATGTACACAAGGGAAGTAGCGCTTCTTACTCTGTACGGGGGTCAACTGCTTCTAGGCGGCATATGGTAAGTGATACATTAGCAGCTTCCATATGTCGCCAGGCACATTAATTAAGCATGTGGGACATGGTAAATACATTGCCACACGCTGCTAGCTAGGCTGAATAAATAATGTATATAAATGGAGCACATACATAATATACATACATAATACACATACAGCATACATAATATACATACACTAGATACTCCCCAATTTGCAGCTGTACTCTTCTGTTTCGGAGGTAGTCACACAGGAGTCTCTCGCTTTCTGCAGGCAGGTGTAGTTGTACGATTTTGCACTTTAGGCCCGTGTGCCACATCTTATCAATGGCTTTTGCCACTTCCCTTAGGATAAAGTTTACTTGATTTCCATGATGTTGTTTTTTTTGGCGATATGTGTTATTATCGCTATTGCAGTTTCGGTTCCTCTCTCTCTCTCTCTCCTGAAGCCATGTTGTCTTGCGTTGTATTTATTATTTGTATCCAGGAATTTTTGTAGCCTGTTGTTTATTTTGCACTCTAGGAGTCTGCCAGTTATTTTCAGTAAAGATATCGGTCTGTACTTGGTTATTTGTTTTGGATCCTTGCCTTCTTTAAGGATGAAGATCATTTAGCGCTTTCGACGGATAAGTAACCGGCTGATAGGACTGAATTGTATATACATAGGAGTGCTTGTATAGGTCTGTTAGGTAGGTTTAATAGCATATTTCGAGTTATGCCACTTATTCCAGGGGATTTTTCTTTAAATTTGCGTAAGCTGTGTAGTAGTTCGTCGTGATCTATGAATGTATTGGGTTTTAGTCTATCTGGATTTCCTGTATGGTAGGGCGTCAGTCTATTGTTTCGCTCTCTTAGCCAGTCTTCAATGACCTCTTCATGTTCTTTGTCAAAATTCTCAGTTTTCTCATATTCTGAAGATATTTTTCCATTCTCTACGAAAAGCCTCTTCTTTTTCCTGGTCTGTATAAAGTTTTTCTCCGTTTTGGTCTTTTATGTAGTTTACTGTTTGTTTTTTAGTGCCAAGTAATTTGTTGATGTTTTGCCAGAATGTTTTTGTGTCCTTTGTCGTATCTATGTTTGATATTATGCTGTTACATTTTTTGTTGTTAATTTCTATATATTCTTCTTGAAGGTCATGCTGAATTTCCTTTACGTTTTGGAGCTGTTCTCTAGTGGGTCCTGCTTGTTCTGTATATATCCTTGTATTATTGTACTGTACTTGTAGCCTCTTTAATTCCTCAGTGAGTTTATTACTTGGAAGGGTTCTGTATATCAGTATTGGGGTTTTTTGGTTGATTGCTTGCGTTATGGCAATGTGTAACTTACAGTGTCTACCTGTTTGTCTATTTCCTCAAGTGTTAATTCTTTGACATTCTATAGTAGGTAGTTTTCCAGTAATTCCTTGTATTTTTATCCAGTCTGTTTTGCTCATCTGGAGTCTTGGTGGTGTTTCTATTTATATTGGGCTAGTTGAGGCAAGTGATCGCGGGCCCTTCGTGCCTGGTGAAAGTTTGAACGCTCTTGACAGCGTACAGCGAATGAGGGTGCGCCAAGTCCTTAGACTTGCATCGTTTTCCATCGTAAATAAAATGGTTAATTAATGCCTTCCTAAAGAAACCATCGACATGGGACCTGGTTTGTTCCACTCTACGAATTTTTTTACGATTTTTCCACCAAGTTTGATGAAAAAAGATTGTGCCGTTTCGGCTGCCCAGAACAGACAGACAGACAGACACACGGCTATTCCTATAGCATATTAGATTGTGACTATTATCGGGATATGATCACTTGGGGTAATGGGGCCTTGCTCTATGTGGTAGTTTAGGAATGGTTTGTTGTTACACACGATTTTGTCGGGTGTTGAGATGCTGTTTGGTCCCATCCATGTGGTTAAGTATGGTCCCAGGTGTAATAGTCTTCCGGTGTTTATTATTCCTTCTGGTTCTGCACCTATGTTGTTATTGTTGCCATTGTTAAATATACGATGTTTAGCATTAAAATCTCCCAGGATGTACAGTAGCAAAAAGGACAATCTGTGCATACTTTGTGGGAAACAATATGAGACCATGGACGATAAATATTGGTATATGAGGGCTGCTCTTGAAAAATATCTATTTTCTAAGTATTTATAATTCTTGTAATACCTTCTATATTTACAGTACCTGCTTTTATTGTACCATCAAAACCGTTTTATCGGAAATTATCTTGTAAATAGATAAGAAATTATCATTGCAATAAATATATTTGCCAACTAGACATAATCCTGACAGCTCTGTCCTCTTGTTCAACCTTAATACTGTACAACCCATGTTGTACTGCTTCCCCATTATACTTATGTTTTTCAATTCCACTGTATGTAAATAAAAAATAAAATATAAATAAATAAATATTGAAGTGATAACCGTGGTAACATTATGAGATGTTCTTGTGACCAAGTCCCAGGTTGCTGATTTGACTTTCTGCCTCATTTACACACAATTGCAGGTCTCAATTGTTTCTCTTACCATTGACAACACAACACACATATATTGTTTCTCACTGTTTATCTTTTTTTTCATTTTTGTAGTTCTTTATTATTATTATTATTATTATTACATTTTCGCCCCCCAGTCCCCTATGTGGGTCAGTGACCTGTGACCGGGTGGGCTAATCCCCTTAAAAAATGCTCTTGTACTTTTCCAGATGATACTAAATGTTACATAATACTTCCTTGAGATAAATGTATAATGTATATCAAGTGCCTATAGGAGAGCTCAGGTTCTCAACTGGCTCAGCCATGTTAATATTGTTATTATTATCCACTCTGTATCTGTGTTTTTCTGGCTAGATAAACTGTTTCAATTCTGTATGTATATTATGTATGCTGGATTATATATCATGTATGTATATTATGTATGTGCTCCATTTATGTATTATTTATTCAGCCTAGCTAGCAGCGTGTGGCAATGTTATTACCATATCCCACATGCCTAATTAATGTGCCTGGCGACGTATGGAAGCTGCTAATGTATCACTTGCCATACGTCGTCTATAGCAGTTGACCAGCAGGAGCCTAGCCGGGGAGAGTGCTGCTTCCCTTTGTGTACATACTCTTATCCAGTAAACCGAACCTACAAAACTATACAGGTGTTTGTGTTCTCTCCTGTATATAGAACTTATTATTCAGAACCTAACATGGCGCAGTGCGTAGGATTACTGGATAATTACGAGTGATAGTGCAAAGTTTGTGGAAAGCCGGCTTGGGTCAACTCCCGCGCCCCACCTCTCCTCGAAGAATCTCAGCAACTTTGAGCAGTGTCAGTGACAGTGATTTTCTGTGAAGTGTTTAGTGCATTGTGTGTTCGTGCCATTCATGTGTGACCTTGTTCTAAAGGATTCCCAAGGTATACGGCACGTTCTGGGCATTTGTAAGGAGTAGAGTTCAGTGCACCCGTCTCTGACCGCGTTCTGAGGGTAACTGGACTGACTGGGAGTCGCCGCGCCTCTCCCTCCACCCCCTCACAGCGCCGCCTCCACCCCCCCTCACAGCTGGGGCGAGACGCTTTGCCCGCCCAGGACACACACTCACTCACACACATACATGTACTAACACTCGCTGACCGCGCGGCTTCCTTATATATATTTTATATATATAATCTACTTATCTGTGTATTTAATTAATTTTTTTGTCTGAAATCTTGTTGATACGACGGGCTGACCGGTCAACACTGATTAAAGACACAGTACACAGATGAAGTAGTTATGTCTCACGCCTTACGTAGCCGTGGACCCAGCATCTGGATGAGTCAGGCGGGTGATAGCGCCGCAGAGATGGATGACCAGGCCGGCCACGACGCTCCAGCCCCCACATCGCGCAGTCCCTCACCTCAATATTCAGCGTTGTCTCCAGAGATAATTGCTTTACTGAAGTTTATGAGAGATGAGAAACGCGAGGATGAAGCCCACAGACGTTTGGCGGATGAGCACAGAAGGCAAGCAGAGGCAGAACGAGACAACCAACGGAGATTGGAAGACAGTGAACGGTTTGAAGCCTTGATATCTCGCCTCACTGTTAACCAAGCCCCTGGCTCTAACACTGCCTCGGTACTGACTGGTTCAGATACCTCATCCATGCTTCCTTCACACCCCCCAGCCCCACCTAAAGCAGCAGCTCAAACACCGCCCATCTTGAAGCCTGATGTGAATTTCCAGACTTTTCGTGAATGGCGGCGACGGTGGACTGATTATTCTACAATGGTGGATCTCCAGAGTTTGTCACAGCCTAAACAACTCATCCAGCTGCATATGTGCCTGTCCTTGGAAATTCAGCGTGTCTTGGAACATACGTTGCAGGTACCCCCAACCTCTTCGCTGTCTGTAGAGGAGGTACTGGACGTTCTACAACGGCACATCAAAGGACAGCAGAATGAAGCTCTGCGCAGGAGGGAATTGTTTAGCTGCAGACAGATGGAGGGTGAGTCTTTTGATGCCTTTTACGTACGACTCAAGAGCGCCTCGGAAGAGGTAGATATATGTCCAGGCCACCACCAGCAGTGCGAGGAGACCCAGTTGAAGCAGGTGATCCTGATGGGTGTTAAGGACGAGGAACTTGTCCAACGCCTCACCTCCCTCGACTCTTCCTCTTCTCTTAAGGATGTGTTGACGATATGTCGCTCCTATGAGGCTGCCAGGTGTGCCACCTCTGCCATCCGTGCTCCCCCTACAGCTGTACGCGCTGTGTCCCGGTACAAGAAGGACAAGAAGTCTGTTCCTACGCCTTCGCCCACCACGTCCACGCCCGGTTTATTTTGCAACAACTGTGGTAAGCAGCACGGAACACAGGTGTGTCCAGCTGCTCAGTCTACCTGCAACAGTTGTGACCGTAAGGGCCACTGGTCACTCACAGTACGGTGCCCAGCCAAACGCGTCCAGTGCAATGTGTGTGGTCGTCTGGGCCACTATGACAAGTGTTGCCCTTCCAACAAACCCAAGGGACCGCGTCGGCGGAAGCTTCAGCCCCCTTCCACCAGAGAGGGCCGCCCACAGTCTTCCAATCAGAGGCACGACGACTCCTGACAACGCTCGAGCCACATTAGGAATGTGTGCTCCCCCCAGCGTCCCAGGACCAAAGTCCCCCAGTACATCAGCGTCATTGTGACCTACCGCAGTGCTTCATCCCGTCTTCAGATGTTGCCCGACACCGGCGCTGATGCTACAGTCATCGGTCCCCAGCATTTGCAATGCTTGGGGCTCTCTCCAAGTGATCTAGGACCGCCCCCCAAGGATCTCCGCTTTATGGCAGATGGTTCACAGATGACCCCGGCCCTGGGTTCACTCCAAGCACAAGTCACCTTTGGCAACAGGTCGTGTCAAGCCTGGATTGATGTGCATAACGGTGTCCAGACTCCTTTGCTGTCCTACAGACATTGTCAGGAGTTGGCCATCATCTCCCAGGACTTCCCCAAACCTATTCTTGAGGTAAAACACGCCAACAGGGTGCAAAAAGGGAGCAGCAACGACCCTGCTGCCGCCCTACCCCTGCCTCTTGCCAGTGACACCTCTCCTTCGGATGCTCGGAAGTACTTCCTGAAGGAATTCAGCGACATTCTGGTGACCAAGTCCGCTCTGGAATCCAAGCCTCTCAAGAAGATGGCAGGCCCCCCCATGAGGATCCACCTGAGGGACGACGTGAAGCCATTCGCTATTTACACCCCTCGACTGGTTCCCCTGGCCTTCCGCGAGGCGGTCAAAAACGAGCTGGACTCCATGGTCGCCCAAGAAATTATTGTACCAACCGGCGATGACCCGTCTCCATGGTGTCACCCGATGGTTGTCGTCGCAAAACCTAAAGGTGGTGTTCGGATCACCACTGACCTTTCCAAGCTCAACAACCAGGTGTCTCGTCCTGCGCACCCTTCTCCCACGCCCTTTGCAGCTATACGCAGTGTGAACCCGAAGGCGCGCTTCTTCACGACGATGGACGCCCTGTGTGGATACTGGCAGATAGAGCTTGCCGAAGAAGACCGACCACTCACAACTTTCATCACCCCGCATGGACGTTACAGTTATTGCCGTGGCCCCATGGGATTCGCCGCTACAGGAGACGCTTTCTGTCTTCGAGGTGATATCGCTCTACAAGGTCTGGCAAACTGCGTGAAAGTGGTCGACGACATACTCGTGTACGACGAGGATTATATGGATCACCTCTGCCGTATCTACGAGGTACTCAACAGGTGCCGGAAGCACGGCATTACCCTAAATGCCGACAAGTTTGTTCTGGCCAGCTCTTCAGTTGACTTTTGTGGGTACACCCTCTCAGGGAATGGTATCGCAGCTGACCCGGAAAAGGTCCGCGCCATTACGGATTTTCCCACCCCTGCTAACCTGACCGACTTGAGGTCCTTCATCGGTCTCGTCAACCAGTTAGCAGAGTTTTCGTCGGACATCTCCGCAGCTGCTCAACCACTTCGCCCCCTGATGAGCCCCAAGAGGACATTCCTGTGGACCCCCGACCACGACAAGGCCTTCCAGCAAGTGAAACAGGCCCTGTCTCGTCCACCTGTCCTCGCCACGTTTGACCCAGCCTTGCCGACAGTTCTGCAGACAGATGCCTCACGCTTGTATGGCGTGGGATACGCCCTACTGCAGGATCATGGTGGAGGGCAGTTCCGGCTCGTCCAGTGTGGCTCGCGTTTCCTCTCTGACACCGAGACGCGCTACGCCACTATTGAGTTGGAGCTGTTGGCTGTGGTTTGGGCGATGTCCAAGTGCAGGTTTTACCTCATAGGCCTGCAATACTTTCACCTAGTGACCGACCATCGCCCGCTTGTCCCGATCCTCAACCACTACACGCTAGACGCCGTTGAGAACCCTCGCCTCCAGCGTCTGAAAGAGAAACTCTCGGCGTACATCTTCACTGCAGTGTGGCGTGCTGGTAAGGAGCTCTGCATCCCTGATGCCTTATCCCGCTCTCCTGTCAGCCGCCCTACTCCAGAAGACCATGTACTCGACGCCGACCTCGCTCTTTCCGTCAGGACTGTGGTCACTCTCCATGCCGTCCAATCCCTTCGTTCGGACCTGTCACCAGATGACGACAAGGCAATGGAGGACCTTCGAACAGCGGCCCGAGATGACCCTTCCTATGTCCGACTCGTCAAGTGTGTGAGGAATGGATTTCCTAGCAACCGCTACGATCTTCACAACACCCTGCTCCCGTATTGGAAACTCCGCGATGAACTCTACTGCGACGGAGACCTTGTTCTGTACGGAGAACGTGTAGTTGTCCCTGCTGCATCACGTCCCCACGCCTTGGCCCGCCTTCACGACAGTCACCGTGGAGCTGAGGCCACCAAACGACGTGCACGACAGACTGTGTTCTGGCCCGGCATCAACTCCGACATCTCCAATGTTGTCCGTGCGTGTGAGCCCTGCCAAGTATTACAACCCAGCCAGCAGCAGGAACCCTTCATGAGTGACGACAACCCCACCCGCCCCTTTGAGTCTGTGTCGGCCGACTTTTTCTGTGTGTCAGGAAAGTCCTTCCTCGTTATCGTCGACCGTCTCTCTGGTTGGCCGGTTGTCATCAAGTGCGGTAATGACACGACGTCTGCCGCCACCATCAGCAAGTTCCGCCACTACTTCCGTGACGTGGGCGTTCCTGTACGCCTGCGAACCGACGGAGGGCCTCAGTTCACAAGCCGGGACTTTGCTGTGTTCCTTGACCGATGGGGAGTCCGGCATGTGTTGTCATCGCCCCATTACCCGCAGTCCAACGGCCACGCTGAGGCTGCTGTCAAATCTCTGAAGCACCTCATCCTTAAGGTGGCCCCTTCTGGGAACATTGACTGCGAGGCCTTCGACAGGGGTCTTCTTGAACTCCGCAACACACCTAACTACACCGGACGCTCCCCTGCCCAGGTTTTGTATGGACGCCCCCTTCGTTCTTGTGTCCCTGCTCACCCTCAATCCTTCTCCAAGGAGTGGCAGGCCAAGACAGAGGATTGTGATCGCCGAGCCGCCGAACGTGTTCAGGACGTCGTCGCCCGCTACAACGACCACGCCCGCTCTCTCCCCAGGTTGAGTGTCGGCACCCAAGTCCGTGTTCAGGACCCGACCTCCCTACGTTGGGACAAAGTAGGCGTAGTCATGGGTCTCGGCAGGTCACGGGACTACCAGGTGCGGTTACCCAGTGGTCGTGTGTGGTGGAGGAACCGCCGTTTTCTCCGCCCCGTAACAATGCCTTCTGCTGGCCCCGCCACCAGTGTTGAGTCCCATACCCTTCCCAGTGATGAAGTCCCTCGACGCTCAGAACGGATCCAAAAGAAAAGGTCCGCTCAAGACTTTGCTATGAGCGTATAGGGGGGAGGGAGGTGTATGTATATTATGTATGCTGGATTATATATCATGTATGTATATTATGTATGTGCTCCATTTATGTATTATTTATTCAGCCTAGCTAGCAGCGTGTGGCAATGTTATTACCATATCCCACATGCCTAATTAATGTGCCTGGCGACGTATGGAAGCTGCTAATGTATCACTTGCCATACGTCGTCTATAGCAGTTGACCAGCAGGAGCCTAGCCGGGGAGAGTGCTGCTTCCCTTTGTGTACATACTCTTATCCAGTAAACCGAACCTACAAAACTATACAGGTGTTTGTGTTCTCTCCTGTATATAGAACTTATTATTCAGAACCTAACAAATTCAATTCACTAGTCACACGTAAAATTTCGGAACATATCGACCCCCACCTGCACAGATAGTTGTTTAAGCTACTTTACATTGGGATATTGTAGTTTATTAGTTTAAGGAGATCTTTGATAGGGAGGAATGGTCTTCTTGTGGGTAGGTAAGTTGTTGCTATTACTATTTCGCCCTGAGGTGTCTGTAGCTTGATGGCAATAAATTCACTATTAAAGTTGTCTATATATTTTATTTCTTTTTCACTGTTACTGCCACTCTGTCGTGTTTTTTGCCCGCTTTTGATCGTTTGGTGAGAGTCATAGTAGAATATTTTTTTTTTTTTTTGTCAGGTTAGCCATGTGTGCTTATTGGTGTTATGTCCGGACTGATTTCATTGTATATGTTGTAAAGTGATGTTTTGCACGTATTCCAGTCACGGATCTTGAGTGTTTTCAATTGAACATGATCCATTATTTCTTTTTCTTTGAGGGTTATAGTAGAGGCGGTGATCTCGTTTCGCGAAGTCCCGATGTTTTCCTATTTAGTTCTGCTGATGAAATTGCATTGAAGTCTTTTGTGCCAAATTTTATTTTGTATTTTTTGATCATTCTCCATACGGTGTCTTGATCATACTGTTGATCGGTATACTGCCATACATTATTACTTAATGTAACTAAGTCCTCGATGAGTTCTCGTAAAGTGTTGTTAGTACCTATGCAAGCGGCCTCCATCATTTTTTAAGATATTTTTTTGTCATCATTCATGATTTAAAATAAGCTTAGGATAATTATGCACTTAAAAATGGCTAAATATGCATGCAAATATGCACTTATTCCTAAGGAAATTAATATTAGCAGTAATAAGTTAACAATTTTAACTTATTAGATTTAATAATATAACTTATTTTGCAGCACTTTACCCCAAAGAGTTTACTTTCCCACAAAGGCTGTGGCTGAGTGAGACCTTGTCATAAAGGATTAAATTAAAGAACACAATGTACTGACAAAATAATTTAATTGATAATACAGAAAAACACCAATACATTTCTTTATATTAAACACTGAATGTAGGAATTTGCTACTTTTAAGGTATGTAAAGAAAACATATAAACACTTTCTCGTGTAAGAAGTACCAATACATTTCCTTATATTAACTGAATGTAGGAATTTGCTACTTTTAAGGTATGTAGCCTAACCTTGTTCAAAATCAATTCTAAAATAACTCCCAAGCTGTTTATGAAAGTGAATTGCATTTGATTACAACATGGTGGAGTAGATTTTCAAACACAAACTTTCGCCTGTTGTCAGCAAGAATGCATTTGTACTGTGAAAACACTCGTTCAACATCGCACGAAACGATAGGAGCATACTGTAACTTAACTATGTCTGACAGCTCAAGTTCTCCTTGAGTGGTAGCATCAAGAGAAGAATTGCTTTGCAATATCTCACTGATTTTCTTCAGTCGGCTGTAACCTTTGTTTTTAGCAAGAACCTAGCTGATTTTTTCAAAGTAATTCTTCTTCTCAAGGTGACTCAAAGAATCAACAACTCCTTGTACTACATCCATGCTGCTCTTTAGAGTTAGTCCTTTCTTCTCCAACTTGAGGATTGCACAGGAAATACATGCTAAGTTGGCTCTGATGAAAATTAGATCCTCCCTCAAGCCATCCTTCTTGAGTACATTTTGTGCCTCCTTCATATGTACAGATGCTGTGGGATCAAATGATTCAACTACACACTTGACAGTTTCAAAATTGTCAGCATAGTACAATGCTGCCTCGATCCAGGTGCCCCATCTAGTCACTACTGGTGAAGGAGGAAGTGGCACAGTACCAGCAATTTGTCGAAATCTCTCTTTGCGACTCGGTGCTTCCAGAAATACCTTCTTCACAGTAGAAATCAACACATTCACATCAGGCATAACTGCACGAGCTAATTCAGCAACCCTGTGCAGGCCATGGGCCAAACAAGTCACATGAATCATTTTTGGAAACAGAATTTCTAGTCCTGCCATACATTTAGCCATATACAGTATGGGGCTGCATCAGTGCATACAAGACGTACACGATCATACTTGATGCCATCCACCCATAATAATCCCAAGGAATCAGTGAAAAATGGTTGAGTGATTTACCTTATCTAAGACCTTCAAATTAAGCAAGTTTGATTTGTCTCTTTCTTCTTCTGGCCCCAAAATGCCAAACACAAAATTTGCAACGCATCTTGCATCTACATCTGTTGTCTCATCCAATGATACCCAGATGGAATTATCACCTACCTTCTCTCTCAGTCTATCTAAAGTTTCATTGTAAAGATCAGGAACATAATTATTTCTCAGTGTTGATTGACTTGGCACTTTTTGATCCGTGTACTTCTCCAAGAATGAGACCAGTTCCTTGTTGTTCAGCTTATTCAATGGTATATCAGCTGAGACCAAGGCTCTACAAAGATCTTGATTAAACTGAGAATGTTTCGGCCCAGGCCGAGACAATGTTGTGGGTAGCAGTGCCTGTTGTTTAGCACTCGTTTTGACTTCTTTTTTCATGGCATGCTTTGCAGTTTGAATATGTTGTTGCACTTGAAATTTCTTGGATGAAGAAACCACGACCTCACAGTATTTACAAAATAATACTTGGCCATCGGTGGTGAAGTCATTGTATACATTTACCACTGCATTAAGAGTACTGGAGAGCGATTTCTTAATCTTAGGCATCTTGCAGTGCTCAACCTGAAACAAAACAAATGCACGTTCTGTATTTCCAAAGCCAATCTCACTAAGGCCTATCTTTTATTCCTGCAGCTTAAGGAAGTAGGCCTCCTTTTAGGCTAAAACCAAGTGATTTAATTCATCTGAGGGAGGATTCGCATGGTGTCCTTACAAGAGCATGCTTAAAATAAGAGACAAGTTTCTGATTTAAATACCCCAACATTATTAAAATACAAGAAAATCAAAGTGATAATTTCAGTGGGAAGATGAGGGATACAGAATTCACACAGCTACTGTACCTGCTCACATAAGAACATAAGAAAATAAGGAGTCTGCAATAAGCCGGTTGGCCTGTGCATGGCAGCTCCTGTCGAGAGTTACTGCCACTCTCTATCATCCATGAATCTATCTAGCCTCCTTTTGAAACTTTCCAGAGTTCCCGCACTTACTACAAAGTTGCTAAGCTTGCTCCACTCGTCCACCACCCTATTTGTGAACCAGTTTCTTCCTATCTCCCTCCTAAACCTAAACTTATCCAACTTGAATCCGTTGCTCCGAGTCCTATCCTGCTCGGATATTATAAGAACTTTATCTATATCCCCTTTATTGATTCCTTTCACCCACTTAAATACTTCTATCATATCTCCCCGCACTCTTTGTCTTTCTAGGGAATGCAAGTTAAGTTTCTTTAACCTATCCTGATATGGAAGGTTTCTAAGTCCCGGAATCATTTTTGTCATTCTTCGCTGCACCGACTCTAGTGAATTTATATCCATTCTATAATAGGGGCACCAGAACTGAACCGCATAATCGAGGTGCGGCCTGACTAGCGCAAGATATAGTTGCAATAAGACCTCTGCACTCTTGTTGCTTACACTTCTAGATATAAAACCCAATACTCTGTTTGCCTTATTTCGAACATTAACGCACTGTTTTCTAGGCCCTAGGTCTCTTTCACAAGTCGACTTCTCTAGGTTGATGTTGTTAAGGCTGTGTGACAACTAATGAAATGGACTGCCTATGCACTCGTACAGTCCCGGCCAAAAGCCTTGTGTCGGCAATTTTGGCTGACCCTGTGAGGTGACAACGTCGGAGACACGACATGGTGTGTGCCAGAAATCCCGATTATGTGAACACTCCATTATATGGTGTCTCTATGTGCTTATCCTCTATGAACTACACAATTTACCGATGATCAATGGTAAAATGGTACTATCATTTTACCATTGATAAACTACATTAAAATACATTACGGTAGAGTGCATTTCATACTTTATTATTTTTAATATAACATTATTAGTTATATTGGCCACTTTCAGTCTGTAGCTAAAACACAATTCCTCGATCACTCACCATACTCTCGAGTTTTAATGTACACTAATACTTGTATCCATGTAAAACAGCCGTGCTGCTGTGCATAAAGAAAGGACATGAAATGTTATGTCCTAAGAGAAATAAATTACTTAATTGTTACAAACACACTTTAAATAAAAAACGAACACACATTGTGTCTGCTAGACACCTGAATTATGTGAACAATCCATTCTATAGCGTATCAATGTGCTCCTCCACTTTGAACTACATTACTTATCTGTGAAAATATTTCTTCTATATTCATAGTAGAGTGGTTCATAATGGAGACTGGTGGTGGTGGGTATATTATCCCTCTCCTGTTGCTATTACTGAAGTTATTAATAACGCCAGTCTCATTGCACATGATAGTTTATGTAATATGGAAATGACGAATCTAGGGAAAATTAATACCATTCACCGTTCGGTCAATCCACTAGGGCAGTTAGGCGACGACTCCGTGGAATTGGGATCCACCACAAGGTCTCTGCTGTCGAGGAAAGGCTAGAGCAGGGGTCACCAAACTACGGCCCGCAGGCCGGATCCCAAGTCCTTCCCCGGCTCGTGGTAGCTCCCCCTACGCTCTGACGTTACCAGAGCTTTCGTTCTGGCTTGCAAGTATTGAACAGAATGATTATGTGGCCCGCGCTCGTCATTCTTTCAGTTATCCGGCCCACTGTGAAAAAAGTTTGGTGACCCCTGGGCTAGAGGAACACCAGGTTGGGAGACTACGGTTCATTAATCATTATGTGGGGGAGATCCTGGACTTCTGGGCAACCACGACCATCTTCACTGCTGGAGACCTGATAACACCTGTTACGAACGGCAGCATGTTTATCAAAAAGCCATAAGCAGCCAAGTGACCGTAAATATAAGAACATAACAACAGAAGAATTGTGGAAGCTGCAGCGGGCCTATTGGCCGATATTGGTCAGTCCTGTTTACACTCAACCCCAATCGCCCATACATCCACCCAACCTATATTTGAAGCTACCCAGTGTATTCGTGTTAATGATGATGTTTGGTAACCTGTTCCATTCATCCATTGCTCTTTGTCCAAACCAATGCTCACCTATCTCTCGCCTAAATCTAAATTTGTTTGATTTAAAACCATTGCTTCGAGTTCACTCCTGGCTATAATAGTTAGAGTACCTTTGTTATATCACCTTTCTTTAGCCTGCCTTCCATTTATACACCTCGATCATATCGTCCCTCACGCTGCGTCTCTTGAGGGAGTGCAAATTAAGATGCTTTAATCTGTCTTTGTACTCAAGGTTCCTAATGCCCGGGATTAGTCTTGTCATTCTCCTTTGAATTCTTTCTAGGGATTCTATATCCATTCTGTAGTACGGTGACCAGAACTGAACGGCGTAATCCAAGTGAGGTCTTACAAGGGCAAGATAAAGTTTTAGGATAACCTCGTTAGTCTTGTAACAAACACTCCTTTTTATGAACCCAAGTACTTTGTTAGCCTTGTTTCGAGCAAATATTCATTTTTGCAACATTCGCGGCTTGAGATCCAATTTCTCTTTTGTGGAGCACCATCTAATAACCTCTTACCCGATCTCTTACTACTATCTGAACTTCAACTGACAAAACCAGCTTCACTCAAACCTTTTTAAGTCTCCAACTCCAACCTTTAGACCTCTTTTCATTCTAAGGGAAGTGTATGAGACTATTGCAACACACGTACACCTATAGCTCAACTCACGGATCTTGAATCTCCCCTTTATGATGTCATCTGGCTCAAAATATCTCTACCTACTGTGACTATTTTTCTTTGTTTCCTATACTGTTCTCCCAACTATACCAACTATTTGGAACTCTTTGACTATCTCACTTCTTGCCACGAGTCGGTGCTATCCACACACCCCAACTCCAAGAACCTCTACCTAAGGGATTTCAATGTACAGTCTCGTTCAAGATTCTTCGAACACTGCTGGAGACAGCTGGCAATTCTAGGCCGTTTGTTTACTATGGTACGTAGTATAATATAATACGAAAAAACAAAGCCCAACCATTAAATTAAGCAACGGGAACTAAGTAATCAATCACCGAATACTTTTACATTTATTCAAAAATTTTACTACATACTATAGTAAACAAACGGCCTTGATTTGCCAGCTGTCTCCAGCAGTGTTCGAAGAATCTTGAACGAGACTGTACATCACAGAGAGTGGCTTGACTCTGCAAGGGATGACCCAGGTGGAGGTGAGGTATTCTCTTTTTCCTGGCTTAATGATCAGGAACAAATAATTAAACACCCTACACGTGTTCCACATCAACACGATCAACTTACTAACATTCTTGATCTTTGTGTTACCTCTAACCCCTCACACTATTTAATCAAACTGGGCATGACCACCTCCCTCACCAGATCTACACGCCAACTATGGCACTATCGGAGGGCAAACTGACAATCCTTGCGAGAATTCTTCACCGACTTTCCTTGGGATGAATATTGCTTTTCCACTCGGGACCCCTCGGTATGTGCTGACAGCATTGCTGGGGTTATACAGGGTGGTATGAGTGCATTTATCCCATCTTCGACCAAAACTTTCACTTTACAATCATGGTTTGATCGCTTTTGTTCACTTGCATGTAGGGAGAGAGATAGGGCGTATCAAGTTATGAAACTATATCCTTCTCATGATACCCACTCGTCTTTCATTACTTCTAGGAATTGTTGTAAGGCTATTCTTAGTAGGGCCAAGTGGAATTTTATAAAAATAAAGACCACTGTCCTGACTAACTCTTCTTCTAGTCACTCCTTCTGGCCCTTAACCAAAAAATCTGTAATAACTTCTGCACTCCCTCTTTTCCTCCTCTCTTCTGATCTGATAACTCTATAGCCAACTCTCCCCCTCATAAAGCCAATCTCTTTGGCCCCTTTTTCTCCTCTATCTCCACCTGAGACGATTCCATCTCTACCCCTCCTACTCCAGCTCCTCCTACTGAACCTATGTACTTTCCTATAATCTCCACTCGTAGGGTTGCTATTGTGTTATCCAAGTTGGACGTGGGTAAGGCTCATTTACCGAACGGAATACCCCCTTGTGTTCTGAGGGAGTGTGCTGAAATTATGGCCCCTGTGCTTGCTCGCCTCTTTCGCCTTTGCCTCAAAACCCAAACTTTTCCTTCTTCTTGGATACATGCCTCGGTTCAGCCCATCCCGAAGAATGGTGACCATTCTAATCCCTCTAACTTCATCCCTCTCAAAGATTTTCGAAACTATCTTAGCTCTCATTTTCTCTGTCACCTTGAACGCCTTTCTCTTGTCGGATCACCAGCATGGCTTTCGCCAGGTGAGGTCTACTGGTAATCTACTCTCCTACTTCACCCATCTTTGGTCATCCTCTCTTAGGTGTTATGGGGAGACTTTTGTCGTGGCCCTCGACATCTCCAACGCATTTGACAGGGTATGACTCAAGTCTTTGCTTTCTAAACTTCCCTCTTGTGGCTTCTCTCCTCCACTTTGTTCTCTAATTTCTAGCTTCCTTGAGAACCGATCCATGGCAGTTGTTGTCAAGGGGTCGATCTCTCTCTCTTTCTCTACCAATAGTGGTGTCCCACAGGGTCCTGTACTTTCACCGACTCTCTTCCTTTTTATATCAATTATTTACTTCACACTACGACTAATTCTCTCCATTCTTACGCCGATGTTTCTACTTTACACTCTTCATATTTTTCCCTCCCCCTAATTCTCAAACTAGATCTGTTTCTAGAGCTGATATCAATATCAATTCATCTATCAATGCGGATCTATGCAGCATTTCTGAATGAGAAGGTGGAAACCTGGTTAAATTCAATAGTAATAAAACACAGTATTAACCAAATACACTTTTCACAATAGAAGATCTCCCACCTTTCACATTTCAGGACGCAAACATTCTGCTAAATTCTAAAATACGTATGCTAGGTCTTACCATTTCCTCTAATATGTCATGGAAACCACACATCCACAACATTGCTAAAGTTGCCCCCCGAAAGCTGGCAATGCTGGACAGATGCCGTAGCTACTTCAGCCCAGAGCAGCTGGGTGGCTCTTCTGCCCAACTGTTAGATCGGGTGAAATCAAAGACATTTCGTTTTATTAACTCTCTTCCTTTAGTTGATAATCTCTCTTCCCTTTCTCTTCCCCACAATGTTGCTTCACTCTCTCTCTTTAACAAGTGCTTTAACGGGCAATGTTCGGTGGATTTGGCATCCTGTGTACCGCCGGCAAGGCCATGGGCTCGTAACACTCGTCTTGCCCGCAGTGCCCACCGTTTTTGTGTGGATGTCGGTCACACTAGAAAAACTCGTTATAGTACATCCTTCTTTCCTCATACAGCCTAACTGTGGAATGCTCTGCCTTCTTCTGTGTTTCCATACTGTTACAATCTGTCTCACTTAAAAAAGCTGGTTTTCCGGCATCTACGCGGTGTAGATTAATATAGTCTTTTTCTTTCCTATTTTTAATGTATTTTTACTCTTATTTTTTCAACCCCCAGGTCCCGTTGTGGGTCGATGACCGGTGCTCGTTTGGGATATTCCCCGTAAAATATATATATATATATATATATATATATATATATATATTGATAAATCCACGGGAAATGGAAACACGGAGTACCTTGCTTTCGTCTTATTCAGACATCTTCAGAGGCACATATATATATATATATATATATATATATATATATATATATATATATATATATATATATATATATATATATATATATATATATATATATTTATATTTATTTATAATAAATAGCAATGGTCCAAGTACTGAGCCTTGGAGTACTCCACGAGTAACGTTATCCTAATCGGATTTGGTGCCATTAATGCTGACTCTATGTTTCCTGTCTTGTAACCACGCTCTAAACCAGTTTAGAGCCTCTCAAGTTTCACGAGCCTTCTCCTTCAAATAAAGTAAACATTGCAAACAAATTAAGGATGTTAACCATGTAAATAATGATATGCAATTCACAGTTGAACTAGAGAAGCAAATCCAAATACCATTTCTAGAAACTATGGTGGTGGTAGGTAATGAATGTTGATGGTGGCAAACATTGAATAATGGTGGCATGCATTAAATGATGGTGGCAGGTAGTTATGATGGTGACAGGCAATGAATAATGGTAGCAGGCAGTAAATGATGGTGGCAGGCAGTAAATGATGGTGGCAGGCAGTGAATGATGGAGGCAGGCAGTGAATGATGGTGGTAGGCAGTGAATGATGGTGGTAGGCATTTAATAATGGTGGCAGACACTGAATAATAGTGGCAGACAGGCAGTGAATGATGGTGGCAGGCAGACAGTGAATGATGATGCCAAGTAGTGAATAAGGGTGACAGACAGTGAATGGTAGTGGCAGACAGTGAATGTAGATGGCAGGCAGTTAATGATGGCGGCAGACAGTGAATAATAGTGGCCGGCATTGAATTAGGATGGCAGACAATGAATTCTGGTGGCAGGTAGTGAATGATGGTGGTAGGCAGTTAATAATGGTGACATGAAATGAATGATAGTGGCAGGCAGACAGTGAATGATGGTGGCAGGCAGACAGTGAATGATGATGCCAAGTAATGAATCAGGGTGGCTGGAAATGAATGATGGTGGCAGGCTGTGAATGATGGTGGCAGGCAGTGAATGATGGTGACAGGCAGTGAATGATGATGGCAGGCAGTGAATGATGGTGGCAGGCAGTGAATGATGGTGACAGGCAGTGAATGATGGTGGCAGGCAGTGAATGATGGTGACAGGCAGTGAATGATGGTGGCAGTCAGTGAATGATGTGGCCGGTAGTGAATGATGGTGCAGGCAGTGAATGATGGTGGCAGGCAGTGAATGGTGGTGGTGGACCGTGAATGTTGGTGGTGGTAGACAGTGAATGTTGATGGTGGCAGACAGTGATTGTTGGTGGCAAACAGTGAAGGCTGATTGTGGTAGGCTGTGAATGTTGGTGACAAGAATATCTAGGTAAATTGACAAGTGTTGTCAGATTTTAAACATTTTAAGCAGTGTATGTAACCCACATGGTGTTGCAGAGACATCTTCCCGCTGGGTCTACCACAAGAGTTCTCCCTCATCTGCACCTACCGGGCTCGTCGGCCCCCCCGCGGTCCCTGGGACATCATTAGGATCAATGACCTTGAGGACAGGCCGCAGTTTGCCGTTACTCTTAACCCCATCACCGAGAATGTTGAGTTCTCCATTCTGGCGTACGACGGAACACTTCAGACGTTAGAGTTTGACCAGGCAAAGGTTTGTGACATGCTATATAATACTGTAGTCCCACCACACTTTGTTTTTCACTTTTTATCACGAGCATCTTAAGTGAAACAAAATAATTTGTTGCCGAGTCTCACAAACTCATATTTCCAAACAGGTAAGTTACTATTATATAAATTGGGTTATGGACGAAACAAGCTAGGATGACCAAAGGTGGTGACGAGTGTTTGGGCAGATGCAGGTTGACGTCCACCGGTCTGTAAAGGAGAGCAAAAAGGTTACTCTTTCCGGTAGTCAGTCAATCATGTTTGGCATTATCAGAGCTAATGATGCAGCTAAATATTAAGGTGAACTTAAAAAGGCTAGGTGTTAATCTTAATAATAGGTAAAAACATTGTACAGGGCGTAAATGAGAACGACAAATATAGAGTTAATGGTCAGCTCCAGATTACTGCTGCTTTCCATTTCATGAATAAACACTTGCAAAGGATAGTCTGTGTCTCACATTGCTAACGTAATTCCTTACTTGAAAAACTAGAATACGATACAGAGGGGAAAGAAACCGCCTTGCTGATTATCTTCGAGTAACGAATTTTTTTTAAAGATAACGCTGGAACTCTGAGGCAGTGAGTACTACGTCCGTATTTTCCCGGACATGTCCTCCATTTAGGTCTCGAAATCTTCATCCGGAAGGAATTTTTAAAATTCTTCAAAAGTCCGGAATTTCAGCATCCATCATTTTCTCCACGGAAAAAAACATGAAACTGTAGTGACGGGAGAGAGAGAGAGAGAGAAAGAGAGAGAAGGTGGAAACCGTAGAGAGCTCGTTCAGTTTTCGTCAGCTGATAAGTCACTTGTACGCCTGTACGGTGTTGTCAACTTAGCTGTCAAATATTTGATTGACAAGGGGGTAGAAGTTGATGAAGTGCTTTGACCAAGTTAGTAACCTGAAGCAGTTTGTGGAAGATTACAAGAGTGATGAAGAATTTAGAAATCTGCCAACACATAAAAAGTGGACCAGATACTTTGAAAAATCAAAGAACATTGAATGCCACTCAGAATTGCTAAGAATTGCACAATTCTTCTTTGCTATATCATCTCACAAAGCAAATGTAGAAAGAGTTTTTTCACTGATGCAAAGTCAATGGGCACAGGAGAGGAACAAATTGAATGATGAAACAATGAAAGGCATTCTGACAGTACAGTACAACTTCCGAGAAACACCTTGCAGTGACTTCTATACCTTTCTAAACAGCAATCAGCCAATACTGAAAAAGATATGATCTACAGAAAAGTATGCCTGGGCACATCAAGTCACACACACACACAGTGGGGGAAGAAGACTGCAGCAAGGGAATGAAGATGTTCAGCCTTAAGCAAAGGTAATTTTTTTTTTTTTTTAAGATTTCTATACCATGTATGTTGTATAGTAGCCTGTGTGTGCCGGGCGGGGGGGGGGGGGGGGAAGTCTTCGGGAGCGTCCTCTTTTTTGAATATTCAGATATGACAACCCTAAGTGAGTGACCACTGACGTACGACACTGAGGCAGTGACTGACCACTGATATATGACACTGAGGTAGTGAGTGACAACTGATGTATGACACTGAGGCAGTGACTGACCACTGATATATGGCACTAAGGCAGTGAGTGACCACTGATGAATGACACTGAGGCAGTGAGTGACCACTGATGTATGACACTGAGGCAGTGAGTGACCACTGATGTATGACACTGAGGCAGTGAGTGACCACTGATGTATGACACTGAGGCAGTGAGTGACCACTGATGTATGACACTGAGGCAGTGAGTGACCACTGATGTATGACACTGAGGCAGTGAGTGACCACTGATGTATGACACTGAGGCAGTGACTGACCACTGATATATGACACTGAGGTAGTGAGTGACAACTGATGTATGACACTGAGGCACTGACTGACCACTGATATATGGCACTAAGGCAGTGAGTGACCACTGATGAATGACACTGAGGCAGTGAGTGACCACTGATGTATGACACTGAGGCAGTGAGTGACCACTGATGTATGACACTGAGGCAGTGAGTGACCACTGATGTATGACACTGAGGCAGTGAGTGACCACTGATGTATGACACTGAGGCAGTGAGTGACCACTGATGTATGACACTGAGGCAGTGAGTGACCACTGTTGTATGACACTGAGGCAGTGAGTGACCACTGATGTATGACACTGAGGCAGTGAGTGACCACTTATGTATGACACTGAGGCAGTGAGTGACCACTGCTGTATGACACTGAGGCAGTGAGTGACCACTGATGTATGACACTGAGGCAGTGAGTGACCACTGATGTATGACACTGAGGCAGTGAGTGACCACTGCTGTATGACACTGAGGCAGTGAGTGACCACTGATGTATGACACTGAGGCAGTGAGTGACCACTGCTGTATGACACTGAGGCAGTGAGTGACCACTGATGTATGACACTGAGGCAGTGAGTGACCACTGCTGTATGACACTGAGGCAGTGAGTGACCACTGATGTATGACACTGAGGCAGTGAGTGACCACTGCTGTATGACACATGCGTATGTTATTCAAGAGAATAACATGTAATTATAGAAGAAAAAGGTAAAGGTATGACTTATGTGTCATAACTTTATATATTTAAATGTGGAAAATGAATGAAAACTTAGGCTGGCGAATATAATATTTTTACTGTCAACTTCATGACTATCATTATTTCCTCATTCGATAGCTAAATTATAAAGACTAGATTAAAAACTATGTTCACTGATATTATGAAAGCTGAAGTAATGAAGACTAAAATAAAACACTAAAATCAATGAAGAATTGTTCAACAACATCACTGGTACGAAGCTGGTTAGTAACGTTATGGAGAAGTAGTCAATCACTATATTGTTGTCTGACCTCAAGTTTGCTGGATTCTGGACTTAATTGTCTAAAGATCATGAACCAACCATCACTGACTTCTTAAAATGGTTATCATAAAACAAAATGAATACCACCTATTGAATGAAACAAGAATTATGTTTGGTCAGTAAATGTTAAATCACCCCAACAGTGATGTCCATACTAAACGGTCTTAAAATAAAAATACACTGACTAGGACGTCTTAAAATTGTGATTCTTATTCAAGCTTAGTTTCCCGTATTGTATGAAGCGAGATTTTTGTTTGGTCATCAATAATTGTTGTCTGATCTCAACAATGGCAGCGACAATGGGTCGCTCCGCCGCCCCACCCAAACCCAGCGTCGATGACTCATAAGACTAGACATTCCTTCCTTTCTAAGGCTAGTTCCTGCAGTCCAAGAGCTGAAACCTTTTAGTCAGTGACTGTTAATATAACCCCCCATCCCCCAGAGGACGTACTATAAGGTTTAAGTGAACGGCTGTAGTGGCCGACACTTCCCTCCCTCCGGTACTGTTGTCCTACTACTTCCTACTTTGCTGTCACTCGGAATCGAGTATGACGATCATCCAGCTATGATACAATGATATGAGTTATTAGGGATGTCACCTTCATTAGTGAGTTTTGAGGTGACTAAAGAGGCCGATACGGGACCGACATAGTCGTTCACAGAGGTTGCACATGTGGAGGGCTACAGCTAGTGCGGGAGGGGCGACGGTAGTGTCTTTCCGACGTTGGTGCTTGTCTGCCTCGGTTTCCAGTCGGGCTAACTCAAAAGTATTGACACCTTCTTGTCTGGTGCTCTTCCAAGCGTTACAATGTGAAGTAATTGTCTCCCAGGTGAGGGGGGGGGGGGTTGATTTGGTCCTGTTTGAGGTCTGTTTTAAGACTATTCTCATACTTTTTCAGTTGTCCGCCAGGTGACTGTAAAGTAGCTGCTTTAGCAGTCTACTGTCGTCCATGCTGGTAACAGAACCAGCGCAGCGTAGTTGCTCATTTATAATGGTAGCCTCGATGTTCCTACAGTTGGTGTCAGCAAGAATACTGGCATGTGTTCTCTTGTCTTCCCAGCGAACTCGGAGAATGGAACGTAGACTACGTTGGTGAACCTTTTCAAGTGCTTTCAGGTGCCTCCTGTATGTGACCCATGTCTCGCTGCCATATAGCAGGGTGTGGAGGACCACTGCTCGATATATATGTAACTTTGTAGATAATTTCAACTCCCTACAGCTGAAGACACGCTTTTGGAGTCTGCCAAATGCTTGAGATGCACATCTGAACCGATGCTGAATCTCTTCATCGATGTCCGCGTTGGTGGACAGGTGGGAGCCGAGATACCGAAAGTGGGTAACATTAGAGAGGGTAGTACCGTTAAACTGGACGGATGGTGGAGATGTGTATGAACCAGGGGCAGACTGAAAGAGAATCTGAGTCTTACGTACATCCACCTCAAGGTTGAAGTGTGCATATGCATCTGCGTACGTGTTCAGGATTTTCTGTAGGTCGCGATCAGTGTGAGCGACAAGGGTGAGGTCGTCTGCCTGGAGTCATCTTATATTGAAAAGACCCCCCTTCACCCAGTACTCTATGTCCACCCCACCAGCAAAATTGGCACTGGCACTAGTAAGGAAGGAAGCCAAGAAAATGGAAAAGAGAGTTGGTGCCAGTACACACCCTTGTTTAATCCCACTTGGATGGGGAAGAACTCAGACTGGGTGCCATTGTGCAGGACGGTGCCGTTCATTGCCATCATGGAGTTGCCTGACAATGGCGATGAATTTTGGTGGGCAGCCAAAACGGCGGAGGGTCCACCAGAGGGCTTCCCTGTTCACCGAGTTGAAGACCTTGCTTAGGTCGATGAAAACCATGTACAGGTCACGACGCTTTTCTCTACACTTTTCCTGTATCTGGCAGGCAGCAAAAATCATGTCAGTGGTGCCACATGATGGTCTAAAGCCACATTGAGATTCTGGGAGGAAGTTTTTGGCCTCAGGAAGAAGTCTGTTTAGGAGGACTCGGGCGATAATCTTGACAGCTATGGACAGCAGAAAGATCCGCGGTAGTTGCCACAGTTTGACCGGTCTCCCTTGTTCTTATAAATATTGATGATAGAGGCATCTTTAAGAGCTTGGTGGATTTCTCCCTTTCCCATATATTCTCCAGGAGAGTGGACACAGCTGGTAAGCAGAGATCCTCCCCAGAGGAGAATGACAAGAATAATCCCGAGTATTAGGAACCTCGAATACAGAGACAGGATAAAGCATCTTAATTTGTACTTCCTCCAGAGTTGTAGAGTGTGGGGCGATATGACAGAGGGGTATAAATGGAAGTCAGGGCTAAACAAAGGGGACATAACAAAAGTACTCAAACTATCCAACCAGGAGCGAACTCTTAACAATAGTTATAAATTAGACAAATTTAGATTTGGGCGCAAAATAGGTAAACATTGGTTTGGAAATAGAGTCGTGGATGAATGGAACAAGTTGCCTAACATCATTATTGACTCGAATACGATGGATAGCTTCAAATATAGGTTGAATGGATATATGAGCAATAGGGAGTGGGTGTAAATGCGACTGCCCAGTATGGACCAATAGGCCCGCTGCAGTTTCCTCCATTCTTATGTTCTTATGTTCTTATGTATACATTTCGGCTGGGATTCCATGAGGTCCTGAGGCTTTGTTATTTTCCATCTGTTTGATGACAGTAGCTACCTCATCCAGGGATGGAGGATAGCTGAGGTTGGTCAGCTCTGGATGCTGTAGTAATGCTCTTTCCAGCACTGAAGGATGCCTTCATCGTTTTTAATTAGGGAGTTACCTTCGGATGAGCGGAGGGGGGATGCGCTCATATAATATTTCAGTGGAATTGAAACATTTGTGCATCTTGTGCTCATCTGTAAATTTTTGTGTTTCACAGGCTTTTTTTTAAAACCAGTCGTTCTTTAGATTGTGAAGTTCATGCTGGGCCGCCACTTTCTTCTTGCGAAAGGTATCATCGCTTATCATCGACGAGTACATTGATTTTCGGGTCATTTTCATCAAACCAGTCCTGGTTTATTCTTTCGACTCTGGCAGAGGGTCTTTCTGCAGGTTTTTGTCATGACAGTGTCGAGAATATCCCAATCTGCACTGGGATTTGGGTTGTTTGTTGTAGGGTTGTTTATCAGTCCATGTTCGAGCTGCTCTCTGAAAGCATGTGCTACTGCTATATCCTCCAGACGTTTAGTGTTAAGACCTCTTCTGGAGGCTTGCTACCTTGGCCGTTTTTGAGGCGGCGTGAATTGATAGCGTGGCTCTGATGAGCAGATGATCAATGTCGCAGTGGTCTGAGCCACGCATGGCTCGGGTGATGAGGACATCTCGGCGATCTCTTTTTCTGACAATGATGTAGTCAATGAGATGCCAATGTTTGGATCCTGGGTGTTGCCACGAACCCTTGAACTTGTCGGCCTGCCTAAACAAGGTATTGGTGATAGTGAGGTTGTGTGCATCGCATTTGCTTAGGAGGATTAGGCCGGTGGGATTACACCTGCCTGGTCCCTTTCTCCCTATGGTTCCCTGCCAAATGTCAGCATCTCTGTCAACTCTGGCATTTAAGTCACCAAGGAGCACAACCTTATCTTCTCTGGGGATAGAGGTTAGCACTCTTTCGATGTCGGCGTAAAAGGCCTTCTTTATCATCCTCTGCATCCAGTGCTTGGGCGAATGCACTGATGAAAAAGACATGGTGTGAGTGATTCATTGGGACTCGGAGAGTCATGAGGCGTGTCGAGGGCCACGACGAAAGTTTCCCCATAATCCCTAAGAGAGGATGACCAAAGATGGGTGCAGTAGGAGAGCAGATCACCAGAAGCTCTCGCCTGGCGAAAGCCATACTGGTGATCCGACAAAAGAAAATGACTTTCAAGGTGACGGAGAAAATGGGAGTTCAAGATAGTTTCGAAAATCTTAGAGAGGGATGAAGTTAGGGCAATGAGGCGATAGTTAGAGGGACTAGAATGGTCACCCTTCTTCGGCATGCTTCTAAGAAAAAGGAAAAGTTTGGGTTTTGAGGCAGAAGCGAAAGAGGCGAGTAAGCCCCAGGGCCATAGCTTCAGCACACTCCCTCAGAACACGAGGGGGATATTCCATCCGGTACATGCGCCTTACTCACATCCAACCTGGATAGCACACCGGCAACCCTGCGAGTGGAGATTATAGGAAAGTGCATAGATTCAGTAGGAGGAGCAGGGGTAGGAGTGATAGAGTGAGAATCGTCTAAGGTGGAATTAGAGGAGAATAAGGTGCCAAAGAGGTTGGCTTTGTCAGGGGGGAGAATTGGCTATAGAGTTATCAGGTCGGAAGAGAGAAGGAAAAGAAGGAGTGCAGAAGTTGTTACAGATGTTTTTGGTTAAGGACCAGAAGGATTTACTAGAGGATGAATTAGTCAGGACAGCGGCCTTTCTTTTTTTTTAAATTCCGTTTGGCCCTACGAAGAATAGCCTTACAATGATTCCTAGAAGTAATGAAAGAGGTGTGGGTAATAGGAGAAGGAGATAGTTTCATAGCTCGATATGCCCAATCTCTCACCCTGCAAGGAAGAGAGCAGGAGCGATCAAACGATGATTGTAATGTGAAAGTCTTAGTAGAAGATGGGATAAATGCATTCATGCCACCCTATATAACCCAAGCAATGCTGTCAGCACATACTGTACAGAGGCGTCCCGAGTGGGAAAGCAACATTCATCCCAAGGAAAGTCCGTGAAGAATTCACGCAAGGATTGCCAGCTTGCCCTCCGATCGTGCCATTGTTGACGTTTAGAGGGGGTGGGGGAGGCGGTCGTACCCAGTTTGATTTAATAGAAATAAGATTGTGATCAGAAGACCCTAAGGGGGCAGAAATTGAGTACGAATAGTGTGAGGGGTTAGAAGTAAAACAAAGATCAAGAATGTTAGCAAGTTGATCGTGTCGATCAGGAACGTGTGTAAGGTGTATGATTATTTGTACCAAATCATTAAGCTCCATCTGGGTCGTCCATTGCAGAGCAACTCTCTATGATGTACATTGAAATCACCTAGGCTGCTTTGGACAGTTGAAGTTCGGAATGTAGTAAGAGGTCGGGGGAAGAGGTTAATAGATGGTGCTCCACAGAAGGAAAATTGGATCTCAGGCCGCGAATGTTGGAAAAATGAAGTGTGAAAAAAGCCGATCCCCCAGCAACCGCGGTGGCGTCAGTTGAGGCCCCATTAACTTGATCATGATCAGGTCGGCCCTGGGGTCCACAACCTTCCCGACCAGTGGGACCCATCCGAGAAGGCCCCACTTCAATATTAATATCAGCTGAAATAGGAGAAAAAAACAGAATGAATAAAACAGATCAAGAGAGTGTACGGTTATATTTGTTGTGTTGTCAATAGTATGAAAGACAATTGAGACCCTGCAATTGTGTGTAAATGAGGCAGAAAGATAGTAACCGATACTTTCTTCCCTCCATAACTGTTGTCTATCACTAGTAACGGACACTTCCCTCCCTCCATAACTGTTGCCTATCACTAGTAACCGACACTTCCCTCCCTCCATAACTGTTGCCAATCACTAGTAATCGACACTTCCCTCCCTCCATAACTGTTGTCTATCACATAAAACCGACACTTTCCTCCCTCCATAACTGTTGCCAATCACTAGTAACCGACACTTTCCTCCCTCCATAACTTTTGTCTATCACTTGTAACCGACACTTTCCTCCCTCCATAACTGTTGCCTATCACTAGTAACCGACACTTTCCTCTCTCCATAACTGTTGCCTATCACTTGTAACCGACACTTTCCTTCTTCCATAACTTTTGTCTATCACTTAAAACCGACACTTCCCTCCCTCCATAACTGTTGCCTATCACTAGTAACCGACACTTTCCTCCCTCCAAAACTGTTGTCTATCACTTGTAACCGACACTTTCCTCCCTCCAAAACTGTTGCCAATCACAAGTAACCGACACTTTCTCCCTCCATAACTGTTGCCTATCACTAGTAACCGACACTTTCTCCCTCCATAACTGTTGCCTATCACTAGTAATCGACACTTTCTCCCTCCATAACTGTTGCCTATCACTAGTAACCGACACGTTCCTCCCTCCATAACTGTTGACTATCACTTGTAACCGACACTTTCCTCCCTCCAAAACTGTTGTCTATCACTTGTAACCGACACTTCCCTCCCTCAATAACGGTTGCCTATCACTAGTAACCGACACTTCCCTGCCCCCATAACTGTTGCCTATCACTAGTAACCGACACTTTCCTCCCTCCAAAACTGTTGTCTATCACTTGTAACCGACACTTCCCTCCCTCAATAACGGTTGCCTATCACTAGTAACCGACACTTCCCTCCCTCCATAACTGTTGCCTATCACTAGTAACCGACACTTTCCTCCCTCCATAACTGTTGCCTATCACCAGTAACCGACACTTCCCTCCCTCCATAACTGTTGTCTATCACTAGTAACCGACACTTCCCTCCCTCCATAACTGTTGTCTATCACTTGTAACCGACACTTTCCTCCCTCCATAACTGTTGTCTATCACTTGTAACCGACACTTTCTTCTCTCCATAATCGTTGTCTATCACTTGTAACCGACACTTCCCTCCCGCAATAACGGTTGCCTATCACGAGTAACCGACACTTCCCTCCCTCCATAACTGTTGTCTATCACTAGTAACCGACACTTCCCTCCCTCCATAACTGTTGCCTATCACTAGTAACCGACACTTCCCTCCCTCCATAACTGTTGCCTATCACTTGTAACCGACACTTCCCTCCCTCCATAACTGTTGTCTATCACTAGTAACCGACACTTCCCTCCCTCCATAACTGTTGTCTATCACTTGTAACCGACACTTTCCTCCCTCCATAACTGTTGCCTATCACTAGTAACCGACACTTCCCTCCCTCCATAACTGTTGTCTATCACTAGTAACCGACACTTCCCTCCCTCCATAACTGTTGTCTATCACTTGTAACCGACACTTTCCTCCCTCCATAACTGTTGCCTATCACTAGTAACCGACACTTCCCTCCCTCCATAACTGTTGCCTATCACTAGTAACCGACACTTCCCTCCCTCCATAACTGTTGTCTATCACTAGTAACCGACACTTCCCTCCCTCCATAACTGTTGTCTATCACTTGTAACCGACACTTCCCTCCCTCCATGACTGTTGTCTATCACTTGTAACCGACACTTCCCTCCCTCCATAACTGTTGTCTATCACTAGTAACCGACACTTCCCTCCCTCCATAACTGTTGCCTATCACTAGTAACCGACACTTCCCTCCCTCCATAACTGTTGTCTATCACTAGTAACCGACACTTTCCTCCCTCCATAACTGTTGTCTATCACTAGTAACCGACACTTCCCTCCCTCCATAACTGTTGCCTATCACTAGTAACCGACACTTTCCTCCCTCCATAACTGTTGTCTATCACTAGTAACCGACACTTTCCTCCCTCCATAACTGTTGTCTATCACTAGTAACCGACACTTCCCTCCCTCCATAACTGTTGTCTATCACTTGTAACCGACACTTCCCTCCCTCCATAACTGTTGTCTATCACTAGTAACCGACACTTCCCTCCCTCCATAACCGTTGTCTATCACTAGTAACCGACACTTCCCTCCCTCCATAACTGTTGTCTATCACTAGTAACCGACACTTCCCTCCCTCCATAACTGTTGTCTATCACTAGTAACCGACACTTCCCTCCCTCCATAACTGTTGTCTTTCACTAGTAACCGACACTTCCCTCCCTCCATAACTGTTGTCTATCACTAGTAACCGACACTTCCCTCCCTCCATAACCGTTGTCTATCACTAGTAACTGACACTTCCCTCCCTCCATAACCGTTGCCTCTCACTAGTAACCGACACTTTCCTCCCTCCATAACTGTTGTCTATCACTAGTAACCGACACTTCCCTCCCTCCATAACTGTTGTCTTTCACTAGTAACCGACACTTCCCTCCCTCCATAACTGTTGCCTCTCACTAGTAACCGACACTTTCCTCCCTCCATAACTGTTGTCTATCACTTGCAACCGACACTTCCCTCCCTCCATAACTGTTGCCTATCACTAGTAACCGACACTTCCCTCCCTCCATAACTGTTGTCTATCACTAGTAACCGACACTTCCCTCCCTCCATAACTGTTGCCTATCACTAGTAACCGACACTTCCCTCCCTCCATAACTGTTGTCTATCACTAGTAACCGACACTTCCCTCCCTCCATAACTGTTGTCTATCACTAGTAACCGACACTTCCCTCCCTCCATGACTGTTGTCTATCACTTGTAACCGACACTTCCCTCCCTCCATAACTGTTGTCTATCACTAGTAACCGACACTTCCCTCCCTCCATAACTGTTGCCTATCACTAGTAACCGACACTACCCTCCCTCCATAACTGTTGTCTATCACTAGTAACCGACACTTCCCTCCCTCCATAACTGTTGTC
Organism: Homarus gammarus; assembly: GCA_958450375.1. NCBI lineage: Eukaryota > Metazoa > Arthropoda > Malacostraca > Decapoda > Nephropidae > Homarus > Homarus gammarus. Next base: position 660,551 of record CAUDMG010002056.1, read on the forward strand.
TATCACTAGTAACCGACACTTCCCTCCCTCCATGACTGTTGTCTATCACTTGTAACCGACACTTCCCTCCCTCCATAACTGTTGTCTATCCCTAGTAACCGACACTTCCCTCCCTCCATAACTGTTGCCTATCACTAGTAACCGACACTTTCCTCCCTCCATAACTGTTGTCTATCACTAGTAACCGACACTTCCCTCCCTCCATAACTGTTGCCTATCACTAGTAACCGACACTTTCCTCCCTCCATAACTGTTGTCTATCACTAGTAACCGACACTTTCCTCCCTCCATAACTGTTGTCTATCACTAGTAACCGACACTTCCCTCCCTCCATAACTGTTGTCTATCACTTGTAACCGACACTTCCCTCCCTCAATAACCGTTGTCTATCACTAGTAACCGGCACTTCCCTCCCTCCATAACTGTTGTCTATCACTAGTAACCGACACTTCCCTCCCTCCATAACCGTTGTCTATCACTAGTAACCGACACTTCCCTCCCTCCATAACTGTTGTCTATCACTAGTAACCGACACTTCCCTCCCTCCATAACTGTTGTCTATCACTAGTAACCGACACTTCCCTCCCTCCATAACTGTTGTCTATCACTAGTAACCGACACTTCCCTCCCTCCATAACCGTTGTCTATCACTAGTAACCGACACTTCCCTCCCTCCATAACTGTTGTCTATCACTAGTAACCGACACTTCCCTCCCTCAATAACCGTTGTCTATCACTAGTAACCGACACTTCCCTCCCTCCATAACTGTTGTCTATCACTAGTAACCGGCACTTCCCTCCCTCCATAACTGTTGTCTATCACTAGTAACCGACACTTCCCTCCCTCCATAACTGTTGTCTATCACTAGTAACCGACACTTCCCTCCCTCCATAACTGTTGTCTATCACTAGTAACCGACACTTCCCTCCCTCTATAACCGTTGTCTATCACTAGTAACCGACACTTCCCTCCCTCCATAACTGTTGTCTATCACTAGTAACCGACACTTCCCTCCCTCCATAACCGTTGTCTATCACTAGTAACTGACACTTCCCTCCCTCCATAACCGTTGCCTCTCACTAGTAACCGACACTTTCTTCCCTCCATAACTGTTGTCTTTCACTAGTAACCGACACTTCCCTCCCTCCATAACTGTTGTCTATCACTAGTAACCGACACTTCCCTCCCTCCATAACAGTTGCCTCTCACTAGTAACCGACACTTTCCTCCCTCCATAACTGTTGTCTATCACTCGTAACCGACACTTTCCTCCCTCTAGTACTGATGTCTTAAAATATCAAACAAATTAGAGAATCAGTTAATTTTCCTCCACACTCCAGTTATTACAGCAACTATGTTTCTCTTTATTTAAACCTTTTATATAACATGCTTTAAATGTTTTTACGAGCCAAAACTTAGCCAAATGTGCGTGTGTGTAATCATGAGCTAATGTTACCCTCATACTGATGTTCCCAAAGTTAACTGGATGTTACCCTCATACTAGTTTTTCCACAATTAACTGGATATTGCCTTCATACTGGTGTGTTCACAGTTAACTGGATGTTGTCTTCATACTTGTGTGTCCACAGTTAACTGGCTGTTACTCTCAAACTACTGTGTCCACAGTTAACTGGATGTTACCCTCATACTGGTGTGTCCACAGTTAACTGGATGTTACCCTCATACTGGTGTGTCCACAATTTACTGGATGTTACCCTCATACTGGTGTGTCCATAGTTAACTGGATGTTACCCTCATACTGGTGTGTCCACAGTTAACTGGATGTTACCCTCATACTGGTGTGTCCACAATTTACTGGATGTTACCCTCATACTGGTGTGTCTACAGTTAACTGAATGTTACCCTCATGCTGGTGTGTCCACAGTTAACTGGACGTTACCCTCATACTGGTGTATCCATAGTTAACTGGATGTTACCCTCAAACTAGTGTGTCCACAGTTACCTGGATGTTACCCTCATACTGGTGTATCCATAGTTAACTGGATGTTACCCTCATACTGGTGTGTCCACAGTTACCTGGCTGTTGCCTTCATATTGGTGTGTCCACAGTTAACTGGTTGTTACCCTCATACTGGTGTGCCCACAGTTAACTGGATGTTACCCTCTTACTGGTGTGTCCACAGTTAACTGGACGTTATCCTCACATTTGTGCGTCCGCAGTTAACTGGATTTTTTTTTCTGTTTTGGTGAATTTTGTTCAAGTTATTATCTCATTATAAGTTGTGTTACGTACTGAACCATACGCTTGTTCAAGTTTTTATCTCATTCTAAGTTGTGTTATGTACTGAACCATACGCTTGTTCAAGTTATTATCTCATCATATGTTGTGTTGTGTACTGAACCATACGCTTGTTCAAGTTATTATCTCATTATATGTTGTGTTATGTACTGAACCATACGCTTGCTCCCAATAAGCTGAATGTTTAATCAAACTAATGTTTTTGTCGTCCTCACAGAGTGCCTTCGACACAAACTGGCATAAGCTTCACTTCGGTGTGTTCCGAGATAGTGTGACGCTCTACCTTGACTGTGAAAATACGACGCAAGTACCACTTGACCCCTTTGGTCCCATAGACGTCAATGGTAATATCCATATTGCAAAGCTGCAAGATTCTTCTCGCACCGTTCCAGTAAGTTTAGAAGTCTTCTGCAACCTGTATGTGAGACAGATAACAGGTAAAGCCCATTTAATCTGTATTACACCACTGATGATGCTGACTTCATGTAAGTAGCCACTTTATTATTACAGAGATTACTTTAAAATGTAATCTATTTCAATATTCTTTTAACGATATTTGTCAATAGAATTTTCATGAGCGTTTTTTTTCTAAACAGTAATTTTTTGTGCATTCTTAAAATATGCATTTTGATGTGGGTTTTTTATTTCAATCATTAATTTTTTCTTCTTCTGTTTTACTACTTAATTTATATGTTTTTTAAGATTTTGTATATGGAGCATGTAACATTCAGCTCTTGTATTAATTTACCAAACTTTGATTCTCTCAATATAACACAGTTAACAACACTAAACATTTCTCATATACTGGTATCTGCTGTTATCAACAGTAAACTTACACTGATCTCACATACTTGTATCTCTGTTGTTATCAACAGTAAACTTACACTGATCTCACATACTTGTATCTCTGTTGTTATCAACAGTAAACTTACGCTTCTCTCACATACTTGTATGTCTGTTGTTATCAACAGTAAACTTACACTGATCTCGCATACTTGAATCTCTGTTGTCATCAACAGTAAACTTACACTGATCTCACATACTTGCATCTCTGTTGTTATCAACAGTAAACTTACACTGATCTCACATACTTGTATCTCTGTTGTTATCAACAGTAAACTTACACTAATTTCATACACTTGTATCTCTGTTGTTATCAACAGTAAACTTACACTTATTTCATATACTTGTATCTCTGTTGTTATCAACAGTAAACTTACACTTATTTCATATACTTGTATCTCTGTTGTTATCAACAGTAAACTTACACTTATTTCATATACTTGTATCTCTGCTGTAAACATACACCGGTGGTAGCATGTAGCGTGTAGACGTGCCGTACCGGGCTCTATAGTTCAGTTGACCTCTGACCCAGCTTGGAGAAGGTCGTGCCCGATCGTGCTCCCGTTAGAGACCAAGGAAAATGGCCGCTTTGGATCGTTGTGTCGTGGGGGAAGAGGAGGGGAGTGTGGGGAAAGACGACCTCCTTGCCACTCTCTTAAGGCAGCTGGGGCAGTTGAGGAGTGAGGTTGACACTCTAAAGGGGGAAAATGAAGCCCTCAGGACGGAACTCCTTCAGGTAGGTGTCCTGCCTAGCAGGACACCTGCGAAGGAGGAGCAGGCGTGGAGAGTGGTTGCCTCCAAGGGGACTAGGGTCAGGCTCAGGAAAGCTGACCAGGGTGTGGAGTGTAGTAACCCTTACCAGGTGCTGCAGGAAGCTGGCGAGGAAGAGAAGAGGCAGGACGGTATGGGTCAACGAGAGGAAAGGGCAGTTGTACAATCCCTGCCCACAGGTAAAGTCGTGGTAGTTGGTGACAGCCAGGTGAGGTTTATGGATAGGGCTTTTTGTGCGAGAGATAGGAAACGTAGGACTAGGGTGTGTTTTCCTGGGGCTGGGATAGGGCATGTAGCCGAGAGGTTAGACAAGGTTTTGTCAGGGGAGGGTACCAATCCAGTAGTGTGTCTTAGTGTGGGAGGAAACGACATAGGTAAGGTTAGGAGTGAAGAAATTTTCAAGAGATATAGGGAGGCGCTGGGGAAGATTAGAGATAGGGGAGGGTTCCCGATAGTATGTGATGTTTTGCCTAGAAGAGGGGTGGGTCGTGAATGGGTGTCCAGGGCAATTGCTATAAATTGTCGACTGGAAAAACATTGTGCAAACAATGGTTGGGCATTCATTGATGACTGGCAACGATTCTATGGCAACGACTACCTGTACTGTCACGACGGAGTACACTTGTCTCGTGAGGGGGTAAAGACGTTGTCTGCATCCCTGGAGCGCGAAATTGTCACTCCGAAGGGGGGGGGGGGGGGTTTCGCCAGTAGAGAGGGGTCGGGGAAAGTGGGAGTCAAAAAACAAGCAGGTCCTGGGAAGTAAAATTAGTTGCTCAGGACAAGGGGTAAAACAGGACCAGGAAAGAGTAGGTTTAAATGTATACTATACAAACAGTAGGAGCATTAGAAATAAAATAGACTTGCTGAGAGCGGTTGTATGTACAGAGAATGTAGACGTCTAGCAATCACCGAAACTTGGATGAATCTGTCGAGCAAAAATTTTTTATCAGAGTACCACATAGAAGGGTACAACCTTTTTCACAAGGACAGGGAAGGTAGGAATGGGGGAGGGGTCGCACTCTTCGTCAAGGATACATTAAAATGTTGTACTAATAATTCAATAAAGGGTGAAATAGGAACCGAGTCTGTGTGGGTAGAAATCATGGAAGGAAGAGAAAAACTAATTATGGGAGTGATTTACAGGCCCCCAAGTCTTGGCAAAGAAGCAGCTCAGCCCATATGGCAGGAAATGAGTCGGGCAGCAAAATATAACAACCTGTGTATTATGGGGGAGTTCAACTTCAGAAATATTGACTGGGACAACATTGTAGGCGACTATGAATCTGAAGACTTCCTAGACGCAGTACAGGACAATTTTTTGAAACAACTAATTACAGAACCTACTAGAGGTGACAATATATTAGACCTAGTATTAACAAATAAAGAAAATATTATCAGAGATATCACAGTAGGGGAAGAACTAGGTAACAGTGATCACAGAGAAATCAGGTTCACCCTAAATTGGGAAACGAAAAACAATGACAATATGGTCAGAGTCCCAAACTTTCGGTTGGCGGATTATCAGGGGTTCAGAAGGTACCTAGGTGAGGTCACCTGGGAACAGTCACGTCAGTTCCCAGTAGGAAGGGGTGAGGTCATAGATGACACAACAGTTGATCATGACTATAATATATTTACTAGTATACTACATAAAGCACAAGAACAAAATATACCACACAGAAAAATTAGGTCAAATAAGAATGAGCCAAGGTGGATGACCAGAAAACTTAAACATGACATAGGAATTAAGAAAGGAATATATAAGAAATTAAAGGGAGGGGAGGAGCAGCTCAGAAACAGATATAATGAACTATCTAGGAATGTTAAGAAAAATGTAAGGAAAGCAAAGAGAGACTATGAAATCAAAATAGCAAGAGAATCCAAGGCGAATCCCAAGGGATTTTTCCAGGTATATAGGACAAAGGTCGAGGACAAAGTTGGGCCTTTAAAGTCAGGGAGGGGAGAATTGATAAATGGCAGTGAAGAAATAAGCAAAGCATTGAACAGCTACTTCTTATCAGTTTTCACAGAAGAAATTTGCGATGAAATTCCGGAGAAGGAACTAATATTTAAGGGAAAGGAAGAAGAGAAATTAAAGAATATCACTATCAGAAAAGAGGATGTTCTTAAAATGATAAATAAACTAAAGAATACAAAATCCCCAGGGCCGGATGAAATTTTTCCTCGAGTCTTAAAAGAGTGTAGGGAATAGATTAGCGGACCCCTCGTAAACTTATTTACAAAATCATTAGACACTGGAGTTGTGCCAGAGTTGTGGAAACAGGCAAATGTAGTACCCATATTCAAAAAGGGAGACAGAGCATCAACGTCAAATTACCGGCCGATCAGTTTGACGTCAGTAGTGGGGAAATTTCTTGAATCAATTATAGCAGATAGCATCCGATCGCATCTAGAGAAAAGCAAATTAATCTACGACTCTCAACATGGGTTTACAAAGGGAAAATCTTGTCTAACAAATCTGCTAACGTTTTTTAGGAAAGTCTTCGAGGTAGTAGATAATGACGAAAATTACGATGCTATTTACTTAGACTTTAGCAAAGCATTTGACAGAGTACCGCATCAGAGGCTTCTGAGAAAAATTAAGGCTCATGGTACCGAGGGGAAAGTTTTAAATTGGATAAAATCATGGCTCACCGATGGAACGCAGAGGGTCAGCGTAGATGGTGTTAAATCTGAGTGGGGCCTTGTAACCAGTGGGGTTCCCCAGGGGTCAGTACTAGGCCCACTCTTGTTCATAATCTACATAAACGATTTAGATACTGGGATCAGCAGTGACATAAGCAAGTTTGCGGATGACACCAAATTGGGCGGCAAATTAATTCAGGGCAGGATGCAAATGCATTACAGGAGGATCTAAATAAACTGCAGGGGTGGTCTGAAAAATGGCAAATGAAATTCAACACCAGCAAGTGCAGCATACTTAATATTGGAAGAACAAATACTTATAATGTATACAGCCTTAACAACATCAACATAGAGAAGTCGACTTGTGAAAGAGACCTAGGGGTACTTGTAAGCCCGGACCTACTGCCTAGAAAACAGTGCGTTAATGTTCGAAATAAGGCAAACAGAGTATTGGGTTTTATATCTAGAAGTGTAAGTAACAAGAGTGCAGAGGTCTTATTGCAACTATATCTTGCGCTAGTTAGGCCGCACCTCGTTTATGCCGTTCAGTTCTGGTGCCCCTATTATAGAATGGATATAAATTCTCGAGAGTCGGTGCAGCGAAGAATGACAAAAATTATTCCGGGACTTCGAAACCTTCCATATCAGGATAGGTTAAAGAAACTTAACTTGCATTCCCTAGAAAGACGAAGAGTGCGGGGAGATATGATAAATGTATTTAAGTGGGTGAAAGTGCGGGAATTCTGGAAAGTTTCAAAAGGAGGCTAGATAGATTCATGGATGATAGAGAGTGGTAGTAACTCTCGACAGGAGCTGCCATGCACAGGCCAACCGGCCTATTGCAGACTCCTTATTTTCTTATGTTCTATAAAATAATATATTCGTCAGTGAATGACTCATAATATCACCATGGTTACCTTGGCGAAGAAACTACTCTTATTATTGACGCCTACGTCGGAAATTGAGGGAAAATATCAACTTTATTAAATTGAATGAAACGCCTAACGGTTAAGTAACAGTTACCTTAGGTCACTAGTCAGTTGAAATAAGAGTGGAAGTAGATAAATTAACCAGAGATACAGTATCCATTAGTGGTGACCGTGAGTTACCCACCATAGACAACTAGGTAATTTAATGAAAGAACACCAAGACAAACTCACAGAAATACCAGCATGTAAAATAAACAGGGAAATGGTGAATGAGAGAAAATTAGTGATCTGATAACAAGTTCATTACTGGTCACAGCGCTGCCACCAAGTCATCAAGTGGTGAATTTTTAGTGTACTACAATAATACTCACAGTGATAGTTCGATCATGCAACATTATAGCGAAGCAGCAAAGTGTCCATTTTTGAGTGAATCTTGCAAACGGGGATACATATATGAAATTGACATGAAGATTCAAAATGAGTTAGTTATCAAATCTACCTGATTGTACATTCAAAATTCCAAGATGGTCGCCAAATGTGGAAGTCCGGATTTTCTTTTTGGCATAAAAATTATTGTGTTCATCAATTCAGGTGATTTCAGTGTTGATTTCCATGTTTTTGAATATGTAAAATCTGAATTTTGTGTTGAAAACTCTGAAATGGATACCATTCAAAGGAAATATGCTTATAAAGAGTGAATTTCAATACACTACCAGGGCACACTGGCGACAAACACTGCTGTGAAACTTAGCATTGGGTTCAGTGTCAGCTAAGTACGAAACTCACAGTAAAGATTAATATATATATATATATATATATATATATATATATATATATATATATATATATATATATATATATATATATATATATATTATGTTTTATGAAAATCCATAATGAAAACGTGGATAAGATAAATCTTGATAAAATCACACGGGAAAATGGAAACAACGGAGTACCTTAGCTTTCGTCTTTATTCAAATCATCTTCAGAGGCAACTGGATTAAATGGACAGAGAGAGGCTTAAATATACAGGGTGACCTTATTAAACATGAGGTAAGGTCAGAATGATGTTATCCACTAATCCCCACACCAACACACAGGTAGAGGAGCTAAAGAGAAGGGGCGACGTGACTAGTCAGGTCAGGTCAAAAATATGGGACCCACTAAATAACTATCATACATCTAGATCAAAGGTTTTCAAAGCATTTTTAACCTTGGGCCACTGACAAATAAATTTATGTAACATATTATCAGTTTTGAACTGACCATCACTAAGGTTTATTGATTTTAACTCCCTAATCAAACAAGCTTCAACCAGAAGTCTTTCTGTCACACAAGATGATTTGAATATCTTCTAAGCTTTTTTCCCAAGCAATGGGATGATTATTATTCCCGTGTGATTTTATCTAGATTTATCTTATCCACGTTTTCATTGTGGATCTACATGAAATATGTGCCAGAGCCGGAGAGCCGAGCCAAGGATAATGGGGTTAAAGTTATTCGGATGGTGTACAGATCACACAAGACTTAAATGATACTGCATGAATGATCGGGATAAGTGGAGGGCAAACAATTGCTTGAACCTATCTGTATCCAATACAGGAAAGTACACCTGATACAGAGTGGTAAAAGGTTAAATCCTCGGCTCTGCACCACAATGGCGATGAATATTGGTCCTAAAAGTAATCCTGAAAGGAAAACAAACTGGGCCAAGTGCTGTCTATGTCAAGATGATAAGAAGGAAAAATTAAAATCTTCAAAGACTAACCCTACTACAGCAAATTATCCAAGAATATTCCTCTTTTCAACTCAACCAATCACAGCACGGTTTCATGGAAAAAAATCCCGCCTGACAAACTTACTCACGTTCCTAGACACTGTAACAGAATATGTGAACCAAAGCTCACCAGTGGATGTGTTGTACATGGATTTCTTCAAGGCGTTTGACAACGTCCCATATGTATGAATTAGCCTCTCAGATACAGACACATGGCATAGGTTGGAGGGTAGCTTCAAATATAGGTTGGACGGATATATGAGCGATAGGGGTTGGGTTGTAAACGGGACTGCCCAGTTTGGGCCAATAGGCCCGCTGCAGTTTCCTCCATTCTTATGTTCTTAAGACTTTGACTTGGATTAACAGCTGGCTTAAAGACAGGCAACAAAGAGTGGTAATAAACGGAGTACATTTTGAATGGAAACTGGTTCTCAGTGGAGTACCACAAGGCTCTATCTTTGGACCCACCTTGTTTGTGATCTATATAAATGACATAGATGAATATATATCGAGCCACATTGTCAAGCTTGCGGACGACACGAAGATATTTGGGAAGTAGCAAGTCAACACGATATCGCAACAATGCAGGAAGACTTGAGTGAGCTGTTCAAATGGACCCAAGACTGGCAAATCGAGATTTGCAAATTATAAAGCATACCTTTGACTACAAAATAGGAAAATTCTACTTCAACTGTACAAATCTCAAGTCCATCCTAATCTGGATTACTGTATACAGGCATGGAAGCCCTACCTCCGCAGAGATCAAACCGCCTCAGAAAAAGTGTAACACAGAGCGACTAAGATGATTTCGGGTCTATGTTATCTCTATTATCCAAGTACTGAGGACTTTAGGACTAACTACCCTTTAGACAAGGCAGAATAGGGCAGATCTCGATGAAACATTCAAAATCCTGAAAGGAAAAAAATGTGAACCCGGAACATTTCTTTACGATGTCACGCACCACTAACACGAGAGGACATAACTACAAGTTCGTCAAGTTATCATGCATAATGAAATACCTTTTCACACAGAGGTGGTAGACCTATAGAACGGTCTACCAGCCCAAGTCGTGCAATCAAGAACAGTACTGGGCATCAAAATATCTCTTGACAAAATTATCAAGAACAATGGAAGGATCTTACACAGGTCACTGGACTCCTTTCCTCGGAATGGCCACCTCCAGTGGATGGCCATTAGGTAAATACGGTATGGTAAATACTTCTATCTCTGCTGTTATGAACATTAAACTTACGCTTATCTCATATACTCGTATATCTGCTGGTGTCAATAGCGTATAGCATAACTGAGGGGAACAGTGTTCAAGACTGAGGCCGGTGTATAACATAACTGAGGGGAACAGTGTTTAAGACTGAGGCCGGTGTATAACATAACTGAGGGGAACAGTGTTTAAGACTGAGGCCGGTGTATAGCATAACTGAGGGGAACAGTGTTTAAGACTGAGGCCGGTGTATAACATAACTGAGGGGAAGTGTGTAAGAATACTATCCACTTAAGTTTGTTTCAGCTGAGTGCCGATGAATGAGATAGATTCTGTAGGAGGAAGGTGTTGTGAAATTAAAGAGTGAACACAGGAGAGAATAGATGGAAGAGGTTTTGCTGGGAACTGAGACTCTTTAAGATGTGGATGTGGAATGAAACATTAACACTCGTTAATGTTTCTTATGTAGATGAGCTTAATAAGAATTCATACTGTACATCTAAAGGTTAAAATTTATAAATGTGGTATATTAAATCAGTGTCGGGTGTTTCTAGGCACTACCGGCCACTAACATCGTAAAAGTATGACAACAATAATAGTCAACAACATTACTCCAGTTGTTTACTCCAATAATGTAATTCACTATGGTGATATTTTCTGCTGAAATGAGAATACTCTAAATGGCATTCACAACTTTCCAGTCCATTCTATATAAGATCCGACCTACTGTACTGTATATATAGTCTGGGAGGGTAAACACCTAAACCACTGGATCGCACCTCATTAATGAAGAGGCTATCCTGGACTTTGACGGTCCTATTAACACTTGTCATCACGTGGCATTGTTCTTCAGATTTGCTTCTTACTTGACGCTTGGTGGGAACACACCAGAGTTAAAATAATATGAAGGTTTTTAAGAAAGAAGAAACTATCAGCCTCGCCTGTTGAAGGATAAGACTGGGCACTCTACAGTACTTGGAAGTACATAGAGAACAGTTAAATAACAAATAGTTGTACATGTAGGCAAGAATATACATCTTGCTGAGTGAAATCTCACAAGTCACATGTAAAAAAAATCATATATTGTATGTGGATCAAAGGTGAAACATGAAAATGACAGTCATGCGGAATTCGGCAATAATAAAGCGGAAGAAATAAATTAAGTTTTTTCCCCCTATCCCCACTATCCTCTAACTACCGCCCAATCAGTCTAACATCAATAGTAGGCAAATTACTGGAAGCAATCATTTCAAACTCTATTCGAAATCACCTGGAGAAGCACAGATTGATCAATGATTCCCAGCATGGCTTCACAAGCGGACGTTCTTGCCTAACTAATCTATTAACAGTCTTTTCATCAGTTTTCGAATCGGTGGACGAGGGGCACAATTATGATGTGGTATATCGCGACTTTAGTAAAGCCTTCGACAGAGTCCCCCACGAAAGACTAATTAGAAAGGTAGAAGCTCATGGCATCAAAGGTGACATCCTTAAATGGATTAGGGCGTGGTTACAGGACAGGAAACAGCGAGTGAGCATTAACAGCACTAAGTCCCATTGGAGCAACGTCGCAAGTGGAGTTCCCCAAGGCTCAGTACTTGGACCATTATTGTTTATTATATACATAAACGACATAGATATCGGCATAGACAGCATCATAAGTAAATTTGCTGATGACACTAAAATAGGACGTGTTATCAAATCTGACGAGGATTCGGCAAAACTACAGGAAGATCTAAACAAATTTTTCGAATGGTCTGAAAAATGGCAGATGAAATTCAACGTCGACAAATGTAAAGTACTCAGTATAGGAGATGTAAACAGGGAAACCAGATACCAGATGAACAACGATGCCATAGAGAAATCCGACTGCGAGAGAGATTTAGGAGTAATGATTAATAAGAACCTTAAGCCAAGTAAACAATTTGTTTTTGCTCGTAACAAGGCTAATAAAGTACTTGGGTTCATACAAAGGAGTGTTAGTTACAAGACTAGCGAGGTCATCCTAAAACTGTATCTTGCTCTTGTGAGACCACACCTGGATTACGCAGTTCAGTTCTGGTCACCGTATTACAGAATGGATATAGAATCCTTGGAAGGAATTCAGAGGAGAATGACAAGACTAATCCCGGGCATTAGGAACCTTGAGTATAGAGACAGGTTAAAGCATCTTAATTTGCACTCCCTTGAGGAGACGTAGAGCGAGGGGCGACCTGATAGAGGTGTATAAGTGGAAGGCAGGGCTAAACAAAGGGGACATTACAAAGGTACTCAAATTATCCAACCAGCAGCGAACTCGCAACAATGGTTTTAAATTAGACAAATTTAGATTTAGGCGTGGAATAGGTAAACACTGGTTTGGAAACAGAGTAGTGGATGAATGGAACAAGTTACCAAATATCATCATTAACTCGAATACTCTGAATTGCTTCAAACATAGGTTGGATGCTCATATGAGCAATAGGGGTTGGGTGTAAACGGGACTGCCCAGTATGGGCCAATAGGCCCGCTGCAGTTTCCTCCATTCTTATGTTCTTATGTACTTATTTTATATAGTTCTGAAGAGAGAGTTGTTCTCGGTTTTAAGGTATACACAGTTCTCGGAAGAGAGTAATAAAAACAAGCGCAAAGCTCATTAAAGTCCAAATCCTGATGGCTTACTTCTTAGAATGTGAAGAGAAATATGACAGTCTTTCAGTTTCTTGTTCATGAGGAAGTAAGGAAAGCTTCCTTATGACGATAAACGAGCAAGCGTGTCTTTTAGTTGAACAAGTTGATCGCCTTAGCACGAATAATTAAAAAATGAGATAATATTTAGATTATATACCATGACAATGCCAAGTGATATGATTGTGTGCCTCACGAAACAGAAAATTAAATAAAGTGAATACATCATCCAAAAAATGTTTTTTTAGAATTAGTGACTTAGTTTATAAGGGGAACCAATAGCATGAAATATGCGTGTAAGCGGTGTGCTGCAATATTGTAGTGTACAGTACTTGAACCCATACTGTAGTACCATTTGTTTTACAATGACCTCACACTTGTGTTCGCTGATAATGTTAAGTTATCTACAAAATACATAATCTAACAGAATTTGAAGACAAACAAAATATTTTCTATAAGCTATAAACATTGTTACAAGAATGAACGACACGATTAACGTTGATAAATGAGATAGAACACCATACATTTGTGATACGATTAAAGTACAACAAAAAGTGTGCCATATATCATAAGATCCGAACTATTACCTTGATTTAAACTCCGTGTGAACGATCTTTGTCTTCGTGATCATACTTTCATGTTACTGTGAGGAAACGTAAACATTGCAAATAAACTTCGGAAGGCGCTGTACTACTATACTTGGAGTATGGTGAGTATACTGGTATCGTGTTTCACCTTCGTAAAACTACCAAAACCGAGTACAGTTCCTGCACACCCTTACATCTATCAACATACTAGTGACCACGTTAAACCAAACAGATAGCTTAATAAAATAAAAAATAACCGAACTTAACCATCATGTGAAGGTGCAATGTAAATATTGCAACAAACAACAGCTGTCAGTAGGTGAAAAAGTTTTTGTTTAATTCTCTCAACACAGCACTATCATGCACCTTTATTTCTCTCAACACAGCACTATAATGCACCTTTATTTCTCTCAACACAGCACTACGGCGCACCTTTATTCTCAACACAGCACTATCACGCACCTTTATTTCTCTCAAAACAGCACTACCGCGCACCTTTATTTCTCTCAACACAGCACTATCACGCACCTTTATTTCTCTCAACACAGCACTATCACGCACCTTTATTTCTCTCAACACAGCACTATCACGCACCTTTATTTCTCTCAACACAGCACTACCGCGCACCTTTATTCTCAACACAGCACTATCACGCACCTTTATTTCTCTCAACACAGCACTATAATGCACCTTTATTTCTCTCAACACAGCACTATCGCGCACCTTTATTCTCAACACAGCACTATCATGCACCTTTATTTCTCTCAACACAGCACTATAATGCACCTTTATTTCTCTCAACACAGCACTATCGTGCACCTTTATTTCTCTCAACACAGCACTACCGCTCTCCTATATTCTCAACACAGCACTATCACGCACCTTTATTTCTCTCAACACAGCACTATAATGCACCTTTATTTCTCTCAACACAGCACTACTGCGCACCTTTATTCTCAACACAGCACTATCACGCACCTTTATTTCTCTCAACACAGCACTATAATGCACCTTTATTTCTCTCAACACAGCACTACCGCGCACCTTTATTCTCAACACAGCACTATCACGCACCTTTATTTCTCTCAACACAGCACTACCGCGCACCTTTATTCTCAACACAGCACTATCACGCACCTTTATTTCTCTCAACACAGCACTATCATGCACCTTTATTTCTCTCAACACAGCACTATCGCGCACCTTTATTCTCAACACAGCACTATCATGCACCTTTATTTCTCTCAACACAGCACTATAATGCACCTTTATTTCTCTCAACACAGCACTATAATGCACCTTTATTTCTCTCAACACAGCACTATCGTGCACCTTTATTTCTCTCAACACAGCACTACCGCTCTCCTATATTCTCAACACAGCACTATCACGCACCTTTATTTCTCTCAACACAGCACTATAATGCACCTTTATTTCTCTCAACACAGCACTACCGCGCACCTTTATTCTCAACACAGCACTATCACGCACCTTTATTTCTCTCAACACAGCACTATAATGCACCTTTATTTCTCTCAACACAGCACTACCGCGCACCTTTATTCTCAACACAGCACTATCACGCACCTTTATTTCTCTCAACACAGCACTATCGCGCACCTTTATTCTCAACACAGCACTATCGCGCACCTTTATTTCTCTCAACACAGCACTACCGCTCTCCTATATTCTCAACACAGCACTATCACGCACCTTTATTTCTCTCAACACAGCACCACCGCGCACCTTTATTCTCAACACAGCACTATAATGCACCTTTAATTCTCTCAACACAGCACTATCACGCACCTTTATTTCTCTCAACACAGCACTACCGCGCACCTTTATTCTCAACACAGCACTATCACGCACCTTTATTTCTCTCAACACAGCACTATAATGCACCTTTATTTCTCTCAACACAGCACTATCGCGCACCTTTATTCTCAACACAGCACTATAATGCACCTTTATTTCTCTCAACACAGCACTATCACGCACCTTTATTTCTCTCAACACAGCACTATAATGCACCTTTATTTCTCTCAACACAGCACTACCGCGCACCTTTATTCTCAACACAGCACTATCACGCACCTTTATTTCTCTCAACACAGCACTATCACGCACCTTTATTTCTCTCAACACAGCACTATCACGCACCTTTATTTCTCTCAACACAGCACTATCATGCACCTTTATTCTCAACACAGCACTATCACGCACCTTTATTTCTCTCAACACAGCACTATCGCGCACCTTTATTCTCAACACAGCACTATCGCGCACCTTTATTTCTCTCAACACAGCACTATCGCGCACCTTTATTTCTCTCAACACAGCACTACCACACACCTTTATTTCTCTCAGCACAGTACTACCACACACCTTCATTTCTCTTAACATAGCAATACCACGCATACTGTGTATTTATCCTAATACAGCACCACCACATACATTTGCTTATCCTAACACAGCACGACCACACACATTTGCTTATCCTAACACAGCACGACCACACACATTTGTTTATCCTAACATAGCACCACCACACACATTTGCTTATCCTAACACAGCACGACCACACACATTTGCTTATCCTAACACAGCACGACCACACACATTTGTTTATCCTAACACAGCAATACCACACACATTTATCCTAACACAACACGACCACAAACATTTGTTTATCCTAACACAACACGACCACAAACATTTGTTTATCCTAACACAGCAATACCACACACATTTGTTTATCCTAACATAGCACCACCACACACATTTGTTTATCCTAACACAGCAATACCACACACATTTGTTTATCCTAACATAGCACCACCACACACATTTGTTTATCCTAACACAGCAATACCACACACATTTGTTTATCCTAACATAGCACGACCACACACATTTGTTTATCCTAACATAGCACGACCACACACATTTGTTTATCCTAACACAGCAATACCACACACATTTGTTTATCCTAACACAGCAATGCCACAAACATTTGTTTATCCTAACATAGCACCACCACACACATTTGTTTATCCTAACATAGCACGACCACACACATTTGTTTATCCTAACACAGCAATACCACACACATGTGTTTATCCTAACACAGCAATGCCACACACATTTGTTTATCCTAACACAACACGACCACAAACATTTGTTTATCCTAACACAGCAATACCACACACATTTGTTTATCCTAACATAGCACCACCACACACA